>JANHMN010000011.1:11637528-11693081 GCA_030674055.1 Rhabdomys pumilio
CTCTCTCTCTCTCTCTCTCTCTCTCTCTCTCTCTCTCTCTCTCTCTCACACACACACACACACACACACATTAAAATAATCTTGTCTTTGCTATACTACACAACACTATCTGTTGCGTGTACTTTTAAAAACATGCTGTCTCCTTTGCCTGGGACTGTAGCCCACACTTTGAGCTTAGCTCCTAGATGGCTGCCACCTCTGGCCTCATTCCCAAATTTGCCCGCTCATCCCTGCTAGCTTCACCAAGACTCCAGCTATTGCCACGGCTGCTCTCTTTCTCTGTCCACCTTTGTTCCTTGGATGGAAAACACTAGACCGTTTCATTATTTTAGAACTTGCCAGATAACACAATTGCTGGGCAAAGAATCTCCTGCCCTAACCTTATCAGCTAGCCTATTTCAGCCACCTGCTGCTGGCAGAGGCTGCTGTTTCCAGCTATCCAAGATCTTACAAGGTTGCTGCACCACGCCTCCCATTCCAAAACCTGGCTGAAAGACCTTTCTTCCTTCCTCAAGTCTCTCTTCCTCCTGGGACCCGGAAGTCCCAGCTTTACCCTTCACCCAGCAATTAGCTTCCACCTTCTTTACTGACCAAATCAAGCACCAATTAGGGAAACAGCACCTCCACCTACAACTATCTAGTAAGAGAAGTCTAAGATCACACTAATCAATCAGTGAAATTAAAAACTAGATGTCTCAACAGGCAGTGGTGGCCCAAGCCTTTAATCCCAGCACTTGGGAGGCAGAGGCAGGTGGATTTCTGATTTCAAGACCAGCCTGGTCTACAGAGTGAGTTCCAGGACAGCCAGGGCTACACAGAGAAACTTTGTTTCAAAAAACAAAACAAACAAACAAAAAAAAAAAACAAAAAAACCCAACCAACCAACCAAACAAACAAACAAAAAACCCTAGATGTCTCTTTTTCACTTTGACTATATATTACCATATAAAGAATTATTCATGTTATTATGAGATGCAAAGAATATAGTAAATAATAAGTGGATTTGAATCGATAAAGGCCACACAGAAATACCTATGACCTTACCAACTAATTTTAACAGTAAGTCGAAGCAGCGTTGTTTAGATGTGTTTTTAGGAAGAGATGCAGCTGATGGAAAATCATAGATCTGCTAAGGTCAAAACTCCTATTAGAGTAGTATTGAGATTTACGGGCTCTTTACAGTCAAAGGGCTCATAGAGAACATTGATGGGCACCTGTGACACAAATGACATAGCCAAATCAAACGCCATCACATTTAGCAGGCCATAACTGGACCCAAACTGTTTCTGCTGGCCCTGGAAAGTGAACCAAGAGCTCTTCAACTGTTTCTCATATGGCTCGACATTTTATGGAAGAATGAACAATAGCATGTCTAAGCATCCTTCCCCTCTCCATCTGAGGTTAAGAACGCAAAAGAGGAGTCAGGAGATAGGAAAGACAGTAACTACTAACTGAGAGACCCTTCAACATCCATAGCTTAGCGGCTTTGAGAATTCAGAGCTCATGTATCTGTTTCATTTGTTTATACTTTTGTTTTCCATTCATCATCATTAATAAAGCAAATATTAGCAGCTACTCATGTTAGCAGTCTGGATATGAAATGTATATACATTAGTTACTATTATGCAAGAAATGTTATCAATCATCTGATAGTTTATTGGATCTCAAGAGATGAGAACCATGGCTGAACGTTCGATTACTCTCTAGTTAAACACTGGGAAAGGAATAAAGTCAATATGCACAAGAGTGGTAGGCTGGGAGGGTAGAAGATTCAGGCTATGCTGTGCAAAGGACCTGGGGTGTCACAGTATCTCATTGTCCCCAGATGGCCATATAACTTGTAATCTTACTGGTAAGGAAGGAAAAGCAAAATCTGCCTAGTTCACACAATGGGTGGCCTTATGACATGCAAATTAAAACAGCAGCATCAACAAGCACCTAACAGGGGACAAAGAAATAAGAAAGTGTAAACCGTAATGGCCTTCCCATTTTTAGTATTAGGAAATCTAAATAGGCATGCCTAACCTTTGACTTTATCTTATGGTGCTGTCATTCACAAGTTCACTCCTGAGAAATATGCTACAAAAAAAATTACAAAAAATTATAATAATTTAGCTAAGTTTACAATTATTTTTCTTTCAGCTGCATTCAGAGCTCACCTGGGATATTTGCAGATCAAGGCGTGCATACCTTTTAAAAACTCAATTTAATAAGATGTTTCTTTTCTACACAGCCAATGATTTACCTAAAGAGAAATTCATGGCTTATAATGCCACTGGCACTGTTATTCAGCTTGTCCATCTCCAGAGCAGAGCAAGCACCAGTGTCTCTGTCTTTCAATAAAGCTAAAGAAATTAACAAATTATCTGACTCAAGTCACTATCAACTATTGAAACTATATGTTTTGTGATAAAATTTATAATTATTGTAAGTACAAAGACTCTTTTTACAAGGAATTTATAAAAAAAAATCATACAGAATTATTTAACCAAGTATACACATTTAACATTTTCTTGCATTAATTTTCTTACTTTGATATATTATGAGGATGCATAAGGTTGACCTTCACATTACTGAGGAAGAGAGGCATAAAGAATAACTAAACAAATCTAATATACCAGTTGACTTCGGTGAGACACATTTAATAATAATACACTACATAGAATGAAACTCTTATCTGCGTATAGTATCCATGTACACACCCCACTTCAAATGATATCTTACCTATCAAAGTCTTAGCAACAAAGCTCTCACCACACACACACACACACACACACACACACACACACACACACAAAGCTACATGAACACCAT
Source organism: Rhabdomys pumilio (assembly GCA_030674055.1). Taxonomy (NCBI): domain Eukaryota; kingdom Metazoa; phylum Chordata; class Mammalia; order Rodentia; family Muridae; genus Rhabdomys; species Rhabdomys pumilio. The sequence goes on from JANHMN010000011.1 coordinate 11,640,343, forward strand.
ACTCTGAACAATGAGATAAGTTTCTCTTTCCCTTAAGAACTGCAAAAGTGTAAACATAAGACCCTGGAGCCAACTATGGCTCCCATTATCGCTGATGGCGAATCAAATGTCTAGAATAGAAAACCTTACTATAGCTACTTGTATGTCTTTACCGGACTTGAAATTGAATACAAACAGAAGAAAAAACAAAAACCAAAAAAATAATTCGGAGAAAAGAAAAGGGCCTTCAGTCCTTTTCAAGGAAATGAATCATCTCTAAAGTAAAATCCATTCACTCTGAACAAGTGACTCTTTCAAGGCGACCATTTTGGTCCAGCCAAGGACATGATGACAAACCTGCTATCCTTAGCACAGTTTTCATGCCAACCCAAGGCAATTTTTCTATGTGCTCCATTATCATCCTTAAAATATTTAATGGAAAAAAATTTTAAGCTACTTCTGGTTAAGCCACTTTGTGTTTTAGAACATGACTTCTTTGTCATCAGGTAAAGCTGAAGTTGTAGAATGCTGTGGGGCTTGCCAAGGGGGGAGACTCAGCCACTTACTCTAACACGGCTTATAATTCATGGACTGCAGAAGTGCTCAGGATTGCTAGAAATTTCAAAGACAATAACTAAAGTTAACCACAGCTTTCAGCTGAAAAGGATAAATGTGGTCAAAACCTTGACCTTGTCTGGAGATGAACCTGGACGTATGTCCTAGATTACCTAATTGTGTGAGTGTGCACAATGCAGTCCAGGTTTCTACATCTATAAAACTAGAAGCACCCGTCTCAGAATTTGTACCAGGAGTTTATAAGTCTATGAAGGCGCTATCCTTAGCAGAATGTTTACATAGGGCAAAGGTCCGGAAGGATTAACCACCAGTCTTACAACGGCAAAAGAAAGAGAATCACTTTTGTGGAGATGTTATTACACATTTATTTTTAACAAGACATGGAATTTTATAATAATCTTATTTTGTTGAAGGAATATAAGATTCTGAGTTTAGATTACTGACTGCCATAAGGCAGAAAAGGTAAGTATTTGCCTTTATTTATTAAAGTCATCAACCCCCACAAAGACCATCACCACCACTACCAACAACACCACCACCAGAAGCCAACAAGTGTGTCATGTCTTTCACTTCTAATGACTTAGATTTTATAAAATTGTGAAAACTCAATTATGAAAATAACTGGCAGTTCTTCTACATCTGCAACACTTGATCCAAGCACACAAGGGGCCTAAGAAATGCAAAACAGCTTATGCATTTTATTAGAAAAGCCAGGAAATGGGACTGGATGCACCCATGAAGTTGAAAAAAAAAAGAAACACGAGAGCTCTCAGAATTGGGGGCTGAACCCCAGGCACACCCAAGGAGGAAGGTCAATATACCTTTTCTATTTCGGCTAAGAAAAGAGGCTCAGACTCCCAGTACTGTGTTCTTCACCAGACACTCCAGCTATACAAATCTCCCAAGACTTCTCAGAGTCTTCAGTACAGAAAGGATCACAGCATTTTCAAAACTGTTTTAAATGGTGGTCTTTTAATTGGGTTGAAAATAAAGGGTTAGAAATTACACACATCACCAAACAATCCTTCCTTCTAAAGCTATGTCCCAGTGGTGTGACACATCCCATCTCGGACACAAAGACAGCTCTACAACAAAGCTCTTTCTAAAACTAACCAACTATAATAATTTCCCAGACACCCAGAGACATCTAATCTGTTCTCACAGACAGTTCAGATGAACACGCTTTTTTATTCCTTCCTTATTTCCTCCCTGCCTCCCTGCACTCCTCTCATCTTTCTTTCTCTCCTCTCTCTCTTCCAGTGCATGGTTTCTCTCTCTCTCTTTCTCTCTCTCTCTTTCTTTCTTCTCTTTCTCTTTCTTTCTTGCTCCTTTCATCAATCTTCCTTCCTCCTTCCCTTTTTCCCATTCATCTCTTTCTTTCTTTCTTTCTTTCTTTCTTTCTTTCTTTCTTTCTTTCTCTTTCTCTCTCTCTCTTTCTTTCTTTTTTTCTTCCTTTCTTTCAAGTGTACTGAAGGTCAGCACTCGTGCTCTTCCAGCTCCTCTGGTCCCTTAGCTGTGTTCAAAATAACACTTACTGAAAATGAACAAACAAACCTGAAGCATAAACTTGCTTAGACTTTTACGATATTAAGGATCCTTTCATTTTGTAGCAATTATCACATTGCAAGTCTAATGTTCTCCATATACATTCTTCGGGAGAAAAAACATCAAACCAAACACTTCTCAAAGCAACGCACATGGGGAAAGGGCTGGGGAATATAGCCCAGGAGATAGGATAGCCCTCACAGACTTTGCCAGATTTAGACATAGATTAATGGTAATGGTAAATTGGGCATTTGAATCTATTCCAGACATTAGGCCCCAGTACCCTAACTATACGTAGCATGTGTGCTGAGCATACAGATAGAGTTCCTGAATTATTCTTTACCCATCACTTCCTTGACTCTCCAGTCTCTCTTTTCCACACATGTGCAGCTGACAAGGACAGAGAGATAAGAGATCTCTGATAATAAAGGGAGTGCAGATGGCAAGTAAGCTAATGTCCTAAGAACCCTATGCCACCCTTTGAAATAGCACACTAAAAGCATTCTTTTGCTTGTAGGATTTTTTTAGTCTTTTAATTTTTTCCATCTCCTAGTAAACAGCCTTTCATTTTTAACTCACATCACTTATAAAATCTAAACGCCTGTTTAAAGGGGAAGCCCTCTAAGAGCTAAGAGGTGATGGGAAGTAGGTAGGAAGGTTGGGATGGACTTTGGAGGGAGCTAGGGGAATGGCAGGGAATATAATCAGAATACATCCTGAAATTCTCAAATACTTAACAATATTGTATTTTATAGAGCTAAAATGACAGCAACCCTGATAATTAAATAAGTCAATAGTCAGAAACAACGTTTCAAAAGGTATTTGGACATGGGGTTTTACATTTTAAAAACATTACTGAGTACATACAATTAGTAAATAGTAAACATAAAGTATATATATATATATATATACATATATACACACACACATACACACACACACACACACACACACACACACACACACATATGGATACATCAACTCTGTAAAATGTTTTTTTTTCACATGTTTAAAAATTGTTTCTGTAATGAAACAAAATGAAGCACTGCAAAATTTGTAAGCTTTGAGGAAACACAGCTCGGCTCCACCATCTTCTGAAGTGGGGTTTGATCAAGCTTTCTCAATGTGGAGATTACACTCAACATCTCTTATCAGGGGCCTGCAGGTATGAGTCAGTGCGCAGAAAATTCAACACACTTTATCTCACGTAATTCTTTTTCTCAACTCTTACAGAAAAATTTTAAAAAAGAACAATAGCCATTATGTTGATTTCAGAAAAAATAAGAAGGTGCTAGTTCAAGATAGAGAAATGGGATACAAAGGCAACCATGGTCTAAGGTCAACTGTTGAAGGAATAAATCTTTGTTCATACTTTCTTTCTCTAAATGAAACTGTTATTTCACCAGCACGACATCTATGACCCAGAAAAGAACCATGGCTATTTTCATGGTCATAGTAAACCCAAGATAAGCTGGAAGCTGGAACCCAGGGCTTCTTGTGTAGCACAACAATATTTCTAATGATGCAGTCATCTGTGGTGGTTTTTTCCTTTATTCGTGTGTGTGGGGATGGGTGGAATGTGTGGTTGTGGTTTGTGTGTGTGTGTGTGTGTGTGTGTGTGTGTGTGTGTGTATGTGTGTGTATGTGGGAGGTGTCTAGGACTGTGTATGTGAATAGTATGTGTGGAGGTCAGAAGAACCTTTGTGGTATTGATTTATTTCTTGTTAACTATGGAAATTCTAGGATTGAACTCATGTCCCCAAGATTGTGTGACAAGGACCTTTATCCACTGATCTGCCTCACTGATCCTGATGGCTTTCCTTAAGAATGGTTAGTAGAAGTGTCATGTTAACCAGCCACATAGAAATGGTAACATCTATGTTTATCACTGCAGGCATACTTAAAGATAGCTAGCTTCTTGAAATGCCCCAAGCTGCTGAATTATGTGTTATATATATAAGCTAAATGAGTGGAGAACAGACTTCTTGCCAACAAGATAAGATTGATTTCCTAATTGTTTGACAAGTAATTACACAAGTTACCTAAGCATCTGCTACTCGTCAGCCTAAACAATTAAAGATGCTCCTTGTAAAGAATTCACTGTTCATAACTGTTTTTTTTTCATATTTTAAAAGACTGCTATATGCTTTCTCTTATAGTACTTTCTTATTGTTGAATAGCAATTACATCTATTTTTTTTCAAAAGATTGGATGACACACAGGAGAAAATACCAATATTTATATACAAAATGTTCTTATGTGTCATTGTCATGTTTAATATTTTTATGATTTTCCATCTACTTACGAAAACATTTCATGAAATACCATTTGCCTTTATTTTTGGTGACATGTTTCTTAACTTACTGTATCTCAAATTTTAAAATCCACACATTGTCATATTCGAAATTATTTTATAAAAGTAAAAGCATGCAGTGGTACAAGCTTTGAGTTACCAAATCTCTGGGGTAACACTTTTCATTGGCCAGTTAAAGGTGAGATGAGAAAGTGCATTAGACACAGAAAGCTTTACTGGAAGGATATTACTAAGGTTTATTCTTCACACAAACTGGCCTTTGCTAAGTTTCCTCCAAATGAATTGTTTTGACTCATGACATCACTAGCTGCTCCATCGAAAAAGAAACACATATTGTAATTATCTTGAATTATCCACCCTTCCCTCAAGTCCAGACTCAATTTGTGTGATCCTACTCTTCTTGCTCACATCTTATATCAATGGATCTTGGTTCTTCTTCATTCTCCAAAGTCAATGTCCTGTATTTGCATCTTAATCTCTATTGGAAAGACTCTCCTAAGTGGTGCCACAGAATGGCCCCTCCCAGGTGAGCAAAGAAGATGAACAACCTTGCAGAACTTCTATAGAAAAAAAAAAGAGCTCTCAAAAAGTACCTCAGTACAGCATCAGGAAGTGTCTGCTTTCCTGGCTTTCTCCCAGGACCACTGCTGGCTTCCACAAGCCCAGCTCTGCTTTCCACATCACATCTTGCAGCTGTCCTCTAGGAACGCCCAGCCTGTGTGCAGCTGCAAGGAGATCCTGGAGTTCTATATAAAGGAGTCATCTCAGAGCTCATACGACTGGGAACATACAGATGTCCAAAGCCATGTAGTCATGTACTAAGGTTTCAGTGTATACAAATAATGCCACTGAAGGGCTGGACTACAAAATCATGAATTCCAGCCCTTAAAGATCAAGAGAGACCACATAATTCAGAAATCAAAATAAACTAGTACTAGAATAAGAGCTACAGGACTGACGACAGACCAGCATGAATCTTATTGCTAATGAGACATTATCCTTGAATGAACATAGAAAGAGAAAAAAAAAGCTGAGAGAGTTGAGTATTTTTCCTAAAAAATTTAAACAGCACAAGCAAAAATTCATTCTTTGTTATGAATAAGTCCAAGGCCCTTTGCCTTGCTCAGCACATGGCTCACCTTAGCCAATGGAAAAGGAACTGGTAGGAGAGATTTGATTTGTTATGGAGAGTAAGCTTCAAGCTATTTGCATATGTGAACACTATTAAAGAATACATAAATGACACTTCATCTGGAAAATGCTGCAAACTCATGGTCTGGGTGAGCTGAGACCCACCCAGTTAAGAGCAACTAAAAAAAAGACAAAACAAAACAAATCTAGAGCAGAAGCTACCTGTGCCTCATGCAGTATTATAAGTATTATAACCTTACAACAAAACATACTTTCCACGTTCTTTCTGCGTCAGTATCGCCTAACTTAATATTATTTCCAAGAAAAGGTTCATGTCATCATTTCCTGGGTTCCTCAATGCATACCCAAAATTTTGGTCCTTTTTACCTAACATTTGGTAAAAGTAGATCATTGATGCTAAATCCAGATATACAACATTCCATAATGAGTCAACTTACGTTACTTTTTTTTTTTAATATGAAGCTTGTTTTTCATGATGGTTCCAGAAAGAAAGCACAGGGAAGAAAGAGGAAAAATGAAGACAAAAGTTATCTTCTTATAAATTAAAAGCAGAATTGACCACCTGTGCTTGTAGACAACTCATATGAAAGATGCCTTGTAAAAATTCATACGCTGACATATTTTAGAAACTGAGTGCACGAGTTTTCAATGATTTCTGAAAAGTGCCATTTATCGATTCTTTAATAGTGTTCGTACATGCAAATAGTTTGAAGCCTATTCTCCATAACAAATCTAATCTCTCTTACCAGTTCCTTTTCCATTGTGAAGGTATTTATAATACCTGTGGAGAAATTTTGATTAATCTTACAAGGTAGAGTTTTAATTTGACACTCACGGTAAGGCTAACAGAAAGCATCTATGTGATTGCACAGAGAACATCTGGATATAATCTTTATTTCAAAAGAGGCAGGATCACTTGTTGGTAATTACAAAAATTAAAGCCATTTTTAAAAGTTCTTTCTTTTGCACTTTAAATTACAAAATCTTTTAAAATCTTTTAAACACTCCATCGCTTCCTCAGTCTAGAAACAAGTCTAAGAGTGCAAACAGATGAGTGGGTGGTGAGGTATAGGTCTCTATACAGTGCAGAGTGAAGTAACAAGACTGGGCTATTCTAGAATCATTCAAGACAATATCAGTAATCTCAAAGGTTATCTTTTACAGGAACATAAGGCAAGCTTAGGCTCTTTTATGCATCTCTGACATTTAAAGAAAACACACAAAGCTGGGCAAGGGGGCACATGCTTTTAATTCCTGCAATTGAGAGACAGAGGCTGGCAGAGCTCTGACTTCAAGGCCAGCCTGGTCTTCTACAAAGAGTTTGAGGACAGCCAGGGATACATAGTGAGACCTCCTCCCAAAAGAACCAGCAACAAGAAACCATGTGCATGTCTCTTGTGATGAGACTGAACATGACTATGTAGAGTCACAGTTGTTGGGTGGAGACATCAAAACAGAAAGGAAGTACCAGAATCTGTTCTTGGTGTGTATCAGATCACTTCTGTGTTCCAGTGGTAAATTAATCAAAAGTACATTAGAAGAGCCATGAATTGGGTGTCGTTTTTTTTTTTTTTTCTTCCCAGAACAGCTGTAGTCTTAAAAACACTAAGTTCAAAAGAATTCTCTTTTCAAAATTCTCTCTCTCTTTTTTGTTTACTAAAAATAAACAAACTGGGGCTATAACTCAGCAATAGAACATTTACTCAGCATGCCGGAAGCCCTGGATTCAATCACCAGCAAACACCCCCCCCCAAAAAAAATAATTTAAATGATTAAAATTGATTTAAATGAAAAAATAATTGTTTTTTAGTCAGGGTCTCTTTGTGTATCCCATTCTGGTCTCAAACTGGCATTCCTCTTGTCTCAACCTCTGAGGATTAGTGATAAAATTTAGAACTTTTAGATCATACTTTTACATACATGATGACCATAGAAACCATTTCTGTAGTTGTTGGGATGTGGGGACTCTGCAAACCTCTCTCATGGAATGAGGGGCCTTTGACATCTGTGCCACCTTGGAACTTTCCCACACTTTGTCCTGCTGAGTACCGAATGTATCAGAGAGCTGGAGGGCGGGGGGGGGGGGGGGGGAGCCACCCAATCCCTGCAGAAGAGACTATGATATTCCACACCACCAACTCCTGCTTTAGCTTTTGATTTGATCTGTCAGAGCATCTGCCAGCTCCATTCACACAAGATGACTGAGGATGCTTCCAGCTGACTGAACCATGGGATGAAGTTAATTAAAACTGTCAAAGTCATCCTTGAAACATGTGCAGCACAGGATGGGCCTCTGGGCTCTCGAGCTAAATTATTAAGAGCAGCTTAATCTCCCCTTTCCTGTGACCTTCCGCTCCTGCCCTGCAAGCGGGAGGGAGATCTGGGTGGTCCGTCCTGACTATAGAGAATGGTCCCATATGCTGATCGTGTATCTCACCCTCCACTCTGCTCATCCTGTGCTCTGCCAATGCAGGAATGCAGCCAATGTGGGGAGAAGCCATGGAGGCATTTGAGATACGTGTGAAGACACATGTCAGAAACTGAGAAACAAGTGTCGCTTGTCATGCTGGGGTTTCCTAAGCCCACTGAGTCATAACAGTATGGGCAAGACAAGATGGGTGTCCCATTTGTGGGGTCTGCTTAAAAAGACTCTGCTACCACAAAGCTACCACCCGAAAGCAATTTGAGGTTTTGACTCCATATTTAGTTGGTAACACCAATACCACATCACATTTCAATCCCACAGTAAAGACATGATGAATGGAGCCTTTGAGAGGGAGGCTTCTAGGCTGAGTGAAGAGTTGGTGGCTGGTTTTCAAGTAAAGAACTTGTGGCCTGGTGTGTATGTCACAAAGTGGAAAGAATCTACTCAGTGAGCCTGCTCTGTCAATGGGCTGATCTGGGACTGGCAGACCTCAGAACTGTTGCCACCATGGTAGTGGTATCCTCATAGCTTCTTTCCATGTCTCAGATGAGCATCACTCAGAGAAACATGCTTTCCACCTAACTAAACAGACCTATGGTCTCAAAGAGATCAGAAACTTTTTTTTACATACGTTTGTGTCCTTTCTGTCGTCACACACATCACAGACAGCAAATAAGTGATGAGCAAAACATTGAAGACAAACTATTAATTGGTAGAGAAAGGTGAATGGACAAATGTTCTAGAGACTTAACATGTTCCTGTCACACTATGGATGGTATGACATGCATAGCAATTAGAGAATGGCCTGCCCAGAGAACAAGCACAGCATCGAGCCTTCAGACACCCATTTTTACCTGTGGGACCCCACCCTGCTACAGCACCCTCAGATGCAGCTCTCATTTGAAGGTAGAACTTTGATATGGGTCACCAGAGCTTTCCTGGACTTTCCCAGAGTTTCTCACACATCAACTAGTGCTAACTAACCTAGAAAGGTTTGTCTTGAGACCATACCTAATGTTATCATGTGTGTCTGCTAATCCTTCCCCCACCCAAAACAAGGTTATTCTGTGCTACACAACTGTGAGATGAGGCTTGCTACGTATTACTTAATACGTGACGTTTATATTTAAATGTCAAGATTAATTTTATTGTGTGAATAAAGAGAGCTACTAGCATGAGTAAATCAAAACACAGGCAACCCCATGGTATGAATGTTTATGTGTGTTTGTACTTATTGATCATGTTGGTAACAGAACATAAGCCTTTGTATAGTTTAAAGAGACAAGTATCCCACTAAATTATGTTTGCCAGGGTGCACCACTGAACTCAAATTTGCTGACTCCTTTTTCGCCTAAGGTAAAGCATACAGAATGGTGGGGATAGCACTAAGAATCCTTTTTGCCGTAGGATTTGCCAGCTAAAAGTATGTCCTCATGTTCTCACATCATTTTGACACAGGAAAGGCTAGATACATCGAGGATGGGTTGTTAAAGAAAACCCCACAGAAAGCAAAGAAAGAAAGAGCCTGATGCTTTAGCCCAGTTGCAGCGTTCTATTAACAAGATAGCAGATGTGGGACTGTGTTTGAGACTTCCTATCTTAATGGAAGTCTCAGCCCATCATCTTTACAAAAACTAATATTTCTGCTTAACCAATACACAAGACCACATGCAATAATTGGCAACTAAAATGACCTCAAGGCCATGTATCTGTCACTAACGTTCAACCTCTGCCCTCTGCCCTACACAAATCCCTTCCAGAAGAGGGTGAATTGAAAAAATAGCTTGTACTTAAGGCAGAACACAAAATCTAGAACCTGTTCCTATTCACAAATGCATCTTTCTTAAGACAGGAACATCTGTAAATACGGAAAGGGCTGAGGACTTCACAGTAGTTCCCAGAAGCCGCCTGCTACTCTACTCATCTGCCGTTAGCGCCCTCAGATCAAACTAGGAAGATTATTCTTCTGGAAGCCAGGACCTGGACTCTTTTTAGTATCTCTGGTATGTGCCCTATTATTTTGAAAGCCCATTCATTTGAAGCAATGATGTATTCTGTATTATAAAAGGCCATTCGGCTCAAATAATTAGATGTTTACAGAGGGCAGAGACAAGAGACAAGGGAAAGTAACATTCTTTCTCCCTACTCTGCCCCCTCCGCCGTGGTTCCTCCTGCTCAGAGGGTCACAATATGCCAGTCACTCAGATTTGCATCCCTGAGTCTTCTTGTTTTCCCTCCTATCCATACAAAAATACAAACACCCATTCACTTTACCTGCTTTGTGTCTCTAATTGGTGCCCTCTATTCCCTTCCTAACACCCCCTCTTGTATTCATACACCCCTTTTGAGATTACCTAAACAGACTTGGAGAGAAAGGCATGCTGCCAATGGATATCGATGCAAGGACTGTCAATTATTCTGAACATCAGCTTTGAAAAAAAATTAAGTGACATCAGCACAAAACTTCTCAATGGTTCTAATCCCACCGCTGTGATCATGAGGTCATTATAACTAGTGGGTTTCACAGACAGGTTGTGTGTCATTTACCTACAGTGTTCAATGGACAGAGGTGTGTGCCATAAAGCCTGACAAGGCACATGAGGAATAGTGGCAGTTTGGTCTTCATGGTGGTGCAAATGGCCATCTGCCTCTATACCACCACAGGCATGCAGCTGGCCCAGACTAAGAGGTGACAAAAGGAGCGAAGGGCTCTGAGGGAATTCCCTAAGTGCTGGAAAGTTTATAATGGCAAAACAAGACGAAAGAAGATAACAGAATAGATAGCCTCATTGCTGTTGGATTTCCAAGGTAGGTAGCCATAATAAATAAAAAGCAAGGCTAGTAATGAAGTAGAAAACCAGAAGCTGGGCTTATTAGGAAAGATGACACAAATGAGAATGGGACAGCTGTGGGAATGATGTCATTACCATTCAGACATCTGACAGTGTCATCCCAAGAAGAGATACGTGGAAAATAAATTTTTAAATGTGAGGTCTTTGGGGTGTTATAAAACTAACCATATTGATGCTTAATAAAAATCCTTGAAAGGGATGGAGAGATGGCTCAGAGGTTAAGAGCACTGACTGCTCTTCCAGAGGTCATGAGTTTAATTCCCAGCAACCACATGGTAGCTCACAGCCATCTATAATGAGATCTGGTGCTCTCTTCTGGCCTGCAGGCATACATGCAGCATACAACTATATGCATAATAAATAAATCTTTTTAAAATAATCCATGAAAACAGAAAAGTAATTCTTTTAAGCTTCTAAGGCTTACTAAAAGATTCCAATAAGGTCATTTAGATTTCCTTTTGCATAATAAAAGGAATCACTTCACACTGTCACCTCTGCTTCCCAGAAGAAAAAAAAAATACTGCATTTCATAGACTAAAAGGATTTTGATTGATACTAGTGATTTCATATGTTTGGATAGAGAGCAGTGTCTAGCAGCCTTGGGTGTCAGCCAGAATTCAGAAAGAGCTACACAGAAAAGTTATCCCCGGCTTGATTGATGGGACTTGTGGAGTTTCACATATTGAAAAGATGTTACTCCACACCCCAACAGCAGTGTGAACCCATATCCAAATGCTGGACCACATCTTCCCATCTATAGCTACTTCCACTCTGAACCACAAACAAGGAAATCCCAAGACAAGCTACAGTTCCTAGTGAGCTCTTTTTTTCCAGCAGTGTAACTAGCCTTGGGATTCTTCTGGAAGGCATTATTTTAGGAAGTTGTTTTCCACTTGCTTGTATATCTGATGTCCTTCAATTCTATGACCCTTGTTGCTGGTAGCAACAAGAACCATTCTAGACAGATTTGTCTTGGTCTGAGAAGCAGTGGGCTAAATTTAGCAACCAAGTTAAACAGCTCACTGATTCAGATTTTCCCCATGATTTCCAAAGAACTCGGCACAGTTCCCTAAGCCACTGGGACAGTGGTGGCCTTGGAAAGGCTGACTCAAGGTCACATCCTTGATATAGCTGTTTGATGGTATCTAACGATGATGCACCAACAGCAATGAGTACTGGCTGTCTTGGTCTTGCTGTACAACTCATAACTAATAAACCTGGGATGATATGGAGATGCATGTGTATAAATCTGTATAACTTGGAAAGCACTAAACACAGCTACCTACACAAAGGGATATCCTTCTGATGACGCTGGAAGGGGAGGAGCCAGGCTTCAGTATTGTTTTGTCTCCCACCAAAGAAAATCAAGAGACACAAAGATGCAAAATGAATGGCACAAGCTCATGAGGCTAGAAAGGGTGTGGCTAGGGAGACTATTCAAGATCTCACCTATAGCCCTTTATATACATACACTGTTATATAAAGGATATAAAGGATATTACATATTCCACTATTATATAAAAAATATTCCACAGCCACATAAACAATACCAAACTGAAAACTTGCTAAAGCCCATGAACATTTTCCCAAGAGAGTATTGATTTTAGCAAAAAAAAAGTCAGTCCATGCTTCCTACCCACGGCATGCTTGAAATAAGACACAAACACATTAGCTCAGCTAATGCTGACCCTCTGAGGAACTGCCTCTCTTACAATGAAACTGAGACTTGATATTACGCTCATTTTGTAGATGATAAATCTGAGTATTAAGGATAATTAAACACCCTTTCCAACACTATCCAGCTGTACAAAAGCTTGAATCTGACTCAAATCCCATGGCCAGCTGTCTCATTTAACATCATAAGGCATAACTCCTAAAATTGGTAAGCAATAAATATATATCTTCCTTACAAAGAATCATACAATATCCAGTTTGCTTATAGTTCCTAGTGTAAAAGGCTAACAAATTTCATCCAAAATGTTAAAAGCAGAGATGCAAATTCAAGCTTTTCTCATATCCCATATAAGTTAAGATTAAAGAGATAGCAAAGGCCACTTGGCTCTGCCAAATTAAGCAGAAACCTAAATGGAGGGCATGCTCTAATTCTGATTCATTATAGCTGAGAAAGAGCCAGTTCACACAATATAAAGGACAATGGCACTAACTTGTCACATGCCAGCCTAAACCACTGCTTCCAGTGTCCTATTTTAGATTCTGAAACTCAGACAAGAGAATGAAATCCAGCATCGTACACCAGTGTTTACACAGAATGAATCAAGGAAGTTTACAAACAAAACACAAACATAAACACCAAGAGCCACACAGAGACCTGTTGTTGCAGCTGTGTTATCTGCTAAATGTGACAGCTGGTTCGGAATAGGATCCAGGCTCCAGTATTATCTGCTTCCGATAGAAAGTGTGTGATCCCAAATTTAGTTCTGCCCCTGTGTTAAGTTCTGATTGAAAACAGTATTTATTCTCATACCTACCTCCCCCTGTGATGAGTGACCACAGATGTCTTAAAAGGCCAAAGGCTCTCCAAGCACTCAAGAGTGGAATGAATGGATTCAAATCTCTCCCTTCATTAAAGAGGCAAGTTTTGAGATATAATGCATTACCAGAGCTTCTGCTTGTGATGTGTATATTCAGTGTGTCTATCAGCATACTCGGAGATTGGTGCAACATCTCTGCAATATAATTTTATTACCTTTTCATCAAAGAAACACACACACACACACACACAGTCACTCAGTGCATGGTATTTTTCGGACAAAGTTGTGATCTCTGTAGCGTGGAAACACCACCTACGAGAAAGCACATGCAGAAGCAGCATTAGAAGTTCTTGGAACGGAAATATTACTGACCTTGTAGCCTTGTGTCTACAAAGCACTTCTGAACAGATGACGATTGTGGCATTTGGGCAAGAATGTGGGCTTTGGGTCTGCAGTCCTCTACTGAGTCACCACTCTGCTGAGCTCAGGGTCTGACTCACTGAATCTCAGCCTCCTCCAAGGGTTCTCATGAGGAATTGAAGACATCTATGTTAACGTTAACACAGTTCCCAATTCAACAGCATGATGCAAACACGAGAGGCAGTTGTCTTGTTACCCACCCTAACCCTCACTATTCACAGGCATAGGATGACTGAGGAGCCACATGCTGGATCACCTAGTTCACATCCTGACTCATGGACTGTGTGATTTAGACAGGGGCTGCTCCGGGCCTCTCAATGCCAATTCCTTTAATACAGCTAAAAATCAGAAATCAATGGGGATGGGTCCACATGCACTGTTCAGTAAAGAAACCAGTGAGAGACTGACTTAGCAGCTACAAGTGGGTGAGCTACACACACACACACACACACACACATACAGAGAGAGAGAGAGAGAGAGAGAGAGAGAGAGAGAGTCACACATGATTACACACAGTCTCACATGCACAGGGACACACACAACTGGAGCACACACAAAACCTGTTGTTATAATGTGAAGGGTAATGAGACCCTTAGCACAGAAGGGCCGAGTAAGAGCTCTTGTTGCAGGCACGCAAACCTCCTCACTGTCCCAAGCTTCCCATCTAGAATGTCTCATTTGAATTCCCAATTCTTATTGCTAAAGTTTTCCACACATTGCTAGACAATCCTGAGGAGTGGTTGCTATCATAGGAATTCAAAGCAAGAAAAAACAAATACCCAAGGACCTTCTCACACAGCTCTGACCCACCCCCACCCCCAAGTACACTTTCTACTCCTTCCCTGAGGATAAAGGTGTTTGTGAGTCTGAAATATGTTAAAGGGGGTCAGAGGCATTTCAAGGGCAAATGGAAGCTACATGTGTTCTTGTATATCTCCATTGCCCATATCTGATTTATGTGAAGTAGGAGGTGTTGGGGAAAATTACTTAGCATATAGTAAACTTATGAGCCAGTGTGTTAGAGCAGAAATGAGCAGTTGGATTGGTTGATTTCATTAACTCCTCCAAGTTACTTTGTCAACCAGAACAAGCTTCTCAGTGATACCAAGATTCTCAGAGAGAGAGAGAGAGAGAGAGAGAGAGAGTTGGTTTAGAGACTTTCGCGAGGCAGACTTGTGGACACTGGATGTGTCAAATCTGTTTTCTTTAGTCCTCATTGCAACCTCGTGTAACAAAATAATACTGCTCATATTTGGAGAAGCAAACTCAGTTTCAGAAGCACTGACATCTTAGTAGGGCCTGTGAGTCAACCTTACTGCCTGAAAGCCAAACTATCCACAGTTCAGTTCCTCAGGGACAACTCTGAGTCTAAATAATGAACCTCATGCTCACAGTACAAAAATATTAAAAGTCAGAAGTTTGTTTTGAAAATGACAACTGACACACTTCTCTTTTGTTCTATAAGACAAATGTCAGGCTACTCGGGAAATAATAATGATAACAACACCAGCAACAGTCATTATTCAGTAAGCTCTTGCCGGAAGCCCACGCTATTCTGGGTACACAGCATTCTCTAACGAGATCCTCATGGTCCCACTGTACCTTGCCCTCTTTTCCAGATTTGGAAATAGAAGCTAGGTGACCATTACATAACTCTCTCTCAAGGTCTTAAGGAATGGTGGTCCTCAAAACCACGGTCATTCGTGGCTTACTATATGGACCACAAACAATTTCAGATGGAAAGAGACATTCAAGAGGTGCATTTCACAAATTTGAAATGTATGTTTTCATTATGGTTTTCACAGCAGCATCACCATGCTTTTAATAATAATTAGGACATTTTTAAACCCACAGAAGCTTATCAGTAGCTTCTACTGAGTGTTCTGACAGCCACCAGTTAACTATCAAGAAGCACTGAATGTTTAGTTCTATATATTTGCCCATGAATAATATTTCATTAAGTTTGTAATTTTATTTGTTTGTCTGTTTTTACAGACAGGGTTTTCTGTGTAGCCTCAGGTGTCCTGGAACTCAGTATATAAACCAGGCTGGCCTCCAATTCACAGAGATCTGCCTGCCTCTGACTCCCGAGTGCTAGTATTAAAGGAATGTGCCAATACCACTCAGCCAATTTTTTTAAATAGCACTATTATATATTGCTATACACTGGTTAAACACACATAGTGTATCTTACTGGCTAGTGGAGTCTACTAATCACGATAAGAGTAATAATAAATCCTAGAACTCAAAATCAGGTTACTGGGTAAAGCAGGGGTGCTGAATTATAGAAAAAATAGGTACAGTAATTACTGTTGCCTAGATACTTACAACAGGCAACACAACGTTGGTATGTAATGTGATTAGAATGTAAGAAGAATGAACGTGTGGAGGGGTTCACTTTCAAATGCTACTGGAGGACATCAGAAACCAGCACATACAACAGAGGAAGACCTTTATCATCCTCCTATTAGAGCAAATGGCATTGCTCCACAGCTGGACGACCACTGTACAGAGCCACAGGTGGAGGTGTAGTAACTTTCTAATTTTTAGTATCTAAGCATAACACCCTTATGCTGTGGAAGGAAGGATTTATTAGCATCAAACTGATGACCATAGTTCTGTAACATTCAATAAGTTCTCAGAGAAAATAGTATGCCAAGTATTGAGCTAAGATCCTGGGTTTGGTTGAAAATTCCAAGATTATACTCTCAGTTCCCCTATTTTGCAAATGAAGACATTAACTAGAGAAATAGACCAGAGGCCAGCGACTCACTCAGCATTTGCAAAGACTTGGATTTGATCCCACTACCACACAAAGTAAAATATAGATAGAGATTCTAAAGCACCAAAGAGGTTAAGTATACTAACACGATACAGAACTTGTGCCAGGTTATTATAAAATCAGAGTTAAAATGTCCTGACTCCTGGAATCTCACTGAACTTGTTATGCTTAATCATAAATGCATCTACTAAATCCACTAAAGAAGTATCTTTTGAGAACTGTGATCACGTGAACATAGCATTTTAATTTAAATATCTAAAACAAGCAATTCTCCAAAGCATCATAGAAAACTCAATTTATTTTGTAAGAATGGATATTTCAAAGTCAATAAATATGTTTTGTAATTCTACCAAGTGCCAAGATTATCTGACTACTTAGGTCAAATATACATAAGAATCTGGAATTAAGAAGTACTGATTATGGCATTTCTATATTTATCCTGAGATTACATACTAGAGCAAAAGGAATCACTGCTCAGGAACATTACTGTTCTTATTCCTAATTTCAATTGTTGTTTCACATAGAGTGCATTAAACAAACTGTTTACTGTTTGTTTGATGGCTTGTTTGGAGATGAATATTTTTCATGTTTTCTGTCCTTTCTCACTTGTCTCCTGCATACAAACACACACACACACACATACACCACACATACAAACACACACACACATGCACACATCTATAAACACACACACATGCACACACATACATACACACATATACACACACATGTACACACACATACACATACATATACAAGCACAAACATACATACACACAAACATACATACATACACATACATACACACACATATATATACATATGCACACACACACACACAATACCCCTCACACATACACAGTCACTATTCCTTATTTATTTACTTATTTGCTTACTTTGAAGTCCTTGAGATAGAACCTAAAGACGGATGCATACTGGGCAAGAGCTCTTCCCTGAGCAATGTCCCCAGACAAAAACAGATTTCTGTTGCCTGGGCTGCATTCTTAGGCTCGGGGACCCTAATGAAAGCTTTGAGTACCTAACAGGCAGGTTCATGCCTTCATTCTCAAGTATCAAGTCACTGTTAAATGTTCTATTGGGAAAGAAGACAGGGATGATGAAATATATACTCATTCATGAAGAATTAATTCATAGATTGAATTGCTGATGAGCCTGCTCCATGTCTCTAGAGCCAGATGAAAGAGGAGGTTGGCATAGCTCACAAGCAGAAATGAGAAAGCATCCCTTCAGAACCTTACATGAGCTGCAGCATTATCCATTAACCCAGAGCTGGCTTAGTGGTTCTCAGCTAAGTTGGCTATAGGACTTTATTTGAGATTAGAAATATTTGGGGGCTGCTTTTTGTAGTATAATACTATTAGTAAATCTCATTTAGAATTCTAGAATTAGACCTATTCCAAGTATCGACTTCATCACCCTACCATCCTCCTTTCTGTCATCATCAGCACCATCATTATCATCATCATCACCACCACTGCCACCACCACCATCATCTTCAACACCATAACCACCACTGCTATGGATCATCAACCCTTTTAAAGTCTGTGTGAAGACGTCTGGTTCTGAAAATGATGGAACAAACTAAATTTTTACTATACTTTCTCTTAAGTTCAGCTAAAAACTGTGGATAAAACACAGTGTCCAATCATATAAAGAAACTCCAATGGGGGGTAGGGAAAAAATGGACTAGCTAAGGACCACAGCACCTGATGACCATAGAGGTTGTTTCCTTTTTGATTCCATGTCTCTTAAACCTACAGAAGCCTGCCACCTAGAAACACCAGCCAAATGGATTAAAAAGAAGAGTACCTAAACATGCCCTTTCCTGTCTACAGATCAGAACTAGTTTATCACTGCAGCCGGAGTTCCTGATGTTTCCAAACAGCCAGAGTACACTGCAGCAAAATAACCTGGGGAAATGGGGTGTGCCAACACATGCTGCCATCCACGTGGTGTTGAGAGAGCCTGGGTTTCTAGTTTCACTCTCCACTACCTCCTGCTGGAATTTTGTTTCATGCTTCTTCCTTCTTAGACTTCCCTACTCCCCCCTCCTGCCACTGACTCGCACTGCTGGGGTCCAGCATCTGTTCTTTACAAACTGGAACTATGGGGAATGTTTTAGGAGAGAAAAAGAGACTGGCGAATATACTATTTCAATATTTTTCATAAACTTCTGTCTATTGAGGTTTTAAACTATCCTTTAACAAGATCTAATTCAAAGACATATAATATCATTTGAATAGTCTCATACACACTATCTGTTTAGACATCCTTGCATGGTAAAATAAATAGAATTTGTACTGGTATAAAGGTGTGAAGCTGAATCATACGTAGTGTTTCATCATATCTTAAATTTTATACATTGGCTTCTACATAACAAAGGAAAGAAATAAGAATAGAAATGTTTTCCTGAGTCTGTTCTGAAGAGGGTTATACACACTTCTGAAGCTATGTAGGTAACGCCTTGGTCAGCTGCAGGAAATGTAGCATTTAACTTAAAGCTTCCAGATGTCTCTGTAATGACTAAAACCATTTTAGATGTTATCAGAGATTGAGTCAGAGGTCAAAGGTCTGATGCTATTCATCCAGGAAGTTCCCTCCACTGCTCTGAGAAGGCTGACTTTGTAAACGCTTAAAAGTGTTGGAATTGGATACCCATTTTCTTTTTTTGAAGTTTGTAGATTACCTACAGAGGTGTTGACGACTCTGGTCTAAGGTCATACTAACTGGACGTTGAAAAACAAGACGCAAAACTAAAAGCCTTTTCAATTTAAAAGTCTTTAATGACAATTGTTGCAGGATATTTGATCACACTGTAAACCCCGAGATTGTGTTTACTGAAAAAATCTTATTTCTAATTATGGTGTGGCTCACCCTTAACACACACCTTTAATCCCAGACAATGAAGGTAACATTAGATTGTAGAAAGAAGCACGCATATTTGAAAGTGATGTCTACTTGAGTGGCAGAAAATGTGATGAATCAGAGAAAGATTTTGACAGAATAGGATATGCTCAACTCTCAGGAGATGAGAGAGGAAAGGGGAGCTACTTTAGAGAGCAGGGCAGAAGAAGGCGGCAGTTTTACTGGGAGAGTTTTACAGAGACAGGTTAAACAAGCTAGACAGAGGTAAAGGTAGAACAAGCCAAAAAATGAGAAGATTAGAACATAATGTTAGAGCTAGGTTCAGGTCAAGCAGAGCAATTCACGAGAGGCTGAAAGAGAAGCAAGATTGAGTCAGTCAGCTTGGCAAGCAGTTTGAGCCAGAACAGCTGAGTTGAACCAGCCAGCCAGAGTTCAGAAAGAACTAGGAAAGGGGAGTTTATTCAGCAGCAAGTCTCAGAGGCTGAACTATTCTAGGCCTAGACTAGGTTGTAGGAAGGCTAGAAGCTTCCAGGACTAGGCCTAGATTAGCAGAGGGAGGCAGTAATCCTTGGAGATAACAATTCTAAGAGGAGAATAAAAGTTTCGATTTCAGACTAATGTACGGGAATAAAGGTGAAATTCTGTAACCAGGAATCCTACTAAGACTACATTAGAAAACATCATCTATTTTGTCATCACTGTAATGGTTGAACCTAAATATGACCTTTCTGTTAGCATCTGACTGACTCATGTCAGAAGTTCTTCTGGGCCATCCTGTCCTATCTTAGAACATCTGCTAGTGTTGGGGGAGGGGAGCTTTCCTATTAAACAGGACTTCTCTGAATCCTGTTGCATGGTCCCAGTGTTTTAATTCCTCATTGTCACTAAGACCAAAGGTCATCATCTCAGATGGTGAGTGAGAGACTTTGGGTTGTCCCTTTACCTCTGTTAACCTACTTACCTTTCTCAACAGCTTCTCAAATGCCATTGTTCTGTTATCTCTCTAGCTCTGTCTCTATTGAAAGTGGACGACATTGTCTATTGTACTGAAATGCCACATAGTTAATCATTAGTGTGTTTTCTTTGCAAATGTTGCTGGTATGATTCACTGTCCCAAGGTGGGGAATGAGTGACAGGTCTTTTCTCTCCTTTGCCTGTATATTTCATGTACTATTAGCTCATCTGTTTTTTCCCATAGGTATAATTTTGACTCCATAAACCAATACACTAAAGAATGTGAAACTCTGGAACCAGTAAAAACTAGAAGAGTGCTTACAGACCATCGAACTCGGAGCTGACCTTATTCTAAGGGAGGATGTAACTGGTTAGAGAGAACCCCTTGTGACAGCTAGGGATGGAGCCACAGTTTCTTGAATCCTAGGCAGTTTAATTTGAGTCACTCCTTCACTACCTGCCTCTTCTACAAGAAGCAGTTACATGACTGACACCCATGATAGTTGCTGATTCTCAAAATAAGCTTTCCTCCACAGGGTGCAGGAGATTAGCATGAGAAAGAGACTCTCTCGGAGATTTAAAATTCCCAAGAACTGACCATCCGTGGAAGAGATGTTATCTATTAATGTGAGACAGAAGAAGGCTTTGAATATGTTGGAGCAAAGTTCTTGCTTCATAAGTGAAGTAAACAGAAGTCACAATATAAAGTAGATGGTGGGTCAGATGGTGGGAAACAGCCATGGGGAACAGAGGGAAAGTAGTCAAAGTTAGGAAAGTGCCCCAGACGCTCCCCACTAGGAAGAGTGTTTTGGTGGTAGCAATGAAAGAGCTGATACCAGTGGGGAGTTCAACTTGTAAGCAGCTCCAGATGCCCCTGTATGTTGTCCAGGCTTCTCTGCCTGCTGTATGG
This sequence comes from Rhabdomys pumilio, assembly GCA_030674055.1. NCBI lineage: Eukaryota > Metazoa > Chordata > Mammalia > Rodentia > Muridae > Rhabdomys > Rhabdomys pumilio. The sequence goes on from JANHMN010000011.1 coordinate 11,661,630, forward strand.
GTAACCGCCTTCTCAGACAATATTTGCCTGAGCAATCACTAAACAGTAAAGACATTCTTTGTCTTCTCGTAAGTCTACCCTCTATCTGGAAGTTATGATGTAAGAAGCTAATATAGCTACTGTGTGTGTGTGTGTGTGTGTGTGTGTGTGTGTGTGTGTGTGTGTGTATATACAGGAACCCCTTATACTCTGTGATGTATGTATTATTAGCCTCATTTTTTCCAGGTAGTAAATTCAGAGTCCTATAATCAAACTGTTAATGGTGTCAACTTATAAAGTTAGGACTCTTGTCTTTTTTTTTTTAACTAGACATAGTCTGATATCAAAACTCACTTTGTAAACAGTGTACAAGAGCATGTTCTCCATCTGGGTCCCCCAACAAGTGGAGCATGGGCTGACTCTGACTCTGTTGCCTGCCTTCAGATCTTGTTCCCGTAGCCAGGCTGCCTTGTCTGGCCTTAATGGGAGAGGATGTGCTTAGTCTCACTGTGACTTGATATAGCAGGGTGGGTAGGTACTTATAGGGGGGACGCAGGGTTTCCTTCTTTTGGGAGGGGGAGCAGGTATAAGGGTAGGACTGGGAGGAGAAGGCAGGAGCTGAGAGCAATTGGGATGTAAAGTTAATAAGTAAATAAATTATGGGGGTAAAGGATTGCAAAACCTGAGAGTTTGTGACCAGAAATATTTGGATTAATATTTCAGATTCCACCTCAGCTCAGTACCAGAAGTGTCACCCCAGGGGTACCATTTCAGGATCCACCCTCAGCATCCTTACTGCAATATGAAGACTCACTAGAATGCCTATCTGAAGCTTCTAAAAAATCCACATAAAAAATATAGCATAACTGGAGCACAGTCATAGATAATACCCCAAATCTACTATTGCTAATAAATTATCTTCATAAACATACTCTAGCTCAAAGCTAAAGCTGGCTGTTTATTTTCAATAACTTTTTATGCTTGTCTGGGCACGTTAGGTTACTGTCTGACAAATGACACGTATCAGGATGATTACCTGATATGATTTTCAGGGTTCAATCGGCCTGCATGTGTTCTGTGGTCTGATTCTGCTTCACACTCACCAAAGATTCTTTGAACAGTTTAACGTCTAAACATGTGCTTAAATATATGTAATTTTACACACATATTTGCATATGTATCTACCTTCTATAGTACACAAATAATTGCATGGTTACTTTGGTAAAGTAGTGGATCCTCTGAGGCCTGTTTCATATGCACACAGCAATGGAAGGTTTTCCTTCAGAGCATCACAGAAGACATTATATGGCGTCCTTTAAATGCTTTTTTCCCCTTCAATGCATGTGTGTTTCATGAGTAGGTTTCTCAAATCTTATTTCTTCCTTTCATTACTCTGTGAGCTAGCAATTATTTTTCATCATAAAGATACACACGAAGGCTCTGGGTAAAGGAAAAAAAATCCATAAAAAGGAAAATAGCTTTCTCTAAGATTCCAAGGAAGCTTGAAGTGGCAAATGGCATCTCTGTTAGCAAATTTAAAAATAATCAGTGAAACTTTAATCCACTTGGACTTGGCTTTGAGGTAATATATCTATAATTACAAGTTAAATTCTCATTAAAGACATCACACAAGATTATTTTATTAGCAATGAATTTTTATATAATACATTCATATACTATGAATATATCATGAAAAAAATATAAAATATATATAAATATATTATAAATATAAATATATATAATATAAATATATTTATATTTTTATATATAAATATATATAAAATATATATTTTTTATATATATTTATATATAAAAATATAAATAAATATATTATATATATATATATATATTCCAATTATGGTTCCACTTCCTCCAACTACTTCCAGGTCTTTTCCCTCTTCAGTTCTCAGAGAAATACACATTCTTTAGGAAAAGTGACCCATTAAATTCAGTTTTAAACTACCTGTGTAAAACTTATGTATCTCATTGTGTTTTGCTTTGTTTATGGAGACAGGATTTGGCCTGGAACTCACCTCCTGCCTCAGTCTCACAAGCTCAGGAGATTCAGGTTTGTCTGGTCCCAGATACCTGGCAATGCTATGCACAGATATTGCCGCTTTTATTAAACAAATTCTCCACATGTTCTTTTCTCTCTGCTTCTAACAGGATCTCAGTCCTTCTGTCTTCTCCAAATGTTTCAATGGGTAGTACCCTTAACTTACTTGTATGCCATGGTGTTGTGGGTTGGTTTGTTTGTTTGCTTGTGGTAGGTGTTTTCCATTAGCCCCTCCCACCGCTTTGCTCTACACTGCGCCCTCACAGAAACAACTATGTGCTTGAAGACCCTCTTGAAGACATAAAATACCTTATTCTTCTTTCTAACTCCAGGATCTAAAGAGAAAGCTACATCTAAAAGGGCTCAACAATTGTTTTTAAATTGTTGATTGGAAAAGAAGGGCATTCTAATGAAAGTTAATAGCTAACTGTTTTAAGGTGGGTTGAGTCTCTCTGAACCCTCTGAGGGGGATTATGGCATTTTGTATATATGCTGAGCAAATGGAATCTTTCTCAAGAGGGTTCTGCTCCTCTTTAGAGGAAACTGGTTTTGCAGCTCTGGCTTACCCAGGGCAGAAATGCCTCAGAGGAACAGGGCTGTGGTGACATGGGGCTGACTGGAAACCTATAGCTGCTCTGAATGACTGGTTTTATTACAGAGACAGGCAGATGGCAACGCGCACCATCCTCACGCTGTTTAGAGCAGCCTCCTCTTGTCCCAGACACCTGGCTTGCTTTGTTTCTTAATGTATAACCTCATAATTGATCTTCTTTCATTTTCCTTATCTCTATATATTCATTCATATTCTCTCTCTCTCTCTCTCTCTCTCTCTCTCTCTCTCTCTCCCCTCCCATCCCTCCCTCTCTGCTCCCTCATCTGATTTTCTCCACTTCAAAACTTGTGAAGTTAACTTCTCTTTTTTTAATTTGTTCAAGTTATATGTCCAATTCCAAGAAACCCAAGAGTAACAGTAGATTACTGATTGGGTAACTTCCAAGATGAAGGAAATGTATATTTGTGTGTGTGTGTGCGCGTGCGTGCGTGCGTGTGTGTGTGTGTGTGTGTGTGTGTGTGTGTATAGTATATGCACACAATCTGAAGTCTAAAGTCCAAAACTAAAAAATATTCATTTGCCTCACGAAAACATGTTGAATCATATTTGAGTGAAAAGCAAAGAAAATGCAAAGTTCTCTTCTATTCTCCAATCTGAACTAGGGCAGAAAGGCAGGTAAGCCCAGTGTTCTTCTTCTAAAGGAGAATGTCTGTTTCCAGTAGATTTCCCTTTCAGTGGGATGACAAGCCAAACTTTTTCATCACTGGGCACAAGAGCATGGAGTGTCCATAGTTAGAACTTGACTTGAGAACTTCTAACCATTATGTGCAGTCATTCCAAAAACGGGTAAGTGCTCACTCCAGCAGTTCTCATGCTGAGGCAACTGGAACCTCTGAAGAATACTTCACAATGTATAGGGACATTCTATGCTTGTTATGCTATTTGGAAAAGGGGTGGGGTATGAGCTACTGACAACTACTACGTAGTTAACAGCCACAGAGAGGTTATTCACCAGCTTAAGGTGAAAAGAAAAACCTTCCACTATGAAGAATTACCCTTCTCTAAACATTTAAGCCCATGTTGAGAGACTATTATAAACTTACTGACCTGAAATTTGTCCTTGGCCCACTATTTAATTAATCCCCTGGGTAATCCTCAAGAGCCCATAAATGACTGTGAAAGTCTTTGTCCCTGATGCTATTTGTAAATGGCATCTATTAGAATCTGAGAATATTCCAAGATTCACTCTTAAAATATTAAGAACAATGTCTTGCTTCAATTAGGAAGTAATTTGTAATGTCTACTGGATTAATCTTGTGATAGCATAATTTAAGATAATTTTTACATGCAAATCTGGTGGCAGAGGAATTCTCTGTGCCTAATTCTTAACTGTATGTTGATGTTAACACACAAGACTATTGATTTTGGCAGAAGTAAAGCTAAATATTTAGCATCCATCAAGAATGGTAATTCTTAATGATGATTCGAGCAAGAATAGAAAGATTGGTTCGATTAACTTCCACATGCTCCCTGTTTCTTACTCATTTGCTTATTCTATCTTTTACCTTTATCTGGCCCTTGCCTGAGTCTTGGCACAGTCAGGCTGCAATCCCCAGTAGAGTACTGGCACTTTCACAAAACCCAAATCAATTATTTTCAGATGATGAATTCCAGCAGGATAATTATGATAGCCCAGACTTCTGGAAACTCTGACATCTTGGTTCTCTCCTTTTTTGGCTCTTATTCCTTTCTTTCTATTCCAGAAAAGTTTCCTTGCTTCACTCAACAGAGGAGAGCACTGACCCAGGTGATACTGGTAAATCTTCCCCAGAAACAGGCTAAATAGTAATACAAGCAATATCTTTGCACAATGAGACTGTCGCTTTTATTTTTAGAGACTCTCACCGGCCAGACATTCTACATGAACTGTTGAGGTTTTTTTTTGGGGGGGGGGGGGGTGTTGTTGTTTTTGTTTTTTTGTTTTTTTTGTTTTTTTTTTTTTTTTTTGGTTTTTCGAGACAGGGTTTCTCTGTATAGCCTTGGCTGTCCTGGAACTCACTCTGTCGACCAGGCTGGCCTCGAACTCAGAAATCTGCCTGCCTCTGCCTCCCAAGTGCTGGGATTAAAGGCGTGCGCCAGAACTGCCCAGTGAACTGTTGAGTCTTTTACTTTACTTTTGGACCGGGTGCATCTTCAGTGTGTGGCCTGTGGACAGCATCTATGGGAAGGTCACAGAAGTGGGAGGCAGAGACCTCAGGTCTTAACTTTCCTGTTAAATTTCTGTACTAATTTGTGTAGCTGCCACCTCTTTGAGGATTTATTTTTCTGTTTGTAAAATAGGATCATTGAGGCTCTGATACACCATGAATTTAGCAAGGTACCACTGCGGAAAGCTGCGGAGATGACTGCGGTGGAGGAGGGCGGCCTGCTTCTGCTCACTCCTTCCTATTTCCTAGGAGTTGCCGCTTCAGCTCCATTCCAAAATGGCTGCTTGAAGACTAGCATTCTAGAATGGATTCACTGTGCATCACTTCCTCCTCTGTGACATCCAGTTCTTCCTGCTCAGCACTTGAATGTGACTTTCCCTTTCCGGTGAACTTTCACAAAGACACAAAGTTTCAGGAACAGTCCTTTTAATGTGACTCCACACTGCGCATGAACGCTCAATATTACCAGAGTTCCTTGGTAGCCTTTGTCCCAGCATCTCAGAACTGGAGGAACCTATACAATCAAGTTAGTGCAACTGCTTAAATCGCAAAAATTCAGAGGGCAAGAGAGTGAAGCTCATGGAAATTATTATTATTACCCAGGGTTGAGTTCCTTTCCGTATCGTAAATAGATGAGGTAGGAAGAGTATAAAAATAATGCTCTAATTTCTATCATGGCTGGCACTTTACAGTGCCTTTATTGGGCCTTGTATTATAAATGTGCCATTTTCCACTTAAGTGAATACAGGGATCCTATGTGGGCGTAGGTCTTATGGGAATCAAGAGTCCTTTGGTTCTATTTTCGGCTCTTCTGTTTAATTGAATTCAATCTTAGTAACTCGGGTCTCTGGTGGGCTTTATTTTCTCTTCAGTAAAAAGGCTGGCTGGTGTACAATGTTCCGTGAGTGTGGAGTGAAGAGCTGTGGAAAGAGGCAGAGCTGGAGACACTCATCTCCAGTCTGTGATGAAGTACAACTGGGTAACCGGGAGTAAAGGGGAAGCTCACAGGAGATGCTCACGACTGTAAATCTTGTTAAGTAAGAGATACTATGCTTTTAATTTTACTTGAATCGGAAACCTGACCTTACCTACTTGTCCGCTTTGATTTGTTTTTACTTTTTTCCTCTTCCCCCAAGAATCACCTTATCAGAGTACAAACAAACCCAGCCTCTTCCCCCAACAGTCTGTAGTACTGAACACAAAAGAAAGGGCACACACACACACACACACAGCACACACCGTGAAAAGCTGCTTCCTATTTGTCCATTTGGCAAGTGATGGACAGGCCTGGTAGAAATTAGTTAGGAAGTCCAACTGCAGGAAAGGAGAGATGCATCAAAAGACAGAAAAAAGAATTGTGGAAGAACATGGAATGGAAAAAAAGAAAAAAAATATTGTTCCTAATGAGAAATGCAAAATTTTCCACCAGACAACTGTGATGGTTGGCTGAATGAAATACGTATCATGGGAATGAAAAACGCCATGGGGAGGGGGAAGAAGGAAGGCTAGTCTTCCATCTGCTCTGCCTCTGAAGGCAATAGGCTCACAGCACCATGGATTCCACAGGACACCCTCGGACAGCAGCTATGCCCTGTATGTGGAATTTGAGAAAAAAAAAAAAAGACACAGGACTAGAGGGTAAGATGTCTGTATTGTAAACCCCCAACCTTCCACGTTTTTAACCAATCTAGGGCTAGTGACATTGTTTGTTAAGGGATGGGGATAGAATTCTTCATGGCCTTTGGAAGTCCTCTAGGCCAAAAGACTTTCTCTGCCTTTGCTGGACTTCATTTCTAGAATCAAACAACAAAGACTTCTCCTACTTCCCTGTCCCAACACAGTTATTTAACTAGAAGAAGCTCACCTGGAGTCCCTCAGCCCTGAGAATAAGGTTCTAAAAAATTCACACTTTTCTCATTTGGTTAACATTACAAAAGAACTCGTGCCATACCGAATCTGTGGTCTTCCTTTCATTAGGAATTGGCTCACCTTTCACAACGTGTCAGTCTCACCCAGAAGTCATCATCTGACTTCACCTGACAAAATCTATTTGATTCCCAGAGATGGAGTCTGTTTACAAAATAAATAAAAAGAGAAAGGCAGTTTTATTACTTCCTTTGATTAAAACCTGTATAGGAATCCCTGAGGCTCCAGACTGAGAAGGAAGAAAACTTGTAAGTAGTTAGTCTGCTCGGATCTAATTGAATTGGCAGAGTCTGTGGCACATAGCAGCTCCAGGAGAGGACTAGGGAGGAGCTGGGCAGTCTTTGGATGCACACGGCAGAGCAGAAACAACTGGGATGACTGTGCAGGGTCAAACAACTGGCTACACAAAGAATTTCACAGGTTTCCTTCCTAAGGAATAGGGCATCGGATGGGGTGGTGACACATTTTGATGATTCAAGGACCAAAATAGAAAAGGCTTTATAAGGGAGGGAGGACTCATTTTTTGAAGAATAACTAATATTTCAGAATAATATTTCAAGAAGATAAAACCACACCTCCTGAAATAAATGAAGGACAAATGTGCATGTTTCTATAAATCCCAGAAAAGAGACTGAAATGTCAGGTCAGGACCAGGTTTTCTTCTGAATTAACAAGGGCCATAGGAAACATCCTTGTCTGGCTTTCAATTCTCTTTGAAGGCACTCAGTCCAGAAAGAGAAAGCAGCTATAAATCAGAGCTGGAGTGAAGAAATAACGTGAGCTTACTTTCTTCTTCTCTGCAAACCACAAATAGATTATGGTCCAAGATAAAGGGATTTGAAGATGTCTGAGGGTGGGGCAGAGTTGCCTAAGTTAATGCACCACCCCCACCTCCACTTAATCCTAGGAAGGAAAACAAAGGCCAAGTCTCACAAAGCACCAATTCAAGAATAGAACGGGCAAGAGCAAGCTTGTTTTAAGTAAGAAATGACTAAAGAAATAAACAACAGCATTAGCTTGTTGTTCTTTCTTTTTGAGCAGCTAGGAACAGTAGAAGAAAGAGATAAAGATAAATCATTCCTGGTGTGTTGTAATAATTAATCTTAATTGAGGTTTTCTACCCTGCCTTTGATTATTCAGTTCCCAAATAAAAGCACTATAGCCGGACAAGTATGTACCTTCTATGCTGTTATGTCTACTTCCCTGCCAATAACCCTAAGGTATGACTTGACATATTCCATCTGGGCCACTCTTAAGTTCTGTTGGCCAGCCCTCACAGCCATGTTTTCATGACTCATCTACCCTATGGTGTCATCTCCTCTCTCTACCTTCTTTCCTCTCTCGGTAGTCCTCCTCTGATCCCAAGCCTGGGAACTGAAACCTCACTTGCCTCTCTCTTCTGCCCAGCTATCGGCTGTCAGCATCTTTATTGGACCAATAGTTTTAAATTAAAGAGCAAGATCAGTACCGGTTCTCTGGAATGTGAGGCAACCATGACCAAGATTTAGCATTACAATGCATAGCAGTAGACCTAACCTCCAGACTGAGGATTCAGGCAGGACACAGATAAGAAAAGAAAAGAAAAGAAAAGAAAAGAAAAGAAAAGAAAAGAAAAGAAGGCTGGAGAGATGGCTCAGTGGTTAAGAGTACTGACTGCTCTTCCAGAGGTCCTGAGTTCAATTTCCAGGAACCACATGGTGGCTCACAACCATCAATAATGGGATTTGATGCCCTCTTCTGGTGTGTCTGAAGACAGCTGCAATATATATATAACAGAAGAAGGAAGAGGAGGAGGAAGAGGAGGAGAAGGAGGAAGAAGAGGAGGAGGAAGAGGAGGAAGAGGAGAATATAGTCTCCCTTACATTTGTTTAAAATGCCACAAATGCTCATAATGTAGGCACAGTGATAACTTTTCAAAAAAGAGAAAACAAAACAAACCAACTAAGCAGGAAGGGGCCTCCATCAACAGCCAGAACTTCTCAGTGCAAAACAGTAAAAAATCCATCAGTCTTGTCAGTTTTCACACCAACTGACATCCAGGAAACAGATACCCACCAAATGTGGTAACTGCCCTTCAGCCTTACAGAAATGTCTCTCCTTATTTCCCATGCATAAACCTGAGCTAGTACCCTTGCCATAAATGGATAGGCCCTGAGCTTTGATGTCTGTTCGTATGGTTTGATATATGATTGCTGATAACCCAATGCAGACCTTTTGACATAAATGCTGATGTTCGGTCACATGATCATGCCTCCAAAGGTAAGAGTTACCCAACCAGTAAGCATCCATGCCTGAGAATCCTTTCTTTGAGAGATTCAAAATGAATTGATAGTTCTAGGTTCCAGGGAGCTCACAGAAGCAAGGGCACATACACTTTTAAAAATGGAGTTTAATAGAAAGAAAAAAGAGAAAAGTTTTCTCAGGACCATTCAAAATAGCTGTTGGGGGCTATGGAAGAACACAGGGAGACCCACAGAAGTCTCTGTGTTGGAATAGTGATGATTTCAACATGCAAAGAAGTGGGAATCCTTTAATAACTGCACTGTAGTGTTCATTAAGAGTCAGGCTCTGGTCTGTTTTAAATTGAATTCAGACCAAGCAGGTAGCAGTATTTCTCCATCTCACAGACAGGAAAATAGAAAGCTGGCATAGGCTACAACAGACTTGAATTGCGATCCTTTCCTATCCCAGGGCCTTCAAGCTCCCCAGGAAGAATAGTGAGGCCAAGATCCAAAAAGTTAGACATGAGGAGACAGGACTGTGAAGGGGAAGGGACAGAGAAGCTGTAGATGTTGGGTTAAACTACATGGGCTCCCTGCAGTCGCAAAGGGAAGCCGCTATGCACTCTTAAAGGAATCCCACATTAACAGCCTCATCTTAGGGTTTAAGCTATGGCTGATGAACTATATCATACAAAAAAAAAAAAAACAGATTTTTTTTTAAGTTAAATGAGTCTTACCCTGCCTTTGCATATAAACATAAAGTATCCCTCTGTAGGAACTACCACCACCTAACTGTTCACTTTTCCCACAGGCCAGGGTTGTGGGCTGATTGGATACAGCAGTACTAAAGATGAGTACCTGTGACTTCAGGGAACAAGGAATTGCTCACCCCTGGAGCTGTCCAAATCTGGCACCGATGTAATACCCACTAACCCAGCATTCTACAGAGCCTGGGGCGAATTACAGACTCTGGGCACAGTCCATTTGCTTGAGAGTTCAAACTGCCTCTGGGCAGGCCCTGGTCTCATATCAACATGCTGAACGAATGCCACTCAGGTCTTTCTGGACATCCCAATCTTCATCTCTCAAAACAAGAAAGTTAAGTGAAAAGTACCAGAGTTTACAATTATCACCTCTTCCTTCTGTCCAACTCATGAGCATCAGGGGTCTGTTGCCTTCAGTAGCTCATTATCCAGGGTGTGGGAGGGTATTACTCTTGAAATCCAATGCAGTGTGTTTGTCCTCTAGTTGAGATGGCTCTGGTTACTTAACTCCGAGGAGCCTCCTGTCTCCACCCAGTATCATCTGGCCTAGGATAGACTTCTAAGTGCATACTGGGTCCCAGATGTCAGGAGCAATCTAGTTACATGTGGCTTTCTGACTATATAAATTCAGTTATACATGGCACTATGACCATATGCAAATACATAAGAGCTGGTCACCCTGCTAGTGAACATCTCACAGTCCAAATCTCTTACTGCCCAAGAATGGTCTTTAGTCCATGTGATAGTGGTACTCGTGTGTGTGTGTGTGTGTGTGTGTGTGTGTGACCCTGAGAAGCAAAGACAAGCCTACCTTTAGAATTTCCACGGATCACAGAGAACTCTAACGCATCCTTTAGATGGTCACAAGCAATTCCTAAATGGGTAAAATATTTCCTTCTTGAGAATTTGTCAGTTATGTGAATCAAAGTCATTAAAAAGGGACTCTTATCTTATGGGGTCATCTACTTTGACCTCCAATCAGAGAGCAGGGGCACGGGAAGGGGAAATAAATGTTAATATTACATAAAATATATACAGAATCACAGCAATCCACATGCTGACTGCATGGTTATTTATTTTCACAGGACCAGAATTTCAATATGAGTATGTATTTCCTCTCTTTTTCCTTTTCTTCCTGAGAAGAGAAAATCTATTTGCCATGTACTATAGAACCATCAGCAAAATGGGCATATCTCCCCTCACATCTGAGACTCTTGAGAGAACTATACATAGGGACCACACGACAAGATCACCCATATTCTGCTCTGGGAATCAGCTTAGATTATCTTTGCTATTGGCTCCCAATGGTCCCTCTCCCAGAAGTAACTGATTTCTGGAAGACCAGAAAAAAAATGTGTCACTTTGTTTTTAAAAAGCAGCATTATACATCATGCGTGTCTTAGCAAATCCTCTGGAAAGCACAGGAGAACAGATAATACACAAATCCTGGAGAGAATTCTGAGTTTTATCTCATTCATTAACTCTTACTAGTCAACTCCTAAACTTCAGCACCATGCACACTGCATACTCTGAAGACTTGGTCTCTGTTGTGACCTTATTAATTCTTCCCACCACTGTGTGAAAGACCTGGACTGAAGGTAGGAAGAAAGTGTGACCTGGAGAAGCGAAGAGAGACGCATAAGTTTCTGGATGTGGGGGACCGAGGAATTCATTCTACATTTTGTATGCTATGCATCTAGTTAGGTATTTTAAAGTGGGGGTCCGGGATATGCCAGTTTTGATTGTTTGCTTCCTGACAGCAGATTTGGGAGGTTACATAGATGCAAATAAAAGCAGAGAGCAGTGGGTATCTAAGGTGAAGTAGCCCTGGACGGTGGGAACCCCAGGAACCTGAACCAGTATCAAAGAAATCCGCACTTTCCGTAGATTGCCTCATACAGCCTCAAGCGGTCTTCCTCCACCCACCGTTTCCCTGCTGCTCTGTTATAGTTGAAGAGAAATAACTTTTAGGACCGTTTAGGACTGTTTTTTAAACTCAGCAGGTCAGACTGCAGAATAGGAAGGACCGCCAAAAGGAGATTAGGACTGGGCTATTTCAAAGAATTTACTCTAGCGTCTAGGTAGACCACAACCACTTGAAGTGTTGAAAGACACTTCTGATGTGATCTTATCGGCACAGCCCACTTTTGCAAGTGAAGAAGTCTCTGAGACAGGGAGCAAAGCTGATCTGCCCACTTCCATCTAGTCTCTGGGCGTCTACTTGCACGCAAAGCAGAACCACTGTGAAAGGCTGGATGGAATGCAGAGCAATATCCGCCTCCAAGCCCCCCAAAGGCAACCCGATGGGCGCAGCCGCGTTCAATACCTTGATGTAGGCCCTCTGCAGGTAGTTGTAGGGCACTCTGCGCTGGAAGTCGCTGCGCACGTCCTCGCTGACGCGATGGCGGGACGCGGGGCCGCCCAGGCGCTGACTCTGGCAGCTGCGGGAACAGCGCGCCCGCTCGAGCACCGCGCGGAAGAAGGGCAGCTCGGCTCCCGGGCCGGCGCCGGGGGGCGCGAGCGGGCGGCGCGCCGCGCAGTGACGGGCGCAGCGCGTGCGGACGTCCCGCAGGCGCCGGTAGCTGCGCAGCGCGGCTTCCAGGTCTCGCACCGCACGCTCGTAGTCGCCGCTGTAGTAGGCAGCCACGCCGCTGGCGTAGAGCAGATCGAAGGGCTGCAGCGGGCCGCGCTCGGGCTCCGGCTCCGGCGACCGGCGACTGTCCTGGGGGCCGCCCCGCTGCGGCGCGGGCAGCAGCAGCAGCAACAGCAGCGACACCCACGTGCTCTCCCGCATCCTCCGCCGGGACAGTGGAAAGGAACCGAGGCGCTCTTTGCCTGCCCTGCCGCACCTAGCCTTCCAGCCCCGCTTCAGCTCCGAGAGCTAGTGCGCTGGTCCTACCGCGATCCTGCTGCGCGACAGCCCCAGGTGACCGCCGGCAGCGCTGCGGTCCTGGAGGCGGAGGCTCGCCCGGCTGGCCGCTCTTAAAGGGACGCCTCCAGCTCACACGCTCCTCCTGCCGCCGAGCCTCCGCGAGCCGCGCTCCAGCTTCCTGAGAGCTAGCGCCGCCGCGAGAGGCCGACCCCGAGGGACAAGTTTTGCGTGTGGGGTCCCTTGTGGATGGCAGAAGACGATGGTGTTGCTTTGTCTTCCGCACGTGGGGAAGTGAGGTCCACAGTCATTTCCTGGAGTCTATGTGGGCTTGCTCTTTGCAGTCCTTCACCCTTAGATGCAACATGAAGGGCCATTTTTCAGTCGGCCTGAAAAGCGGTAGAGAAGGGGAGGGGCTCTGGCCAGTTGAGTAGATTTGAGGAGAAAGTGGTTTGCCCAAGTTGATACAGCTAAGAATAAGCCGAGGATGGATCTAGCTCTGAGCCACAAAAATAGAAGCTTCCCGCCCTCCTGTAGGGAAGGCTCTCCCGGCCTCTTGCTTTCTCCTGTGACTGAGTGTGGATGTGTTCCAGTATTGAATATGAAGACTGAGTAAGAACGATAAATAACCCTTTTAGATCGCTGGAGGAAAGTGGAGCTGTACATAAGTTCTGCCTCTGGCAGTTTTCCAGATGTGCGACTTTGTGCTGGGCCTCTGTTACTTACCTCTTCCAAAGCAGCCAGATGCCCAACATGTCCAGTGATATTCAGACATAAATCCCTATTGTGAGCGTTGAACAAAGAGTCAGTTTAACAAACCCAGTACCCCGGGACTTAAGCAATGAACATCAATCTAGAAGTGGGAAAGTTGACAGAAACAGCTGCCAGAGTCCAAGGAACTAGCTGGAGGCTTTCCTGTTCCTCCCCTTCTGCTGGGTCATAAATACCTTCTTAGCCAAGGTGTTCCCCTCTGTTCTGTCCCTTGGCTCCACACTCTCAGAAAATGGAAAAAAAAAAAAAAGTGTGCTAGACTCCAGTCCAGCCTGAAACTCCCTGGGAAGAATTCTGTTTGTCTGGAACTGTCTGTGGGAATCTCACCTTAGTCTCTGGGACACTGGAAGGTTGACCAATGGGAAAGAACCACATACATTGTCCTGCTGACCCGAATTTCCACAAGAAAGCTTTTGTGTGAAACGGCCACTATACAAAAAGGTGGTCAGAGTGTCACAACTTTTACCTTGTTCTTTTTGGTTTCTCACCCTTTTGGCTACGAATAGCCCTGGCTATAGAACTCTGGAAAAAAAACCAACCAAACAAACAAAGCACTCGATTCACATACATATTAACTTATTTTCACCAAAATTCTCAAAATTGTCTATTTTCACTTACGACAAAGCTCCAGTATGGAACTTGCCTTAGATAGTCAGCGTTCCAGAATTATCGATCCACCTGGAGAAGGATTTGAAACACATGGAGTTGAAAATGGTGTTTGGGAAACATCACATGTTAATATGCTTTTGCATGTCTCAGCTCTACGTCATATACTCCTATATCACTGAATACGTGCCATTAAATTAGTATCTTTAAGTGCCTGCCCCTGGTGTATGGATGATGAGGGAAAGAAGAGGCGATTAGAGCAGTGTCCTTACTTCTGGAAGTTTATGGAGGAGATGAATACAGAACACGGGAATCTGATACAAACTAAGAACGTAGAACATACTAAGTGGAGTTCAATGTGCTCTGGTAAAACAGGAGGTAAACCTTCTGGCAAGACATAGCTAGAGAACTTGGGAGAAAAGACCCTGGACAGAGCTCAAAGCATATAGTCCACAGCTCACACCCAACCTTCTGGCTCCCAGTTGGGGCGTGTCTTTTAAGCCTCATGTTGTACTTCTCCACAACACGTGGTAGATAATTCACTTAAGTAACACCAGATTTTTCAAAACACTGGAATGACCTGATGAACTTAAACATTTATATCTGGTCCTAACTCAGGGATTGCAATTTAACTGGTATAGTGTAAAACTGAATAGGTTTAGCCCTCTTAGATTCATGTGTTTCAATGCTTGGCCCACGGGGAGTGGCACTATCAGAAGGTGTGGCCTTAATGGAGTAGGTGTAACCTTGTTGGAGGAAGTGTGTCACTGTGCAGGTGAGCTTTAAGACCTCCATGCTTAAGCTCTACCCAGTATGAAATCAGAGCATCCTCCTGGCAGCCTTCTGATAAAGATATATAATTCTCAGTATCGTGTCTGCTTGGATGCTGCCATCCTATCCCTCATGATGATAATGGTGAACCTCTGAACTGTAAGCTATCCCCCAAATTAAATGCTATTCTTTGTAAGAGTTGCTTTGGTCATGGTGCCTCTTCATAACAATGAAACCCTAACAAAGATAACCACCTAACCAATGGGATTTGCAGAAACTTCCCAGTTGTTTCTTTTCTGAAACTAAGGTTGAAAACTACTGTCTTTAGACATGTCTCACACTGAGGAGTAAGTCTGTGTATTAGTCGGGGTTCTCTAGAGTCACAGAACCTATGAAATATCCTTCTATATTGAGGAAATTTATTGTGACAACTTACAATCCAACTCCCCAACAATGTTCAGCTATGAATTGGAAGTCCAAGAATCTAGTAGTTGCTCAGTCCCACAAGGCTAGTTATTTCAGCTGGTATTCTGTAGAAGGAGATTCCAACAGATGTGCTGGCTAGTAAATGTCCTCTTCCAATTTAGTTATGGAGGTCTCCAGCAAAAGGTGTGGCCCAGATTAAAGGTGTGTACCACAATGCCTGAATCTGGAATTTGTTTTTATCCCAGGCTGACCTTAAACTCAGAGGTCTCCTTGCCTTAGACTACTGAGAATTAAAGGCATGTACTAGCTTGCCTGGGCCTAAGCTTTTCATAGCTGCTATGCCTCAAGATCCCCATGCCAGAAACTTGTGTCTTCCAGCCTCAAGATCTGGATCACAGATGAGCCCGTCAATTCTGGATTGTAGTTCATTCCAGATGTAGTCAGGTCATTCCAGATGTAGTCAGGTCATTCCAGATGTAGTCAGGTCATTCCAGATGTAGTCAGGTTGACAATCAGAAAGAGCCATTACAGTCTGTGAGGTAGGGCTCCATGTGGTATGGGCTTGTTCATAAGCCCGAGATTCTGGAGTATAGGGTTTTGTACTTTATCTGTTTCCTGCAACAAGCACAAGATATGGCGTTTAAAGTTGATAAAAAAGAAAATTAAGCCCATTTCATGGTTCTGAGTTTACTAGATCTGTGGTTGAACCCCAAATTTGCTTTTCTGACAATTTCTGTGCTGATGCTGAAGCTCATAATGAGGGATTTCCCACTCCATTGTTTAATTTCTCATACGGAGCTTTTCTTAAGCTTTATTGTATTATCTATTATCGAAAACTACATTAACACCAAAAACTACAAAGACCCTAGCATTTCAATGGAATCAAGCCAGGCCCACTCAGATCTAGCGGATAACAAATAAAGACTGAAGCCTAGCAAGCAGTTCTCAGCTAGGGAGTGTGTGTCCACCCAGGCACAGTTGTCAATGGATACAGTTTTCATTGTCAACCCCGGGGGATTGAGGTGGGAAGAGATATCATACAATTGGTGTCTAGGGGGTAGAAGCAAAGGGTGGCACTGGATGTCTTGTAAGATACAGGACAAGTCTCCCACAAGAAATGGTTAACAAGTCTTAAGAATCAAATTGAACTTCAGAAACCCTGGGACAGAAACCCTGGGACAGTATGTAATTTGGCATGGCAAACTTTGTCCAATTCCCATATACAAATGAGGAGGTTGAGACCCACAGGTCACACAGCACAAGAACAGACATGGAAAAAAAGAAAATGTTTGATTGCACATACCAAAGAATAGAACGTATACTGGGTGTCACAGAACACTGGGTGATGATAGTGTTTTTATGAACTACTTTTGGAAGGTGAAAGAACTAAGTGAATTAAGGAGAGAAAGAAGAAAGAAAGGAGAAGAAGGAAGGAGGAAAGGAATGAAGGAAGGGAGGGAGGGAGGGAGAGATGGAGGGAGGGAGGGAGGGAGGGAGGGAGGGAGGGAAGGAGGGAGGGAGGAAGGGGTAGTAAGGGAGCAAGAGAGGTGGAGAAAGAGAAGAGAGGAGGGAGGGAGAGAGAGGGGAAGAGAAAGAAAAGGGGAGGAAGGGAGGGAGAGAGGGGGAGAAGGAGGGAATAAAGGAGGGAGGGAGGGAGACAGAGAAAGAGAGCAAGAGAGAGAGAGAAGGAGAGAGAGAGAGAAGGAGAGAGAGAGAGAGAGAGAGAGAGAGAGAGAGAGAGAGAGAGAGGACATTTCTGCTAGGATAGGTAACAAGTGCAAGCTGGAAACTCCACTTTTTGCCCCCATTCCTTACGAATTCAAAGAACAGCCAAAGCACAAGAAAGCTCATCCAAACCCCTGAAGAGACATCCAATCACCTCCCGTTTTATTATATTTGGACTGGATGTTCACAGAAGCTCAGATTTCCTTTGACTTCTGTTTATAAGCCATCAACAGCTAAGGCGCACTTGCTACAGTGTTCCATCAGAAGAAAGGAATTCTGGAAAGGGAAGATCCTCGGATGCTTCTTAGAGTCTCCAAATCAGCTTAGATTCTTGAGCTGACTTCCCTCCTTCTAAAGCCTCCTGAAAGAACAGAAAGTGTACTCAGACTTCAGCAGGAGATTTAATCAATGCTTTCCATAAGCAAATGCGATACTAGTTTATTTTGATCCTGTTTAACCAGCCAGGGCTTTTGCTTGTCCCAAACATCTGATCCCTTTGAAATGAAAGGAATAATTTTCACTGTTCAACAGCTCAGGCCGTGTTCAGCTGCTGTTGATGCTGGCGACAAGGAAGTTGTTTGGAAGATTTTTTTTTTTTTCTTACACAAATAGAATCATCTGAAGTTTTATTTCTTCTTCCAACCAAGTTAATGTGAAAGGCCAGTCAACAGTCAGTCAGCCTCAGAGAGTGAGAGAAAAAGGCCTTCCTAGAGGAGAAAGGGAACTTTTTTTTTAAAGAAAAATTAATATTTAACCTACATTTAAAACCAAACAGGACTGCCACATTCCAAGCCTCTCACTTTCTTTCCAAGTTTCTTATTAGCTCTGTCCCTGTGCTTACCTTCATTCTTGATGGAGCCTTAAAATTCCAAACTAAACAAATTATGCACACATTCCACCTCTGTGCTCATGTCATGGAGACGTTCTAATTTCTTTCCTTGGGAAACTCATATTTTGTCAAACAACAAAATGGGAGGGGGATAAATAAATAATGCTAATTATTCCCAAGGTAATATAAGCGTCTGAAAGCATGATGCCCATGGAAATGCAGACTGACTGTCATACCAGACTGTTCTGTCATTTCACAAGCACGGTCACTTGTCATTTCACAAGCACGGTCACTTAACTTTCAAGAATCCCTTGAGTAAAGCACTTTTTTTTTGGTCTATTTGCCATAAGCTACAGTTACTTAAATTGCGAAGTTGCTTCAATTAAATTGGCCTGTGGGTATTTATCTGTAGGGCATTTTATTAATTAATGATTGAAGTAGGAGAGCTTAGCCCACTGTAGGTGATACCATCCCAGAATTGGTCCTGGGTTATGTAAGAAAGCAAACTGAGCAGGCCATAAAGAGGAAGCCATTAAGAAGCATTCCTTCATTCCCCCATGGTTTTTGGTTTAGTTCGGATGAGGAGTTACCAAGATCAGCAACAATAATTTATAATGTTTAGGGGAATTCATGGTTACCCTCCAGAGCGTGACTGTAAGAACCTACTGTAAGAACCACATACTTCGGTCATAAAACATGATAAAATCAAACTGGTACAAATCTCTAAACATGACTGTATAACCTGGAGAAAGGGCAGAAATTAAGAAAGTATAAAAGGGCAGGGTGAGGCAGCTCTAGAGAGGGAGATCCTGGGTGCTATGAAAAATGAAATGGGGAATATGCAAGAAGGACTTTAAGTATGGAAGGAGAGGGAAGGTGATATAGAGGAAGAAAAAGGGAGGAAAGACAAATAACCTTGATAGTGACATCTTTGTCACTGGACTCCTGGATTTCGCTTGCTGGTATAGGATAACTGTGGCCCAGCATGTTTTTCTGACCATGTTAGAATCATCCCTCAAGCACTAGCCTGCCCACTTCTAGCAGGGATCCTGGCTGACGCTGTCTGTCTAGAGAAGAACTATAATGCTTATCTCTCTGGCCTCAGCCCAGTGGGAAAGGGATAGAGAAGTTGACTCAAAAGAGAGATGTTTTGAACCCACTTCTAGAAAAACAGCTTAGTGCCTTTTTCATTTCTGGGAGATCTAGACAGAAATCCAAATACAGAACATGTAGGAATAATCACACTACTTGATTTGTAGAATATTTACATCAAGTTCTTTCGTGGTGTTAAAGTCTCATCTTTGTTCGGGTCCAACAAATACGAATTAAGGTTCTAAAACTGATATACTCTGTTGTAGAAGTTATGCCTGGTTCTTCCTCCTAGCCTGTGCTCCCAGAAATAATTCTGACTCAAAATACATTTACAAATACGTTGGCCATATACTTAGGTTCTTCTCTGACTAGATCATAACTTAAATAACCCAATTATTTTAACCTACATTCTGCCAGGTACACTGCATCTGCCTTATCACATCTTCCTTCACCTGACTCTATCCCAGAATCCTCTCTCCTCCCGGATGTCCCACCTTCTGTTTCTTGCCTAAGCCATAGGTCTTTAAAATTGACAGGCTTTTTAATTAACAGGTGATGCATCCATATAATATATAAGATTTTCTCTCTATACTCTGTAACTTTATTTGACTTTCTTTTTTGAGACAATGTTTCTCTGTGTATCTCTGACTGTTCTGGAATTCTCTCTGTACACCAGGCTAGCCTCAAACTTACAGAGATCCCCATGCCTCTGACTCCCAAGTGCTGGGATTAAAGGCGTGCTCCACCACTGCCTGGCAACTTTATTTGATTTGTGACATTGGGGGATAGGAAGAAGTTAAGAGATCAATTATACAAACTTACAAATGAAGAGGTAGTGTACTGGTTAGTTTTTTCAACTGGAGTCTCTTGAGAAAGTGTACTGTCTAGAAATTTCCTTCATCAGAATGGTCTGTTGGGTACTTTTTCTGACTAACGTGGGAGAGCCCAGAAGCTATGGATGGAATCATCCTTAGGCAGGTGGATCTAAACAATATTAGAAATTTATCAAGGAAGCCAGAGGAAGCAAACCAATAAGCAGTCTTCCTTCATGGTCTCTGCTCCAGTTACTTCCCAAGGAGTGGTGGGAGTTTCTGCCCTGGGTTCCCTTACTGATGGTGACGCAGAAGAGTAATGCAAATAAACCCCTCCCTAAATTGGCTTTGTGCAGTGTTTTGTCACAGCAGTAGAACTTAGCTAGAGCAGATAGGATATAAAAACAATCATTCCAGAATTATGCTTGAATCTATACCTAAACCCACATTACCAAGGATAGTCTCTTTTCTGAACCAAAGTCTAAGGCATGAATCTCTCCTGACAACAGGGCATCAAACCTAGTAACTTTCCAAACCATTTCCTGAATGGCTCCAAACCTTCTTATGGTAGGATTACAAAGAATTAAACAGAGCCAAGGACAGCAAAGCTTTAGTTGCCAAGATGCCATGAATTCTAGGGCCTGGTGCCTGCATTTCTCATCCTAGACTGCATTGTCAATCATCTTCATTCTTTTTGACTTTGCTCAGCAAGATCTGAATCATGAATGAAGAAACCATGGTGCACTTGGCCTACCATCTTTGCTTCTTATGTTTGATGTTCATTCTCCTCTTCTGCGTTGTGACGTGAGGCTGGGTATTTGAGTGGTTCATCTCAACCCACTGCAGTATGGCTCCTTTCTAAGCCATATGAAGACCTCCTCCACCTCTAGAAATCTCAACATTTTATCAGTGAACACCCTTGTCTGATAGAAATCTAGAAGAAATTGCTTTTGAGGAAGCATGAATTTTAATTATAAAATATAACAAAATATAAATCAAAGATTAACCTTCAGTATAATTTAGTATCAATAATATAGTAAAAAGGAGTGAGATTGAGTAGCACTCACACACAGACAGAGGAAAAAAATCTAAGGAAAGAAAGAAAATAGGTTTTTTTTTTTCCTTTTGAGTAAAGAAATTGGCATTGAATTTACTTAGAAAAAATTTAAACCATTCAACAAAATCTTAGGAACAAAATTTAACTGTCAAAACTGAAGTACCAAATGTATCATAATAAAATTAATATTTTACTTGACGTAATGATTTAAAAGAATTCATTCAAAACAAATAAACAAACAAAAAACGTGGTAGAACTCATTACATTCACCAGGATGGGACTCACTCATCCATGATACTTTAAATTCTGACTTTCCTACTCCTCTTGGCTCCTCTAGAAAAGAGAGTCTAACATTCTGATCACTGGACCGCCTACTATGCACCAGCCTGTGACTTCTTCCCCCAGACATTGCCCAGGACTCCTTCTTTCAGATTGCTTCTAAGCCATAACCTGACCAAGTGCATTTCCCCCAAATGGAAACCCATTCAGAGAGAAACTTGTATCTTCCCTGTAACCTCCTGTGAGAAAAGATACTGCTAGGGTCTCAGCACTGTGTCTACATTCTAGTAAATGATATTTGAATAAGAACAAAACAAAATTTGGTGGCTTGGGAGAAAAACACTTGTTATGCAAGTGTGAGAACCAATTTACAATCACCCATCACCCGAATAAAGTCCAGAGCACATAGTAGTCCAACTCTATCCTAAGGCCTAATGAAGCAGGATAGTACAGTAGCTAGCTAGACTAGTGGAACCATCATTCTCAGGCTCAAGCAAGAAGCACTGTCTCAAGAAATGATCTGGAAAGCAATCAAGTGCTCAGGCCTCAACATGCACATATATACCTGTACCAGCATGCGCCTATCACAGTCACATACATTGAACATGCCTACAACACGCGCATGCATAACGCACACACACACACACACACAAATATTTTTTAAGTGATCTGAAATCTTATAAAGATATACATATATGAGTACTCTGGCAGAATACTACATTGGCTTTGCTGCTTCTGCGAGGAGTTAGTTTGGATATGTTCAACAAGCCAGCTCCTTCTTGGCCTCTCCCACCCTGCACAGTATAGGAATGAATGGAACTTGACTCTTGAGTCCCTTCCCATTCCCTGCTAACTCTCAGGTCGTTCATTCAAAAACATAATAAGTGTGGGAGCCATCTCTTCCAGAGTCCTAAAAGCCCCCCAGTTCAGTCAGTCCAGCATTTGTTCTCCTTTTGTCTCTGCGGCTTAATTGTTTTGTAAATAGAATTGTTAAGATCAGGATGGGGGATATTAGTATTTACTCCCTTCCAATCGGAAACTTTAAAACACTACATGCTCATTCTGTAATGATGCTAATGTTTTAGAAAGAACTTGAAGAGTGTTTTAAATACATTGCTTTACGATAAAAATTGTTTTTTTTTTGAAAAAAATCTTCATGACTTATTTCACATAATCAAGTTTAGATGTCATCTACATTTTTCTTCAATTATGTTACATTTCAGAAGATACAGAGTCACTCATTAAAGCATAATTAAAGTTAATTTGCTAAAGAATCACAGTTCTTATTCCTGAATAATAATCCCCTATATAATAAAATAGTCAGTCATTGGTAAACCTCACTTCAGGCTATAGCACTTGACCATTATCAGAGCGTCTACACAGGTGCACTTGCTCACACATGTATGTACTCATGTACACATGTATGTATTCATGAGCACGCACGGATGCACATAAAATGATAGGGAGAGAGCCTAGCCTGCCCTCCCACACAAAACCCTTGGGTTGGGTTGTAAAGTAGAGGAAATTCTTGTCTGTGTCTTCTCTTCTTCCACAGCCCACCAACCCTCCCCTCCCCACACACGTCATTTGGTACGTAGAAGGAAACAATTTTATTTCAAACACTGTCCTTCACTTTGTGGAGAAATCCTCTCCACTCTGGAGTTTGCTATACTTTGAGAACGAAATTTTATAAAAAAGTCACTGTTGAAGGCCTGTCTCCTTTCTCTGTCCCCATCTTCATCCCTGACACCCCATAAGGAACCCAGAGACATTAGCTTCAACACTACATCCAAAAGCCTTTCAGACTTTAAGTTCGGTCTTGTTATAGGGTCTCTGAAGAGAAAAACCCACGAGAGCCTGCAAATAAGTCGAATGGAATCTTTGCTAACAGCCAGAGGAACTGTCCTAAGCAGATTAGGAGGATACCATCTCAACCTCCATTTGATTTGAGTTTTCAAGGGAAAAAAAGAAACAAAAACAAAAACAATTGTGATTTATACAGAAAGGAAGCTTTGTTTGCAGAAGCAGAGCAATTACAGTTAACTGAGCAGACTGTTAACCTTTAACTCAAGGTCACATTGTATGCGAATTTAGAGTTTGTCCAGAGACCAGTTTACCTTAGCAATTTGAGGCTGGTTCAGAGACCAGTTCTTAGAAATTGACTTAATGCTCTAACTATAGTTCAGTAGTCCACTACAGACACATAATGATAGACATTCTCCAGGGATTCCCTTCTGTACTTTTAGGAGAGAAGAGACAAAAAAAAAAAAATAAGACTTTATCCTTGTGTTTTATGCATGGTCTCATTTTAAATGACAAAATTTGTGACCCCCCCTTTCCTTAAAAGATTGTGCTAAAATTGACCAAAGATTTTTGACAAGAATATTAAAAATCAGACATAAATTGTTATTTATTCAATTATTTTTTCTATTGTTTTTTTTGTTTTGGTAGCCTTTCATCAGAAATTTTGAAAAGGAAATAACATGACCAGAATATGTATATTTGTGTGTGTGTGTGTGTGTGTGTGTGTGTGTGTGTGTGTGCTTCTCCCTAAGTACATGTAGGTCATCACTTCTCACGTATTTCCTGATAAGGTGGCATGCTAACCTCAGGATTTGCTTGTCCAAAATGCCTCAGTGTATCTGGGCATAAGCCAGTGAATGAGGTTCAGGGCCTGGCTTTGTAACAGCAGCTAGCCAAGGGACACTCTGTATCTACCACAGCTATTGCTTCTGCTCTCCTCCCTTTCTTTGAAATCATTCATGACTTACCAATCAGAGGAGCTGTCCAGTAAAGGACTGTTAGGGTCACAGGGAACATAAACAATGAAGAAAAGACCATTGAGGTCAGAAATAAAGCAAAAGCAATTTTATGCTTCAAATTGATTAGGGTCACAGTTAGACTCAGGAGCTGACACAATGGTCTTGAAAAGCTATGAACTGTCACCTTTTGAAACAGAAACTCATGAGAAGACATTCAGGGGATAATAAAGAAGAAAATCATAAATTTGAGAATTAAGAGTTGGTTCCTTATGCTATCCACACCATGATATGGTGGATAGCAGGATGGTGGTACAGGCTCAAGGCTATTCTCAGGCTGTGGTCTTATCTTTATGGGGTTCAGACAGGCCAGGTGGTTTTACTGCAACTGAGAAA
Source organism: Rhabdomys pumilio (assembly GCA_030674055.1). NCBI lineage: Eukaryota > Metazoa > Chordata > Mammalia > Rodentia > Muridae > Rhabdomys > Rhabdomys pumilio. Next base: position 11,685,729 of record JANHMN010000011.1, read on the forward strand.
AATGTAGAGCTTGAGACATGCAGTAAGATGGGGTTGGCAAACCAATGTCTGGAATTACTCTGGGCTCTTTAGTGCCCACGAACTGTAAGCTCCACGGACACAAGCCTGTGAAAGCTTGAGGACACATTATGATCCTCTGATTGAAGACAGCAGGTTTAGATAGGAAAGTGACTTGTTAGCTGATAAGCATGTGGTGATTTGGTGCCAGAATTAACATAGAAAACCCTCTTTTGTTTTTAAGATTCTTTTGGATGGGGAGGAGGAGGGTGGATTTATCACTCTCCTTTTCTGTCTTAAAGTACTGTCCTGAAGAGCATGATAAGGAACTGAAAAAAGAGCAAATTGGGAAACCCATGGAAGTCAAACTGGCTCAATGAGAAAGAACTTTTGGAGAGTATTGATTCCACTGGGTGAAAATAAGAAAACTACCAACTTTTTGAGACGAATTTGAAGGAAGCATTATTAAATACTGGCCAGCATAATGGACACTGGCCAGCTCCATACACAGGATTCCCAGAGAACGGCTGTGAATCACATTAATCAGGTGTTTATAAAGGCAAAGCCCACCTTTGTCCACCTGGGGGCAAGCATACATTCTGATGTGCATCCTCCCTATGTACCGTCCACCTAGTGTGATTAAGTACAACCTGTGCATTTGGAGCAACCAACCTTGTTTACAGAACAGAAATGCATGGCCTGATGTCTTACATGAACAGCTTCCAGCATTCTAGGAAGTTATTTGTCCTTGAGGAAGTAGACATATAGGTTAGAGGCATTTTTCTTCTGTAGATCTCTTAAGCACAGCAATTTAAACCTAAACCATAACTTTAGGCCTCATAATGAAAGAATGAGTGAGGGCTAGATCACAGAAGCAGAAATGACCCAAAGACAGCTACATCCCCAAAGCCCACTCCAGCATGGATAGGTCTATTGAAAGCTGGAACTTGCACAACTTGTAGCTAACAAAACAGATTGTCTTTTTTTTTTTCCAGGCAGTTCAATTGGTCAGATGACCCTTTTCCAAGCAGCTAGGATAATTCCAGGTATCAGGTCGAGCCTCTTCCTGGAAGCTGAGCTTGCTGGGAAGTCTCTCAGCAGTCCTTACTGCTCATATCTACTTAAGGACGAACCAGGATAGTATACTGATTAGTTTTTAGGACTTTCTAAAGCCTTTGACTTATTTACATCCTAAGATTCAGGAGTTTCTCTACATGGTTAGATGCTTTGTTTCCCTGTAGGACACCCTTTGTCTTAAGGAAATGCCCTCCGAGATGGAAAGCTTTACCATGGAAGAAATTCTTACACAACAGACTGATTTCCCTAAAATCTTGGTATAGGGGTGATATTTAGATAGCGGTTCCTGGTCCAGCTTGTTCCTGGGCGGCCACCATGTTCCCACTGCTCCTCAGCTCTTACTGGGGCTCTGGCTAGCTAGATCTGCAGGCTCTGACACCCACAAGATGTCAGCGTGGGGGATGGCTCTGACAATCCACTATACTGCATCCACATAGCTAAACTGAACCCCAGACAATATCTGCCATCCTCACAGTACCTGGCAGAAATGGTACTCTTAAAGCTTAATGATCATCTAAAGGATTTATATATTTAGAAATGCTCAGTCAACAAGATGCCCACACAATTAGAGTTGTTACCCAATATCTAACCTTTTGATAGAAGTTGCTACCCAGGACAGCTTTCGACCCATCTGTGGTTCTCCATGGCTGATAGCCTCCTTTCTCTCCTCCCCTTCCTGTCTTTCTCCCCTCCCCTTCCTCTTTTTCTCCCAGCTCCACCTCCTTTCCTACTGCCTAATCACCAAGTTCCACTGTGAATACAATGTAGCAGAATAAATATCCTGCTACATATTACCCTTTATGTTAGAGTAAAAGAGAAAAAAACTTTCCCTCAAAATATAATTAGAGCACAACTATTACCAATTTGTAATAATAAGGTACAAGACAGACCTAATATCTAGTCCAATATTGTTAATAAAAACACCATTGTCATCCTTCTTGACTTAAAAGACTATAGTTCTGTACCTGGCTTATGTCTTGGCTTTAGAATAAATGCCATCTGAAAACCATCCTCTCAAATCTGTTCTCTCAAAGTAAATAGCCTGGGTTGGCTAAGAGACTATAAGTCTTCAACCCTGTCAGAAATCCAGAATGACTGAATTAACTGAAAATACAGGAAGCACAAAGCATAGCTTCCAAAACATAGCCAATTATATAGACTGCTGATTACCTGGACAGTTCCTTATACTACAAAACGTTGGAGCATCCAATCTTCAGCCTTCTGGGCCAGGATTATCTGACAGACCTATAATGCAGAGTATTGAAGGGCAGATCACTCTGTCTTGGCAGATACAATCAGTTGACTATCCTGCAAGTGTGTCCTTTTTCTGGACAATATTTTGTCTGTAGATGAAAAGAGGCAATTTGCCTAGTGGCTGTCTCACCACTACTGGAGTGACTCCAAAGATGCTCAATTTCTTCTTAGAATCCAAAAAGGAGAAGCTATCAGGAGCAGACAGGTCTCTAGTCAAATGATCTTTAATAATAATAAAAAAAAAAAGTCTGTAAAACTAATTCTGTGGACTTCTGACATTTGAAAATCAACTATCTGTGTTGATTTTCAAGCAATCTGAACTGTTGTCCATTAACTCCTCTCACTATTTCTAACTAAGATCTAGGAAACACCCTAACAATAAATTCAGAGTCATGAATTTGCTATTAGGCCCTTAACTCACATTGTTTAATCATCTAAAAGTAGTTAAACAAAAAAAGTTAAAGAAGGACTGAGTCTGAGTCTGAGTACCCACAAATTTTTGAATTAGTAGAAGAAATTATACTAATGAAACTCTTGAATTTGCACCAAAATAAATTTTGTACCATCTAAGAAATTCTAACTTCAGCTTAGTAACAATTGTACAGATTTCTACTAATAGATAGATTATGGCTGTGTAATCAATTGTAGCTCTTCCTCCCTGTTCCAATAAAACCATTACTTTTCTCTAGAAAGACAGCCATATATTAACCACCTCAGTTCCCAAGTCCAGGGAATTAGGGTGCCGACTCTTCATTAATTTCTTCAAGCTGAATTTGGGTGTTGAGATATCAGAAGAGGGGCTGGGTGGGGGGGTAAATTGATAAGCCTCTGATGTCTGTGTCTTAACTGGATCCAACAGCGAATCCAGGACATCAGGAGTTGAAACAGGTCTGCTTAGCTTGTTTGATGAGGAGATTCACCAATGATGTATATTCTGTAATACACAAATCTCAAAACAAATTTTAGTATCAAGATAATTTTTTGTTTAATTCTCTGGAATCTAGTCTTCTGGACGCCTGCCTCTGTTGTGTCTAATCCATATAATTCTGGAAGGTATAACTACCTTAATGACCTCTTCTGAAAACACACAGACAAAACATTTTCCCAAGTGAGCATATCATTGAGACAGTAACTAGAAAAACTTTTATCTTGACCTTTTTTTCCAGAGGAAAAATATAACTACACAACTCCAAATCACACCCATTTTGAAAGTTAAAGCAATCTAAAATAAATGAAGTAACTAAATTATAGTGTATGCCTATTTTCAGGCCTTTCCTATTTTGCCAAGCAGGAAATAAACCCAGAATTCCCGTGGGACCCACATTAGACAGAACCCGAGTATCCTGTTAGGCAATATAACTTTATACCATCTTAATACACTTGATTTACAGTATCTTTCTGCTTGGCTCTCTGTCTAGAGCAGCCTTCTAGTTATTTATTTGTCATAGATCTATCTATAGGAGCCACACACAAATTTTATTACCTGATCAAAGCAGGCAATGAATATCACTGTACTCTGTATCTGGAGTCAGTGACAATTTTCCCTATCTTAGTTCCGAATTCCAGGTTAGATTCCCCACGTGATTCAGACAAATCTGTTTAGAAATTTTTTCCTAAAAGCAAATAATCCCTATATTGCAAATTCACAGTTAAATCTGTAACTGCTCCAAAACGGAGGCTTATTCATTTGGCTCCCATGACTCAGAGTAGCCAGCAATTTCTGTCAGCAGTAGACCTGCCTGCAAGCAGTTTCTTTGTTCAAAGTTCCCGCACTGGAGTCACGTGACTCGTATCAGTGCTACTCACTCACTTTAAAACATAAAATAAAATAAAATAAAATAAAATATATAACTTTAACTCTTAGGTGAATAGTCTTACATTTCTAGTGATTTTTTTTTTTTTTTTTTTGCCCCAAACTGGTGTACCACTTGTATCGGGAGATATTTAGGAAACGATGCCTGGTCCAGCACCAGCTTGTTCCTGGGCAGCTGCCATGTTCCCATTGCTCCTCAGCTCTTACTGGGGCTCTGGCTAGCTAGATCTACAGGCTCTGGCACCCACAAGATGTCAGCGTGGGGGATGTCTCTGACAATCCACCACACTGCATCCACAAAGCTGAGCTGAACCCCAGACAATATCTGCCATCCTCACAGTACCCAGTAGAAATGGTACTCTTAAAGCTTAATGTTTATCTAAAGGATTTATATATTTAGAAATGCTCAATCAACAAGATGCCCACACAATTAGAGTTGTTACCCAATATCTAACCCTTTGATAGAAGTTGCTACTCAGGACAGCTTTCCTGACCCATCTGTGGTTCTCCATGGTTGATAGCCTCCTTTCTCTCCTCCCCTTCCTGTCTTTCTCCCCTCCCCTTCCTCTTTTTCTACCAGCTCCACCTCCTTTCCTACTGCCTAATCACTGAGTTCCACTGCAAATACAATGTAGCAGAATAATTGTGCTACATCTTGGTAGAAGGAAAATCTATGATCATTTTGGAGGTGAATTAAAAGTCCTTGAGGGCTTTGGCTGTTTACTCCCACTTCAGCCAAAGGTCTTGGATTTCTTTTGTATGTACTGTATTATTAGAAAAGCAATATGCTACTGCAGCTTTGAAGCTCTGTGTCACGGCCCGAGCTACCCCACATTTGGGGGCCAAAATGTCGGGGGTACCGCTCTATCAGTGTTGGAACCCTCACTGCCAAAAACCTTGAGGTCTAAATTGTTAGAGCTTGCACTGCCCCAAGCTGCTCTGGTCTGAAGGTCAGGGTTCAGCAAGAGAGAGAGAGTGATGACAGAGTGTGATTCAATCCCATTTATTCTTCAGTCTCTCTTCCTAGTCCAAGTCTCAAGTCTTGAGTTCCTAGTCTCTAGTTTCTAGTCCCTAGTGCCTCCAAGTACAAGTGTCTAATACCTAGTTCTCTTTCCAAGTCTCTCGTGTCTAATTCTAACTGCCTGTCTCGAGTCTCAAGTGCCTACTACCAAGTGTCTAATGTCTAATGCCTACTACCTAATTCTTCTTCCGAGTTCTCTAGTCCAAGTGTCTTCTACCTCATGTCTAATGTCTAATTCCTACTGACTTCATCTGTCTGCCTCTCGCCTTTTATATGTCTCACTTCTAAGCCACACCTTTAAGTCATACTCTTAGTTCTTGTCTCTAAATCTGATCTCTAAGTCATGTCCTTAAGTCACACACCTTTAAGTCTCACACACCCAAGGGAAAATCCTGGGTATCTAAAACAAGATGTTATCAGAGTGTGCTCAGCTGTTGTAGGCTACTAAAATCAAGTCTCTTGTCAGGGTATATGGCTCAAGATGGCTGCAAGGATGATAGTGGCCTACTGTCGGCTCCCCACAGCTCTGAAAGATTCATTTTGAAATACAGCACACACTCAGCCCACATATTCTTTGAAAAAAGCAGATAAGACCAATGGAGAAGACAGCCCTGCAGATAAAGAAAGCACATCACTTTCTCAAGTTCTCAAATTTGAAAACGTGACTATTGGAGAAAAGCTGTAGAATGATATTTGTTTTTTTACTTTGCTTTTTGGGTATGGTGTGCTCAGAGTTTTCTGGCACAGGTTATTCTCATTTACTTGTAGGCTGTAGGTCAATAAGAATAAGAAAAGAAAAGAAAAAAAACATGTGAACAAACAATAAAAAGAGCAGATGTGATCCAGCAACAGAGGATGTGGGAGGATATAGAAACAGCCAGGGTTCAGTAAGGACTCAGAGAAGGACTAAAGACAATGGCTTAAATACAAGGCACAGCTAGAACAAGCTTGCAAATCAAAACCAGATGTGTGAAGCAGTCACAATCTAATAACTATGGACACTAGAGAAATGCAGTCACGTATCTCATTTTAGCCCTGCCCCACAAATGTTTGTTTATTTGTTTGTTTTTGTTTTTTAAGACAAGATTTCTCAGTATAGCCTTAGCTATCCTGGAACTTGTCTTGTAGACCAGGCTGGTCTTGAATTCAAATAGATCTGCCTGCTCCTGCCTCCTGAGTGTTGGGAGTAAAGGCATGTGTCATCATGCTTGGCTAAATTCATCATTAAAAAAATTTACATTTATTTGCACATGTGTGTCACCATACATAAGGAGGTCTACTTGAGATTTCTTGAGAGCATCAGTCCTTTTTACCATGTGGATTCAGATTGTTGAACTTGGCAGCATCACTTTTAACCACTGATCAATCTTGCTGGCCATCAGGTATATGTTCAAAGTCTTTCCCTTATCATTACATTTATCAAAAATCTCCTCATTGCTCAAAACGTTTTGAAAATATTCCTCAGATCTACTTCTTTCATACTCAGTAGCATGCATACACACTCAAACACACATGCAAATGCACTTATACATACATACATACATACATACATACATACACACATACATATACACACATATATACACACTTGTTACATGAACACTATATATTATTCTATTGTATTTTGGGTGATATTCTAAATTCCAAGATATTTTCAACTGTTCGTGTTGTCTTGTTCATTAGTTATTTAATATTAAAATTACATATTTTTCATTTCAGTGTATCAACTACATAGCACAATTTATAAACATGTGTTTCGCAGGCAGTCAAAGCCAGGGAGACAGCTTGGTGATCAATGGCTTTCCATGCAAGAGGTCTAGAGTTTCAGATTCCCTGGAAAACATGCAATGTTTGGGTAGAATGAGTTCACCTATTACAGTCTGACAAGTGTGAGGCAGGGGAACATAACAGCAAGATGTCTAGCAAGACGAGCCTTGTCTGTGAGGTCCATGTTTCAATAAACTCTTCCTCAAAGAATAAACGAGAATCTACAGACATACCACCCTACTTGTAGCTCTTTTGATATTGGAAGCTAATCAGAATCAAGACTAGTCATCACTTAGATGGGAGAAAAAGTAGGAAGGCAATGGAAGAAGATATCAGACACTTCCCTCAGGCACATATACAGGCCTAAATACATGTAAACACACACACACACACACACACACACACACACACACACACACACACA
>JANHMN010000011.1:11693091-11750800 GCA_030674055.1 Rhabdomys pumilio
ACACACACACACACACACACACACACACACACACACACACACACACACACACACTGGAAAGAAAAACAACAACAGAAAAGAAAACCATATAAGGCAAACAACACAGGGATTTATAACCCTTAGCTGATGAAATGTTAACTACCAAGATCGATGACCACAGGCTTAACTTTAATTATTCTAATTCTAATTCTAGTTTCTGTCTGCGATGTTCCCTTGTTAAATCATTTATATAGAGACAAGTCAGACTTACAGAAGCAGGGAGTATTATTATGGGTTATCAGGTGACATAATCCAGCAGAATGTTTGAAAGTCTGACTATTTTTTGAGAGATAAAGGGATTTGGGCACTGTGACTTCATCATTTGCTAGTATAAGGTGAAAGCTAAGTTTGAGGCATGTTTAATACAACCACATGTATTCCTCCCCTTGTCTGCTACATTTTAATTGGTGACAGTACATATCCCTGTTCCATGATGAGTCCTTCCCAGACCTATTGCTTTAACTTTTAGATTAAAATCTTCTAGTTACTTTATGTGATATCACAATCAGCACTAGATAGCTATTTGTCAGCTTGACACCAAAAATGTCATGAAAGAAGGTAATCTCAGGTAAGAAAATGCTTCAGCTGGGTGATTGTTGCATGTAGTTTTATGCTCTCACTTTTGTGTTACCAACACCCACCTGGCTTCCCTTTAATCCTTGGACAAAACACACACACACACACACACACACACACACACACACACACACACACTTTATTCCTTTACAACTTGTCTTCTTGGCACAATTGCTGGGTGCTGAGATCTCCTGCCTGGGAAAGCGTGCCCTTACCAATTTATTATCTCCATCTCTCCACCTACCCTAAACTTTAGTCACTAGTCCCACCTTGTCCCTATTAAACATCCCTGGCCATCTGCCAGTAGTAGTGGCCACAAGCCTCAGCTCGCCAGAGACCTAACATGTTTGCTGTGGTCTTCTCCCTCCAAAGTATGGCAGAAACTCTTCTCTCCTTCCTTGCATCTCCTTTTCCTCCTAAAACCTGAAAACTCAGCCTGTACTTTCTGCCCAATAATTGGCCCCCGGTCTTATTTACTGACAATTCAAGAACCAATTGGGAAACAGGACCTTAGCATCAGAACTGAACCCTTCAGGTGGTGGTGGTGGTAGCCATTAATCCCAACACTCTTGAAACAGAGGGAGGTGGATCCTGTGATTTTGAGGCCAGCCTGGTCTACAAGGTGAGTTCTAGGATGGTGAGGGTTACATAGACAGACCCTTTCTCAAAAGAAAATGTCTTCAGAACAATGAGTTATAGGTAAATCTATATAGCATTTTCCTAATTAGTGATTGATGCTTGAAGGCCCATCCCATTGTAGGTGGTGCCCTCCCTGGGCTTGTGATCCTGGATTCTATAAGAAAGCAGGTTCAGTGAGCCATGGGGATCAAGCCAGTAAGCAGCATCTCTCTGTGATCTCTGCATCAGCTTCTACCTCTATGTTCCTGCCCTGTTTGAGTTTCTGTTCTGACTGCCTTTGGGGATAAACAGTGATATGGAAGTGTAAGCCAAATAAACCCTTTCATCCCCAAACTGTTTTAGTCATAGTGTTTCATTTCAGCAATAGTAATCCTAACTAAGACACAATCTGAATTGAAAAATTATAATATCCTAAGACAGTAACCCAAACACTTGATTTGGAGACACCATTGCATTGCTTCCACTGTCAAGTTTGTGTCAATACCTGGCTCTCACTCTTCACTGAGAGTAAGGGACAAGTGGTAAAATCCTTCATTTATGGTATCTACTTTCTTTTCAGTCACTCACTTATATTTCAAATTTCATTCTCTAATGGGAGTTTAGGCAGGAAAAAAAGAAATATGGCTATATTCTGCTTGCTTGCCTGGTGGATGATTCCAGCTCTTCAGACCCAATATTTGAGGAAAGTTACTGCCCTTATGTGGGTGGGATAATGATAAAATCCCAATCTTTCTGTTGGTGAAGCTCTTGGAAGCTCCTTGTAATTCCAGATAATATTGTCAGGTAAATCCAGAAGACCTGTGTAGGTCTTCTCTCACATGACTTTCAAAGGCCCTTGGATAGCATAAGCATCCCTTACCTGATGTGAGAGGCTGAATATGGAAGCAGACACTGACTTTTGCTTTTGCTACTTTGACTTTCCAGTTTACTGCTTGAAGAATCTATCTCAGGAGTGAGAGATACAGGACTTCCATTGTCCCAGGTACTGGAAATACCCTACATAGTTTTCAGTTATATTCTTGACTTTCTTACTGCTATGTTAGAGGTGAGAAGTTGACAGTCTCCCCATGCAAGTGCAGGCAACAGCATTCATAATCTGTTTCCAAAGATCTTATTTCATGCATAATAGATGTCATTGATTGGGCAAAACGGCAGGGGTGGAAAATTATTTGTTTTGATAACTGATGCTTATCTTATGAGTAACTCAGTCAGAAATACAGCAAATCTTATACTATTTCCTTTGTTACCTGGCCACGTTACACAAGGTAGGTTACTTAACTATCCTTCAATGTCCCAAATTTAAAAGAAGATAACAAGATAGTGAGATATTGTATTAAATGTATTAACACGTGTTTTTCTTGCTATAAGAATTCAATGCTAGTCATTATTATTTTTCATCAACTGGGAAACTGTCATTTCTCTAGTTGGCTCTTCCCCCCCCTTCTCCTTCTCCTCCTCCTCCTCCTCCCCCTCCTCCTCCAGTTTTTTCTTCTCCTCTTCTTCCTTCTCCTCCTTCTTCTTTAGTGTCTCATTCTCAGTTATGAGTCTGTAGCCAAGCCATTGATACCACTGCAATATAAGCTTTCTTTCCCATAGCAGTGAACAGAGGCAGAATGGATCACAGACTTCCACATGGTTTCTGGAGGCACTGGGGACCACAAATATCCACAAAGCCACTTGAGGCAGCATGGATCATGAGCATAAACATGGATTCTGGCAGTTCTTGACACTCTTAACATTATGTTAATAAGCTTGCCTTCTTCACTGTGTCCAAAGAAACTAAGATGAGAACTGTATTTTTGTGTTTCCAAATTTATGCATGACATTCCTACAAAGAATTTATGGCTATCTTTCTCTTAAGCTATTCAAAACAAGAACTTTGATATGTGTTTTTCTTGTTTTCTAAGCATTTAATATGGTTGGAAATTAAACAAATGGACAGTTCAGGCAGAATGATTAGGTGATCAAAAACAGATAAGTTTACATAACAGAGTTTCTGAATGGTTAACTTTGCTGTAGTAGATTAATAAATGAATGACCTGACATAGCAAATAAGTCTCTGTAAACTCTCAAAAAGTACAAAAACATACAGTTTACCCTTGACTGGGCCAATATTTTCTTAATAAAGCCATAAGAATTTCTAACAAAACCAGGCCAAAACAACATTCGATTCTGCTAGTTTAGTGACACTAGGCTGCATTCAGAATAAAGCAAATGTGTTTATAATAATTTTACATGGATTTTACAGGGGCATGTAAATTGATTTTTTTCCATACACAATCTGTTATTAGAAAAACAAATCTCAAAGCCAGAGTGATTTTGGTAAAAGTACATGTGGCGCCTTCATCTTTGTTGAATTACATCTAAATGCTTTTCTCCCAGCTACTCCCCCAAAAAGGCACAAGAAACAAATATAGATGCACAGACTCACTCATTTGCACATTCAGGAATCAGGGGCAATGTATTTAAAAAATATAATTCTGAACATTAGTAGTGAAGCCTCCAGATTACTATTGGGGAATCCTAGCTGTTCATTATTTTCAAGAGCTCAAAGAGGAAAAAAATAGAAATTTCTAATTCAGCCAGTTACCTAAGTGATTAACTGCTGGGCATACACATTGAAAGGTACAATAATCTTTAATTATAGTTTCTAATGATTATAGAGTTAAACATAAAACTGCATTTTTCCTTTTGATTCATAACTCTTAGTAATGAGCTTTTTCTCTGAGAGTATTAAACTTTTGATTAGGGCTGGAAAGCACCCACACTATAATGAAATAGATTTCTTTGGCATTCAAAGATGATCTGGTTATTTTTCAAATGGACCCTTCTGCAAGTTAAGGAAGCCAGCTGCCAGAAAACATTAGAAACCATTAAGAGAACATCAGAGTGCAGGGCTGTCCTCATCATGGTTTTTCTTCCCATGCAGCTGCATTCTATTTATTCAATTGGGTAAGATCTGAAGTATTTGTACACCATTTGAAAAGTAGCATCTCCTTGGCCCTCAGCATTCTTCCTGGACTCTTCTCCATACCTGGTTTTGGAAACACTGTGAGGGTGATGTTGAAATATTGGGTATGTTCTCCAGTGAAAGGTATGGCTAGTAGCGTCCGTTGTAGAGAGACCTGGGTTAAGCTCATTTTGCCTTCAGTGTACTATGTGAGGTTGGGAAAAGTATTCAATCTTGACTTTAATTATAAAATGAGACACCCATGTAAATGTTGATAAACTGGAAATGATTTCATTTGTCTTCAAAAGTAGTTTGAAAAGTCAACACACTATTGAGTTAATCGTTGTAGAATTTTCTCCATACCATATACGAAGCTATTATTCTAATAACACATTTTGTTTGCCAGAAAAAAAGCAAACCAATACTTTACTGCTTCCCTTTTGCACATTGTTACTTCATCTGCTATGTTATTCAGCTTCTTTTGCATATTGTCTTTAAATACAAAACAAGATGGTGATGATGATGGTGGTGGTGGTAGTGGTGGTGATATTAATCTCCGCATCATAATTTCTAAGGCGATGAGCCTACCTTTAGCTGACAACAATTTCTGTGTATTTTAAGTAAGAGACTCGATCAAATTAGCTCAGATTAATGGTACTTTGTTTTATGGACTTCCTGAAAATGAAATCAAGGTAACTTACAATGTAGGGTTGTGACAGCCAGCCCTAACCGGATGGCAATGTGTCACTGCCTGCCTTATCCCAGTCAATTAAGAACACTTCCGTTAGAGTGCTCAGACCTGTGTAATAATTTACACACAACTCCCTATGATAGGTAAAGAAACGTATTATGGCACCAGGCATCCCTTATTGCCCTGAAATATTTGTTAAATCCTAGGCTTGCAGGTGAGATAAGAAATGAGTAATGCTGTTCCTGCTATAAGGTATTTAAGCCATTTGATTTGAGATGAAGTTATTTTTGTTTTTTATTACTATGCAACAGAAAAAAGAAACAATGTGAGAAGAGTAAAACAATTTGTTTTGCCCAGCTGTGGAGCCCTTAGACGGTTGTAGTGCACTCTTTTGATACCTACCTTTATAAACCCTTCCTTTAGCTACCTTTAGCACAGCATACTATTTGGCACTAAGGCTGTAAAAATACATTCATTTACTCTGAGTTTGAATTGAATCTAAGTTTCTGGTCTTTTCTAGTAGATTTCCCATAACAAAGGTTGTCCCAGTCACCTCTTGATAAATGACAGCAAGATTCACTGCTTTCTCCAGTGATTGAAACCAGTTCTTCCACAGCCCTCATAGCATCTCATAAGACAGGTTAGAAGATTTGGATGTTGGCTTCATCATTATTCTATTGCTGTGAAGAGACACCATGACCAAGACAATTCTTATAAAAGAAAGCATAAATGCCAGCCTCATGCAGGGTCATCCCTGATACATGCCTAGCCTCACCAGCTTGCTTTAGCCACAGAGGAAGATTTCTCAGGCCCTTTCTTATATCCTTGACTCCAAAGCAAGAACCATATGGCTAAAGCTGTCAAATTCTACTGCTTTATGGGACTGGAACTGCCTTCTTCTTTTGATTACATCTGCACCAGCTTCCTGTTTTTGATAGTTTCTTTCACTGCTTAAACTTTTCTTTAATTCCTTTTCATAAATTAGAAACTGAAGTGGATGGAGTCTTGCCCTGAAGTCACCACTTCCTTTATTCCATTTAGCATCAAGCTTTTGTTTAAATGGTTTTTCTCCTTTAACACTGGACATGGCTCAAATATTACATTTCCTAGTGTTTGTTTTCTCCTCAAACTGTACATTTTCTATTATTTATTGCTCATCTTCCTCCTTTTTATTGTATACCTACATAAGAGTGACCACTAATAATCACACAACACAGTCAACATAGCCTTCAGCATTGTCTTGCATGTTCCCACTAGGATGGCCTATTAAGACCCATTTGAAACATCCAGTCACTTTTCTAGTCAAAGTCCCAAAGTATTCCATATATTCCCAACAGAGAGCATAATCAACTCTGTCACTGCAATACTACAGTGCCTGGTACCAATTTTTGCCTTAGTTGGGTTACTATTACAGTGATAAAACACCATGACCAAAAGTAAGTTGGGGATGAAAGTAGGTGTTTGACTTATGCTTACGCATCACTGTTCATTGACAGGGACCAGACTCATGATGGAGAGGAGTTCATGGCAGAAAGAGTGATTAAGAGCAGTGAAAAACTAGTGAAAGTCAAAGTTGGGGTACAAGCTGATGGCCCGTGTTCTCTGACAGCCTGTGTTCTCCTTGAGACAGCTTTCTCTGTAGATTCCAGAAAGGTCATCCAGATAGGTCAACTCTCGAAGACCAAGGCCTAGTCTTTTATTTGCATATCAAATTAATCATTTACTTCCGGTTCCCTTTTTATTATTCCACAAATCAGCATTCCATGACCCTAGCTCCCTGATTCTTAGAAAAAAGAGAGCAAGCACAGTTTTTCTTTTTTTTTTTTAATTAAATTTTTATTGGATATTTTATTTACATTTCAGATGTTATCCCCTTTCTCCATTTCTCTGACACCCAGAAACCCCCTATTCCATCCCCCCTCCTCCTGCTTCTATGAGGAAGCTTTTGCTAAAGACATAGACACACTCTCACCTCTTAGACTCATGCTGTCTCTGATTATTATAGAAGCATTAACCTAAGCATCAAGGACATTACCCTGAAAGAGAAACATAAAGTAAAATACACAAACAAACCTTATGCCTAGCAACCATCAACACAGAGACTCACAAGTTGCTGACTCTGTTCCAGGAAAGAGAAACCATGTCGCACTCTCCCCTCCACATGGCCAAGCAGGACTCAGCAGTTCATCACTGATGGAAGTCAGGATAAGAAATCAAACAGGGCAAGAACCTGGAAGCAGGAGCTGATGTAGAGGTCATGGAGAATTGTTGCTTATTGGCTTGATCCCCATGGCTTGCTCAGCCTGCTTTCTTAGACCACCAGTCCAGGGGTGATCCTTACTACAGTTGACAGTCTCTATCCATCACTAATTAAGAAAATGCCCTACAGGCTTATCTACAATCTGATTTTAAGGAGGCATTTTTTCAGTTGGAACTCCCTCTTCTCTGACAACCCTAACTTGTGTCAAGTTGACATGAAACTATCAGCACAATTGATTCTAAAAAGTTAGCCAAGTAAGACATGATTTATTTCAGGCTACGGAAGTAAGTAAATGGGCAGGCAAGATGGGTCAGCACATAAAAGAGTTTTTCTACACAGGTCTAATGACCTCAGTTCAACCCCTGTCACTTACCTAAAGGTAGAAGGAGAGAAGCTAACTTGTCCTCTGATCTCCACATGGATGATGCAGTATGTATATACCCGATAGCACATGTGTGCTGCACATCATATATATTAATACATACAACAGCAACAATAATAATCGTAAAATTTTTAATTAAAAAATAACAAGCAACTTCCAACCAGGATTGCTATGTCTGATAATGTTTCTTAAAAACTACTGGAGAGAGCCTACATTAATGCTCATGGGCAAAAGTGATGGCTTCCATCCTTGGAAATTTGAATGATTATCTAGAACCACATGATGGAAGGATACCCTCAAATTATTTATTGACTGCCATAAGGATGTCATATTACACATGTGAATACACACACAAACACACACACAAGCACACAAGCACAGTAGATAAATAAATAACATGACATGACAGTCAAGACAGTACTGTGGTAAAAAAACAAAGGAATTATGTATACAAAGAAGAAAAAACATGAGAAAATGAAATTCTTAAGAGGAACACATGAGCAAAGGAGACTAGGAAGGCATCTATCACAGCTAACTCAACAAAGCAGCAAACCTCTGATACATCTAAGAGAGAAAGTAAGGCACCAAGAGTAATTCAGTTAGCCAGGAGACAGCCAACTAAACAATACTGATTAACAAATAACCTCAGAAATCCAATTAAATGAAAATGTTCTCAATATATATCATTTGGGAGATGTGGACTGGCTGTATTAACAAGACCCAAGTGTTGTTTCCAGGAAAGGCTCCTCAGTATCAGAGACACTCATTGATGAAGTCAAAGATGAAAGTCAAGACAGAAAGCAAACAGAAGCTAGCAATGCACCAGCATTCTGGTATCCGAATATTTATAGGAGCGAGCACATAAATTTAAAAAGAAAACTAGAAAGATCTTTATAAAACATCCTAATAATTCATCTGAAGGTTTTAGACTTAGATCATTTAAAACCTATTTAATAATGGTTCTTAAACATTCTAACCCTCCACCCAGCTGAAGTAGTGGAAACAAAAGGTTAATAGGGCAAAGGGAGATGTAGACCTTTTTAGAAATAGTTCTTTAGGGTGCTTCCAATTTTTGTTGTCAGGAAGTCAGTAGTAAAGTTTATACAAATTGACAGCAGTAGCTTAATCCACTACCAAACACCATTCTGGAATCAGAAATGGCAGTTCAATCCAGAAGAAACCGAGAGGGTCTGCCAATAGGCCCAATTGCATGAAACTATTAAGAAGCTGATGAAATATCACAAGAAGTTCTTTGCTGCATTTCTCTTTACCAAGTCATGATGCTCAATGAAGAAGGCAAGGGGAATCAATGCCACAGCATCTTCAGCAAAGACCAGTGTCAGCAAAGCTCCACAAAACCTAGCAAAGGGTGGCAAGGCAATCCAATGCCACACAGTGTCATCCACTGTCTATTGGGTTATATTTATAGTCTTTCCAAACATTATGTGCTCCCTCAAGCTTCCTACCAAAACAACACATGCCTATATTTTAGGCAGTTTCCAGAAGAAAAAGACAACAAGAACAAAACCCACCATGTGTTTGTTCTCATCAAAACATCTCACAAGTCTACTTCAGTAAAAACATCCTCTATAAGAGAGTTTACAGAGAAACATCATGTGACACAACCAAGTCTCCAAAAAAACCAGAAATTTCTACTTCACAAGGTATTAGAGAAACAAGAACAAGCCAAAGCCCAAAGCTCTAAGAGAAAAGAAACAGTAAAGGTCCAGGCAGAAACAGAACCAAAGGAACAATACATAGAGCTAACAAAAAAGATGGTTCTTTGTAAAGGTCAAAAAGTTTGACAAACTGCTACCAAACTAACCAAAAAGAGAGAGAAAGAAAAAGAGACAGAAATTATCAAGATAACAGAATGACAGATGCAAAAGAAGGCCATTACAACCGAGTCCAGAGAAATCCATGTACATAAAACATATGAAAAGTTAATCAAAAATATAGAAATAAATTGAATAGGTCCTCAACAAGCAGACTTATTTGAGCAGTAGTCCCACCACAAAGAAACAGTCAGGATCAACAAATCCATTGCTGAATTAACCTTTAAGGAAGGATTGATATTAACATTCCTCGAACTGCTCCACAAAATAGCGTGGAGCATGAAAAACTCACTCTACAAAGCCAGAACTACCCTGGTTCCCATTTCATATAAAAAAATAACAAAAACAGAAAACAAAACTATGGGTTTTGCCTGTCAACGTGACAGGATATAGACCCACCTAAGAGACAAACCTCTGGGCATGCATGTCTGTGAGAGTTTCTAGAGTGGGTAAACTGAGATGGCCATCTCAGTTCTATTTGCCATGACAAAATACCTGGTGAAGGCAACTTAAAGAAGAGTTTATTTGAATTTGCAGTTCCAAAGTACTGTTCACTATATCAGGGGAGTCACAGCGGAGCTGGCCATTCTAAATCTGAAGATGAGATGCAGGAGGTGAGAAATGTTGGTGCTGAACCCTTTGCTCTTTTTCATTTACCCATGGCAGTGTGACAATCTGTTAAATAGGTCATCACACCTGGATTAATTAACCTTATCATGAAGCTCCCTAACAGCCCTGCCCAGTGGCTTGTATCCATAGTTATTCTGGATCCTGTCAAGTTTAAAGTCAATATTAACCACCAACCTACTCTGGGCTAGTGAGACAGCTTATCAAATAAAAGCCTTTTGAACTGTTTCTGATGGACTTAGGTTAAAAAAAAAAGTATGCCTTTTGGCCACTTGATACCCAAACATACCATTTTTCATCTTTAACCTTTAACCCTGTATCTTAAAGGCTCATTTTCATCTTATAACACAAAATTCATTTAATCCAATAAAAAAGTCCTACTCTTTACCAAACTTAACACTGTTCAGAAAATACAAAGTCTCCTCATAGAACTTGGCTGGGAGCCTGATCAAATCAATATGGGTATATTTTATATTTCCAATATTAAATGACATAAAAAAAAAAGTACTCACTACAAAAAGGAAGAATGCGTAAATACCAAAGAAGAAGCAAAATAAAGTAAGAAAATACCAAATCCAGAAACACTGTTCAACATTTGTAGTTTATGATTAAATTATCTAGGCACCAAAGTGGTTGATTAGCCCTGCACCTGTAAGACCCCCATGAAGGGAGGACCTTACCCAAGCCTCAGGAATTCGAAGCCACCCAATAACTCACAAGACACCGAACTCGGATGCAATCAGCAAGAGGTATATTTCAATCAGCATGCTGAGGTCAAGACCCATGACCCACCCAGGGGCAGTGGGGTCTGATCCTGGGCTTTGGAGGCAGAAAAAATTTAAAGGCAAAAACCACAAGGAAAAAAACACAACCCAGGGGGGAACCACAACCCAGGGGGAGTGAAGTGGGGTTATTGGAGAGTACCTGTGGAAAGTCCCAGCCCATTATTCAGTTTGTGACAGGGTCCAAGGAACAGTCTTGGGGAACATTTTGTATAGGCTATTCTCAAGAGTCTATTCATACTCAATCATCTATCTTGTGGTCAGCCAAGTTCCTGAAACACAGAGCTCATGACCAAGCTGACCTGCACTCTTGGTTCTGCTCAGCCTGCTAGGAGTTTTTGAAAAATTTTAACCCTTTCACACCTACAGTTCTGCTGCCGACAGCACATACAGCCTCTCTCTGGAGGCAGACCTTTAACTTTCCCCCATAATCTGGTATCTCAGCATCCTGAGGTCACCATTGCAACATGAGTTTTAGCTCTACAACTTTGTATATGGGCCCTCCCAGGGCCTCCCTTAAGGGGTCTGATACTGCCATGCATTCCCTGGCCACAGTGACTCTTTAGAATTGTGGTACTAGTCTGTATCATTTTCCCATTTTTTTAAAATAAAATCAATGCCATTTGGATGACACTGCCAGATTCTAGCATCAGGTCTGGATGTATCCAGTACCACTTAGACAACAGCTGCATTGGCCTTTATGTGCTGATCTTGGGGAAACACATTCTTCAGTAGTTGTCTCTGAGAGGGTCTCCTTCAGAGACATTTTAGCTTTCTTTTCAAGTGAATGGTGGAGTCTAAACCTTAAGATGCCTTTCCTGCTGCTTCAGTGAAGAACACTAAGCTTCTAGTTTATGGCACAAGTCTCTATACCAAGTAAGCTGCTTTTGAACTTGCCTTCACTGGCATGGAACCTGTTCACAATTCCCCAACAAACTGCTCAGTTTTGTTCTTTCTGCTTCACTTCCTTTAAAAATAGATAAGATCAGTGAGCAGTAATTGTGACATAGGATGACTGTTATCCTGTCTTGAAATTCTTTCTACCAAATAGGTTAATCTCTTTCTTATAAATTCAGCCACTTATGAGTTCTTGGGACATGGAGAAAATGTAGCTAGATTTTTGTCACAGTATAAACGCTTCTGGTCCTGTTACTTATAGAGTCCTTGTTATTTTCTAAACCTCAAGAACTGGACCTCCCCTCTTCAAATTTCCTTTCACTATTCTGGTCTTCAAACTCTGAATATAATGGACCACTAAATTCTGCTTGCAACATTCTAGGAATTTTCTAAATCAAAATGTCATACTTGTACATTTCTGCATCCCACAGACCAGTTGTAAAGGCCTCCAGACTATGTAGTCAGATTTCCCAGTGTCCTCAATTGTCTGTGTTTACTTTTCTAATTCCCATGACAAGATGCCTGACAAAAGCAACTTACTGAAGGAAGAGTCTATTTGGCTAGTGTTTCTAGGTGCAGTCTATGATGATGAGGAAGACATGATGGCATGAATGTAAGGCATCAGGCAACATGTTATCTACAGTCAGAAAGCAGAGGACAATGAGTACTGACTAGTGATTGGTTCACTTGTTCCTTCTCATTGAGACCAAGACCCAAGCCCATGAAAGGGTGTTGGAAATACTTAGAGTTGGTCTGCATGCTTTAATTAAACCAATCCCTGATAGAAACGTTATCTTCTGGACATCATATGGGTTTTACACTCATGAACTCATACCAGTGGTGGTTAGCACAAGACAGGACACATCATCATTAGATGATGGATGAGGAAGGGGCTTATGGAGATGAGCGTCTCTCTGAGAGCTACATCGGTAACAGACAGGTCGTTAAGGCAGGAGAGTCATAATCCTCATGATGTAGTCACTGGTAAGATGCTTTGCTTTAGCAAAAAACCCAACATGCATACTTATGCAAGCAACCTTAAAGAAAATACAATGTGTCACATATACACACATGCACACATACAAACTCACAGATACACATTCACACACTCTCAAAAACATAAACAAACTCGTTCACACACACACTTATACACATAATCCCTCATGTACTCACACACACATATACACATTCAGAAAAACATTCACTCTCCACACACAAACACCTTCACATACATGCTCACAGACACACACACACACACACACACACACACACACACACACACACACAAGAGGGGATTTTTTGGAAAGAAGGATGCTAATTTAGAGGGGGTGGAACATTACAAAAAAACAGTGGAGGGAAAATGATCTAAGCACTATGTATATGTACACATGCCAAATTATCAAAGAATAAATACATTTTAAGAAAACGTTAAAAATGTAAAGAGCAAATCCCTCACAGATATGCCCAGTGGCTTATTGAGTTGATAATCAATTTTAACTGTCATACCCATTCTAAATCAGACAGATAAATATTGAGAATCTATAAAGATCTGCAAAACTTAAACCCTAAACCCTCTAACTTGTTGGAACAAAGAAAGGAAAGAAGAAAACTAATGTAATTATATTTTAATAAAAAAATATGCTTCCATAAATTGGCCAAGATATTGCATAGAGAGTTCTCAAAAGAAGGAATACAAAGAGCTCACAAATAGCAAATATAGGAACCTCAGGCCCAGTTATTCATGGAGTCCTTATATTCCTCTGAAACCTCATGAGCTGGATTCGACAATGACCTTTGTAGGGAAATGGATGGAACTGGAAATCATTATGTTGTTATGTAAATCAGACTCAGAAGGACAATACACTGTTTTCTTTCCTATGTGGATTGTAGATTTAAGTGTGTGTGTGCACATGCACACACTACACACCGATTCAGGTCATGTAACTGTAATTATGTACTATCTGCAGGTCATCAAATTAGAAGAAGGGAGAATATAAGCGGGTAGAGAATGATGTTTATGGAGTGAATGGCCACAATTCCATAAGAATTTGAGTGTGTGTGTTATGGAAGCAGAACGAGTTCATTGAGCTAACAAGAGAACAAGTGGGGCAGGGGTGGGGGACAGGGAATGTCAGTTAGAAGGTAGAGCAAATAAAGTACATAGACACTTACT
Source organism: Rhabdomys pumilio (assembly GCA_030674055.1). Lineage (NCBI taxonomy): Eukaryota > Metazoa > Chordata > Mammalia > Rodentia > Muridae > Rhabdomys > Rhabdomys pumilio. The sequence continues at coordinate 11,706,943 of JANHMN010000011.1, forward strand.
CATGAAAACATCTCAATGAAATCCATTACTTTGTATGCTGTGCAAAAATTAATAGCAAGGTCCTGAAGAGCGATAGCTCAGCTGGTACAATGCTTTTATTGCAAGCACGAGGATCTGAGTTTACCCCCAGAACCTGCTTTAACAAGCTAGGCACAGTAGTCCATTGTGAGAGTCCAGCACTGGAGAGGTCTAGACAGGTGAATCCCTGGGGTTTATTACCCAGTCAGTCTGGCTTACTTAGTGAGCTTCAGGTCAGCAAGAGAGTCTTCCCCACAAAACATGAATAGGGCCTGAAGAAGCACACCAGAGTTGTTCTGTGACGTCCACATGCACATAGGTACTTACACACACACACTTGTACATACATGTTCATTTTATACACATGAATACATATTTTGTTCAGACACATACACACAATAACAACAGGGCTTGGGGAGTTGAGCTATAGTCTATTATTCATATAGAAGCATTTGAGGGGAGAGGTTTTTGAAAAAAGAAAACAAAGTCTTCTGGAATTTTCTGTTCTTGTATATAGTTCACTGACATTACTTAGTCATCAGTATTTTATGCATAGTTTTCTGTTTGCGGTTCACAATGTATCTTTTAATAGCCATCTCAGTGAGAAAAAAAGGGCATAACTCATCATACCTCAAACCATTAATTTTTTTTCTAAGAGAGGTGCTTGAACATTAGTAAGCTTTCCCAATGAGTTTTGTGGTCAGCTAAAAGAGAAAACAAACAGCCAAGATCTTCACTTGAAGCCAGGCTATGTAATGTGCTGTTAACTCAGATATCCATATGTGGTGGTGGCAGGGGTGGTTGTGTCCATGGTGGCTGTGCTAGTGTAACTTATAAAATTATGCTTGCTCCTTGTAGGGACTGTGGCCATAGCAGATAACTGGGAACTTGTCTAGCAGACATCCTAGGGAGTGTTTCTTCTGGGATGATTCATAGTATGTACACTCCACCCAAATAGTCTATCCAGGTGTTAAAAGGCAAATATCCTGGAAGTCAAGAAGACAGAAGCTGCCAGGACATGAGTCGGTGTTGAACCTGTGTAGGGTGGATATCCCAGGTACCAGGGCTGCTGCTGCTGACTAATGTGGGTGGAGGCAGTGAATGGAATCTTTTTCCAGGGTTATGGCCCAGGGCTTCCAAAAAACAAATATTGAGGAGATGATGTGTCAGCTGAACAGTACAGAAGTAGCAGATTATGGTTAGCAAGAAGCTGTGGGGAACATCAGGGAGACAGAAAAGCAGATGTCTTAGAGGTCTGTTCTTGAATACAAGGGTCTTTTCGTGAAGTCAGACTGTTAGTACAGGAAGGTCTTGTAGGAGGAGAGAAAGCTAGGCAGGAAGAGCGTCTAAAGTCCCTTAAAGAACATCACAAGGTGTTAAATCTGCATACATCTTATCGGAGAAGACCAAAGATCCAGTCTAGGCACAACTCTGGTTACTTGAAAATGGCAGAATGTTACAGTTAGATACAACAGTCAGATAGGATATGTCTTGGTTAGGATTTTAATGCTGTGAACAGACACCATGACCAAGGCAACTCTTATAAGGATAACATTTAATTGAGGATAGTTTATAAGTTCAGAGTTCACTCCATTATCATCAAGGCGGGGACATGGCAGCATCCAGGAAGACCTGGTACAGGAGGAGCTGAGAGTTCCACATCTTCATCTGAAGGCTGCTAGCAGAACACTGGCTTGCAGGCAGCTAGGACTAGGGTCTTAAAATCCACGCCCACAGTGACATACCTACTCCAGCAAGGCCACACCTACTCCAAAATTGTAAGTCCTAAAAGAAGGCAGGTAACATGATAGCATTGAAATATTCATAAAAATATAGAACAAAAGCATAACTTATTTATATGCATAAATTTATAACAAGTACAAGATACAAAATATATATGTAAGTATATATTTACATATATATATCATATTTATGAAAATAATTGATTCATTGATTCTGAAGAGGGAATTGGCTTTGAAAATATTATCATAGTGATTCATAATATAATTTTAAATCTAAAGCTCATTTTATCTATAATCATTTTTAAATTATAAGGTTTTCAATATGAACAATTATATACATATATATGTATGTATGCATGTATATATATATATATATGTGTGTGTGTGTGTGTGTGTGTGTGTGTGTGTGTGTGTGTGTGTGTGCTCTTTTGGCTTTATTGATCCTAAATCCAACCATAAAAAATTATATGTGCAGATAAGAATAACAACAAAGAAACAAGAGGAAAGAACAATGCATGGTACTCTACACAATACTTGCCAAGATGTATGACTTTCATTTTCCAAGGTATTAGGACATTGAGAATACTGAGATCAACCACAGCTAGTTTATGCTCAAGGACTTCACAACACACAAAGAAAAGAGTCACACGGACACGCAGAAACACAAGTAAACATGAGCAGATATGGGAAGAACTACAAATGTGATATTAAGTTTTTATTAATAAAACAAAGCTACAAAAACTATAAAGAAAACAGAATATGGTAGATGAGCAACTTGGAAAAAATATTTGTTGGTAGACAAATGATGTTAAAAAAACAACAGCATAAATAAAGTGCAGTTAGAAAATAAGTAGACATTTTAAATAATAATTTTTAATATTGCAGATGAGATCATAGAAATAATACAGGTAAGTGGCAGAAAATCTAACCAGAAATCTTTAGTAAAGGAACTAGGTTGTCATATTAAGAAATCTGAAGTACAGGGGTAATTTTGATAATATTATTAAAAATATGGAGGGTGGACAGTAATGTGTTTCCTGTTTCATCATAAGGATCAACAACACCCTTTTCTTGTTTCCAGAAACACACACACACACACACACACACACACACACACACACACACACCACTTATATATACATAAACAAAATAAAAATAAATCTTAAGATTAAATACAAGAAAATATGGAGGGCAAATCACAGAATCACAGAGATGTTCATCTGGAAGAAGGAATTCTGGCAAGAAATTCCATGCATACTAGTCAGTATACAGTGGGAAGTACTTGTGAATTTATTGTTATGCCACTTTGTAAAAATTTAGCCTTGATATATCTAAAGCAGACTGGTGACCAGGAGTGAGAGGATTGACTTGTTGGCACTGAGGATATTATTCAAAAAAAGAGCTACTGTTCATATTGGAAAAAAATAGAGAAACAGAGCACATCATCACTGCTCACCTACAGAAATAGCTCTGTGCTGACCACGTATTCCTCATAAGGAGCAAATAAACATAGTGGCCAACATTCTTTAGGGAAAGAGGGTTTTATTTGTCCAGCAAAGCCAGCAACACTGTAAACAGGGCCCTTTGTCAGTCCATCCTCAAGGGGATGATGAATCTGTAATGGGTGGGACACCTTGGCTGGAGTGCTAAGACAGACTGGCTCCTCCACGGGAAAACTGAGGATTTCCAATAAACCAAACACCAAGCATCCTGGAGACAGTAGTAATGTTTGGGGGCCATTATTTATAAGACATTTTTTTTTTTTTAAATTTTAGTCTTGTGTCTACCCTGCTTTCTTTACAGTAGAGAGGGCACTGTTTTACATATGAGCTTGTTTATGTCATTGTTAGAATCTTGTTTTATCCACTTAGTTCTAAATACTTTATATAAAAATAATTTACTTAGCTAACTTCATATTGGCCTCAGAACCTAGAATATGATAAGAGTATCACTCAGTAGTTGGCTAACTGTGAATTCAGGTCTATTTCAAATGGCTCCTATTAACTCAAGTAAAACAAATGCTAGAGATAACTTGGAAATTCCATATGTAGTTTATAGCTTTTGAGAAAAGGCCAACTCAAATGTGGCCACCAAACTTTAGAAGATTAAATACAGGATGGTAGATTAGGACATACTTGGTGAGGTCATCCCCATGGATAGCCTAGTGTTCCGAGAGGAAGCAAGAGCTTGACTCTTGGTGGCTCTCCTATCACTGTGAGTAGATGGACTCTGGCCTTTGTGATCCTATAATGCCTCCTTGAGCCACTTTTGTGTTTCATGTTTGTGTTCTGACATATAATCTCATCAAGTTCTCTTGTTTTCTGTGATAAGGTTGGAGGCTTGTCTTCATACTATGCCTCTTAGTTTTGCTAGCAAATTCAAAGAAGAATCAGTTCTTTTCTACAAAACACAACATACGTACTCAGTGTAAGGTTGACATTTGCAATGGGTCATCTCTAGGTGTTTTCAAAGAATTTAAATCTTCCCAAGAAGAAATTTTATAATTAAAATCATTTTAAAACTCTGCTTATAAGGCTGAGGGAATAGCCAACTAATAACTGGTCCAACTAGAGACCCATCTCATGGACAAGCATCAATCCTCAACATTATTAATGACATTCTGCTATGCTTGCATGTTGTCTGCTAAGATAACATGAGTCCACTCAAACAGACACAGACACCCAAAGCCAAACAGTGGATTCAGCTTGGTACTCTTATGGAAGACTAAGGAAGAATTACAGTCTCTGAAGAAGATAGGAACTCCACAGTAAGACCAACAAATTAACTAACCTGGGCCTTTGGGGCTCTCAGAGTCTGAACCACCAACCAAAGACCATACATAATTTGGACCTAGGCTTCCTACACATATGTAGCAGATGTGCAGCTTGGTCTTCATATGGGTCCTAAACAACAGGAGGTGGAGCTATCCCCAAATCTGTGACCTGTTTGCAGGATATGTTCTTCTAGTTGGGCTGCCTTGTCCAGCCTCAGTGGGAGAGGAAGCACCTAGTCTCGCAGATATTTGAAGTGCCAGGGTAGGGCGGATACCCAAGGAGGCCCCACCTGCTCAGAGACAGAAGAAAGGAGGGATGTGGGAAGGATTGTGGGAGGGGGTGGGTGGGAAAAGGGCTGTTAGTGGGACGTAAAGTGAATAAGCAAAAAGTATAAACAAAGTAAATGAACAAATAAAACCCCTGCTTATAAAAGTTGTCATGGTTATCAGTTGTTAGTGGAAGCTCACAGAGAACTGGGAAAAAGGACGCTGTTCAAGGAGCAGCAGTGACTCTGTGAACAATGGGGTCAGGAACAATGGCTTAAAGATGGTAGGGCTATCCCCTTAGTAATGTCAGCAAGATAGCAAAAGAGGAGTTTCCTAGCAAAGCATTCCCACATTGGCAAGCATTTGACAGCTGCCCATACTACAAACGTAGTTTTCTGGGAAACTTCTGAGATCCAGATTGGAGGCAGTAAAAGCCTGTTGTAGCCCTAGATTAAAGAGACATATTTTAAGAAGTCAGGCTCACATTCAACAGAGTAGGCTCACTGACCGTGGAGCAAAAATAGTCTTCATTCTCTGTGGACTTAGCTACTTGGTGTTGCTCCTAACACCAGAATCATTTGCCAACCCATGCCTCACCTGATAGGTCCACCAACTTAGGTCCTGGAAGATCACTGTAAGGAGATTATGCAACATGGCTAGAAAGCCTCTTGGTATGATAAAAGAAGTCCTGGCCACAAAAGGGCTTGCCAGGCCATGCCCATCTAAACTCCAGAAGCACCAATGCAGACCTCAGTCTTAGCTACAAACTTTGTGCAGCCATGAATGAGACAGTCCTGGCCACATTCAGCAATGTGAGACAGTAAAACCATGCTAGGAAGCTTGGTAAGGTAGAACAGGTTGAGACCCAGAGACTCAGTGGGTACACATCTGAGACTTAGGTGACTTCCTGCTTCCTGCAAGATTCCTGGACCGGAACATCTTCTACATACTTCACATAAGGAAACGTGACCTATGGTCTCTCGTAGACCCAAAATAGGAGTTTCTATGCTAATGAGGTACCTAGAGGAGCTGAGGCCTTAGCAAATAAGCTTCGCTTTCTAGACATTCCTCCCTGCAAAAGGCATTTAATCTCAGGTCCATCCTGAGAAGTAGATACAGTAAGGTACGCATCCATTTTCTGCCTTGAACAGTCAGTCAATAAACAGTTTAGAACCAGGGACTGTCTCTTTCATCAAGATCTGTCAAGGAGAAGGCATTCACCTACAGAGCTACAGCTTAACTCTCCCTTAGATGGCTTCTCTAAGCTACCAACCACAACTGCCACCAAGCTAAGGAAAATCACTGCTAAGACAAGCCAGAGCTCCCCTTTTCCCCTGGTCCCAGGCTAGATGCTGTCCCCAGCCCTTTGTCCTCGACTCTGCTCTCTGCTTCCATGATTCCCAGCAGTGCCTGGATATCCAAGAGTCAGAGAATCCTAGAACCTCTGTTGCATAGCAGGTCCTGGGACCGCCAGACCAGCTCTGGTTTCCCCACATCTCAGACTGTACTTTCCCAAGCCTGGAATGGTGGGATAAGCACAGTCAAATGCAGGCAAACTTCCCAAGTTCTGCCTCCCTAAGAGGCTGTGGCCAGCAGCATGGTGGATGCAGTCCCACACAGCCAAAGTTCAGCTACTCTGCATCAAAGTAGGAGTGCTTTTAGGCACCTGCAATGAACCACACTAATCTGCAAATCTCCCAACAGACTTTCTACTCAGAGACTCATCTAAGAGCTGAGAAGTAGACACTTGTCCCAGTACCTGTCTGACAAACCAAGCTCTGGGAGTCAACTGAGTATCCAGAGGCTACACTGGATTCATGCTAATACAAACCCTTTCTAGCACACACAGCAATATTGGAATCCTTCCACCATTCTTTTACACAACCAGCAGGAGTCATATCTCACCTCACTCCTGCTTCCTTGTAATCTTGGAGGCAATCTCATCACCCTAGAGAGCCAACAGACCATTATCTTTTGATCATTACAGGTTGACAAATATATTTACTCTTTTATTGACATAAATGCAACCCTACAGGAAAATATGACCAAAGAGGACAAATACTGGGCAAGTAACCAAATCCTCCAGAAGGGCTCTCTACAGAGTGCCGGGCAAGCAATTCAAAATAACCACCAAAAAAAAAAAAAAAAAAAAAAAACCTTAAAAAAGTGCAACATAAGTAGGATAGAAAACCAAAGTCTGAGGTAAGCAGTGAAACGATCAAGATGTTTCATTAAAAATGAAAACTATTTAAAAGATCCGCACTACCATAAGTCCTGGAGATGCAATAGGAATGTGACAGAGTAGTGAAAAATAAAAGAAGTACCTTTAACAACACACATGGTAGAGTAAAAGAAAGAACCAGTGGCCCGTAAAGTAGGTCACTTGGAGTAACTTCACTGAGGAAGGAAAAGGAAAAGAATGAAAACAACATTCAGAACACCTAAGGGATTCTGGGACATCAACAAGAGAAAGAACAGAACATAGTACAAATTCCAAAGGGAGAAGGCAGAGTGGAATGGCAGAGAGAGACTGGGCTTTTAAAGGGAAGAGAGAGGAGAGAGAGCAAGAGAGAAAGAGAGAGGGGGAGAAGAGGGAGAGAGGGGGAGAGGGAGAGAGAAGAGACACAGAGACAGACAGGCATGAAGACAGAGACAGAAAGAGACAAGAGACAAGACAGAGATAAAGACAGCAAGAGACACACACAGACAGAGGGAGATGGAGGGAGAAAGATAAAGGGAGAGAGAAAATATTAACTGAAATGGTATCTCAAGCATCGTTTCAGGGGAAAGATGCTTATCATACATGAAGAGAAAATTTTTACAGCTGTTCAGGAGAGTTCTGAACAGAAAGCCAGAGAGTCAGGCTGTTATGAAATGACACATTCAAAGCTCAGATTTTAAATATACATATGCTTAACAACATTACTTTGAGCAAAGCTGTCCTTTATAAGTCAAGGAGAGTTAGACATCCCCAGGAATAAGCCTTCCCACTATGGGGTGGAGGGGGCAGGAAGACAAAGACAGAGAAATAGACAGACACTTCTGTCTTACTTGGGATTGTAAATTTTCATGTAACCAGTACCTTAAGTCAGTGCCTGGAATATAATACACTACAGACAGTACCTCTAATCCTTACAGAGACTGTTGGGGTCACAGGGTATACAAATAATGAAAAGACCACTGAAGTTAGAACTAAATGAAAAGCAACTTTATTCATTTTTTGAAATGCTTCTAATGGATTGGGGTTACCGTCATTCTCTGGAGCTGACACAATGACTTTGAAGGGGCCAACAGTCTCCTTTTGAAGCATAAACCCAGGAGCAGATGTTCAGGGGATAATAAAGAAGGACTTTACAAATTTGTAAACTGAGGGCTAGTTCTTGAGCCCAGGGTGTGGCAGATAGCAGGATGTTGGTACAGATTCAAGACATTCTTAGGCTTATCTCAACCTTTATGGGGCTCACACAGGTCACGTGATTTTAGAGCAAGAAGACAGGCAGTAAGATGGCACGGCAGACCAATGCCTGAAATTAATCTGGGCTCATCAAGACAACTGGTCCTCAAAAGCAGCTGTAGAGAAACCCAAAGGGAAAGCAAAGGGACCTGTTTTGAACTTAGAGGACTGTTTACTCACTGCCAGGGGACATCTTGTTCCCCTCATGTAGCAGATGGCCAAAAGGCCTACTGAGTAAGATGAGCTGAGGACCCTTATAGGGATGGGAATGGGAATGACTTTAGTTGTCCCAAAGGAAAATTGGGAAATGTAGTCTTTCTTCAGGAAACTCTCAGATCTTAGCTATAGCACCATATGATTGTGTATGACCTTGAGCAGTATAATTTCTGAACAGTTTCCTTTTTTTCTTGTATATCTCTTCTCATAATATTTTATCATGTTATAATACATTTATAGATACAAAAGCGACATGAAAATGGAAAATTTAAAATGAGTTTTAGAAACCATTTATTGTATAAACATATGAAGAATGTTAACAATATTTTTTTTTTAGAAAAAGAACGTTCTAAAATATAAAGTACAATGTAAAGTCTTGCATGATGGTTTGAGACAGTTTCCTTCCATTCTATTGACATCCATCTTCCCTACTTTTCTTCCCTTTTTCTTTCTCTATAGTTGTATTTAGTAACACTTTCCACACTGCTGATTATCTGTATCGGAGCATCCTGGTACTAACTGCAAAAGCATTTACTATTAGTAGACTACCAGTGGATTCTACCCAAAGTGTAAAGGAGATGGGTCTTCAAGTTGGAGATCTATAAACCAGTAACAAGATAATTTATCTAGCAAGCTTTTAAACACAGACTTATAGACCCTAGTTCTTAACTGTGCAGAATAGTAAAGTTGAAAATGAAGAAAAGAGACTTCAGAGACAAAGGAGATTAGTATTAGATTCTAAGTTATAACTCAGAAAAATTTTGAAAAACTAACCAACATGGAAGTATACTAAAATGTCTCTTAGTTTGTTCAAATATGAGTACTTAATTATTTTAAGAGGATAATTTCATATAAAATAGGTGAATATTATCATTATTAGCTGAGCATTTATGAAATATGATAATCCCTTTACAACTTTTATATACAGAAATAATGTACAATGCCAAGCACAAGGATGGAAGAAGAAAACCACTCCCAGAGAAGGGAAGAGACAGAGGGAAGCCAGAGGAGAGGAGGGAAATGGAACACATAATAGATATTGTGTCTAATGTGTCAACCAAGTGTCTATTGTGTCAATGTGTCAATTTTTATCTTCATTTATTATCCTCCTGCCTTTGTTTTGGAGAGGGAAAATGAAGCCAAAATTCATCTGCCCTAATTTCAGGATGCTGATTTTCCCATTAAGCAATAGCTAGGTCAATATACTATTTTTGACCATAAGATTATTTTACATTAATTTCAAAGTAGGCAATATATATATATAATATAATATATGATATATATAGGTATATATATATATACCTATATATATATTAGGTAGGCATATATATATATATATATATATATATATATATATATATATATATAATGTCTTAGCTAGGGTTTTATTGCTGTGAAGAGCCATCATGACCAAGACAACTCTTATAAAAGACAACATTTATTTGTGGCTGGCTTCACTTTCAGAGGTTTAGTCCTTTATCACCATGGTGGGAAGTATGGCAGCATGCAGGCAGACATGGTGCTGGAGGAGTTGAGAGTTCTACATCTTAAACCACAGGCAGCAGAAGGAGACTGTGTGTATTACAGTGGGAGTAACTTAAGCATATATAAGACCTTGAACCCCACCTTGACAGTGACACACTTTCTCCAACAAGTCCACAGCTCCTAATAATACCACTCCCTCTAGGCCAAGCTTTTAAACTATGTGTCTATGTGGCCATACCTATTCAAATCAACACACAGAACATGCATTTTTTATTTCTAGAATATGGAAGCATATAAAAATACTGGTCTGTTTTATTTGGTTAAGAGTATCTTTCGCTAATGTTTGCATTAAAAATTAACACATAGATTATTTTGGAAGCATTCGGTTCCTGCCTAAACTCTTAATATAGCTGGACAGAGCACATGTTCTGTTCAATTTCTTCACACTAGAAAGTGCTTCATTCCATCTTTGATTTTGTCTGGACAAGTTCAAGTCAGCTGCTGTGCGCTGAGCTCAGATGCCCTTTCTCAACCAATGAGTTTGGCAAATGGAAAGAACTTCAGTTAAATCTTTGCCCGAAGCCATGTTTCCATGCTCTTATAAATTGTCTGGTACAAAGATACGTGAGAGTTGAACAGATGCTCAACTCTTAGTGAACTTTCTGGAAACGATAAAGTAATTGTGTAATTTAGAACCAACATGCTCTTTGAGAACCATCTCATGTTTCTGACGAAAGGGCCATAATTTGATTGTGTGTCTTGAATGTGTCAATATTTTTGATAATTTTGAAAAAGTAAAAATGAGTTCTTACAAAAGGTATATTGAAAATGAGATACTTGTGCATTAGCAGAAATAAGATTTCCATGAAGGTATTGTGAAATATTTGATATGACTTACTTTTAGTGTCTCCAGTAATCTCATTGCAGACCAGTATTTAGGATGTTAAAAATTGTCCCAATCCAAGGGTGACATGTGTGTGCATGTTGGAGGCACACTTCCCTTCCCTCCTCTGGTATCTGTTGGCCCAGAGAGTGCTAAGGGAGAAATGACTCACTCAACAGTCTACCGAGGATTGCTGCTGGATAGGGTGAGGCCATGTGAGCTTTATTGAACAAGCTAGTATTCTTTTGCGTTCGAGTGGACAGCCTCAACCATTCATAAGGGTGTAATGGGGTCCTGGAGACAGGTCCCTGTCCAGTCACCATCGAAACTCAATTAAAAAACAAAAGCAAAAACCAAGGTGTAAGAGTAAATTCCTTTTAAATAAAAGAATTCAAAACTCAAAGAGTCAAAGTAAAAGCCCAAGAAACATACAGGGACACACATTCGCACACACACAAACCCTGTGCAAACAAACAAAAACTGAAACTTTAATATATAACCAAAAGATTTGTTAGACCCAAAACAAAAACAAACAAACAAACAAACAAAAACAAACCAAAAGGAAACAAACAAATGCTCAAAAAAGGCATTATGAGATAAAGAACCTCCACAAATACCACAGAGTTTGGTTTGTGATGGCTGTCTACTGCTGGACACGGGGCCTGCCCTTGAGTGTTCTTTGTTTACCCATTGAGACACAGTTGGAGAAAACAAAGTTTTCCTTTGGAAGCAGTTATTATTGGTGAAAGCTTCTGGGTTAGGGTTGGGAGATTGGGTCAACTTCCCTTTGAGCACTGGAAGCCCACCTGGCTCAGAATTGTAGAGGCCCTCTGCATGCTGCTATAGTCCCTTTGAATTCATATGTGCATCAGCTCTGCCGCCTCTGGAAGGCCTTTTATCCTTGATGTTTTCCATCCCTCTGGCTCTTACAATTTTTCTGCATCCTCTTCTGCACTTTTCTTTCCCTGAGTCCTGAGGGGAGGAATGTGAAGGAGAGATCTTATTTAGGACTGAGTTCTTCAAGGTCTTTCACTCTTTGCACATTGTCCCATCTTGATCGCTGCTCTCTTCCCATCCCCTATAGGACAAGGCTTCTTCTATGATGGCTGAGCAAGACACTGATCTATGAGTACAGTAGACTGTCATTGGGAGTTACTTTATTGTTCTGTTTCTTTACCAGAACAGTAGCATTTGGGCCCCTCTGAGGCTCATGGCCTGTCTAGTATTATAGTCTTGGCCACTGGAGCAGGGTCTAATAGCGTCCTGGAGACAAGTACTCATCCAGTCATCATTAGAACTCAAATTCAAACAAAAAACCAATGTGCAAGACTAAATTCATTTTAAGTAAAAGAATTCAAAACCAAAAAGATCAAAGCAAAAGCACAAGAGACACACATATAGAGAGACACACGTTAGTTGAGCATGACCTCCATTGCACAGAATAGGATTAAATCCAGCCAGATAACAGTTGGTCACTCTCACAGCCTTGGTGCCACTGATGCACCCAAGTACCCTGCATTTTTCTTCAATTCTGTATATTCTTTATCTAAGTTGTGTTTATTATAAGATGTTGCAAAATAGAGTAAAAAGACACATTAAAGGCATTGCTGGATGCATGTTATGGTCTAGATTTTACCTCAAGGTCTTTTAAATTTAAGGCTGCTTTCCCAGCTGGTAGTTTTTTCGAGAACTTCTTGGATCAAGAGGGTGCTCCATCAATGGGCTAATAAATTTATGAGCTTATAGTTAAGTGAGTGGGCTTTGGCAACTGTCGTGGATTGAATGAAAATGATCACCATAGGTTTATAGGCAGTGGCACTGTTAGGAGGTGTGGCCTTTTGGAGTAGGTGTGGCTTTCCTTGTTGGAGGAACTGTCCCTATGGATGGGCTTTGAGGTTTCAGAAGCTCAAGCCTGGCCAGGCCCAGTATCATTCTTTTCCTGCTGCCTGTGTATTCAGTTGTAAACTCTCAGCTACCTTTCCAGCTTCATGTCTGCCTGTGTGCTGCCAAGCTTCCTGCCATGATGACAATGGACTAAACCACTAAAATATAAGCCAGTCCCAATTAAGTGCTTCCCTTTATAAGAGTTGCTGTGGTCACAGTGTCTCTTCACTGCAGTAAAAACCCTAAGACAGGAACTGTGCCTAGAGAGAGAAAGTAACCCACTAGAGCCTCACTCTTAAACAGTCAAGGCCCTCTTCTTCCTCCTCCTCCTCCTCCTCTCTCTTTCTCTCTCTGTCTCTCTCTCTGTCTCTCTATCTTTCACCCCCGCTCTCTAACTACCATGACATAAGCAGCTGGCCCACACTCCTCTCAGCATATAGTGTGTGCTGTGCTTACTTCAGTGCCAAGGCAGTGGTTCCCACCCACTGGGGAAACAAATAAAAGCAAAAGTGAAAACACGGTAAGTGAATGTGTGTAGTTTTGTAACCAGCATGCTTTGCTAGCCATCTGAGAGGGCTCCGCGGCCTTCCTCCTGGAAAAATCCCCAGTTTTCCCTCTATTATAAAAGTAATCACTAGAATGTAACATGGTAGGTCCTGAAGACATGGCTCAACCTGTAAATCGCTTGCCATAGAAGCATAAAGACCTAAATTTGGACCCTTGGCACATACACACTTATAGTTGTAGCACTGAGAGGGGAGCTGACAATCAGTTCCCTGAATCTTATCAGCCAGTGTGTATAGCCTGTCTGTGAGCTTCATTTTCAACGAAAAGCCCCATCTCAAAAAATAAGGGGAAGTGTATTGACCTCTAAGTTCTGTGTGTGTGTGTGTGTGTGTGTGTGTATAAAATGTAAGACATGTAACCATTGTACTCTTGAAACAGTGTCTCACTCTATTTTCCAGGCTGTGAAATTCTATGCTTAAACAGTGTTCCTGTGGCAGCCTCCCATGTGCTGCGACCACAGGAATGTCCCATTGTTCCTGGCTTTCCATGGTATTGACTGATCAGTCATATCATTGGCTCTGTCAGATGCCCTTCAGATGCCCTGTGCTTACTCTGTCACTTGGGTTTGTTCTTACGTGTTTGCTGATGTTAGTTCCTGAAAGTGGTGCTAGATTCAGACTTTGCCAAGTCTTTCTTAGCTGTAATTACAACACTTTTTCATGGTGTTCATTTCTTCCATTGACAGATGCATAGAATCTCATTTTATATTTTGATAATGTCAGAAATAGTCAATAGATCCATTCATCTATTGACTGATTATATGGGATATTTTAATGCTTCATAGCATTATATATCAGTAAAATAGTTCTATAGGGATTTATTTCTCTTTAGCTATGATCATACTATGAAGCCAAGATAAAAAGTTTATTCTTTACATTTCCTTTGGAGTTTCTAAATAAGGAGTAGATTTGCACAACTTTCCACAAGGTGGCTTATACATTCATGATGGTAATAATTATTAACTCACAGTTGAAACACTCTTGAGGCATAATTGAATATCTCACTGGCTGTCAGAGTTAGCCCTTTTGGTTAACTGGATTCATTCCAGAACATTCCCAGAGTCATAAGCCTAATACCCTTTTGACTGCCTTGTTACCGTGTAAGGCTGGATGGCTCAGGTGTGTCTTACGTGGTTGGGTGTGTTTTCATTCCAGTTCTGGGATCAGAAGTTTTTGGTGTTATGAAAAGATTATTGGCTAGACACTAGAAGAATCATGTTGGTACTGGCTTTCACATTACTATTTTGAAGACTTTACAACAAGAACGACTATATGAACACAACACACAGTGGACACACATGCACACACACACAGATAGACAGACAGACAGACAGACAGACAGACAGACAGACAGACAGAGATTCTACTTATGCTCAGTGGACTTCATGTGATAGGATTTACCTTTTTTCTCTCGACCATCTACACCTGAAACCATCCTGTTCAACAAGATTGATATAAAGCAACTTGGGCAGGGACTTGCAGAGACTATGAAGCCAGAAGCAGGGCTCTGTAGAGAATATACACACAAGATGCAGGGAATGACTCTGGTCTAGGTTGCTGCCTTCGAGTTTCCAGACTCCACAGGAAGAGGATTTAACACAAGAACCTGGAGCAAGAACTGAAGAAAGTCCAAAGAGAAGTGCACAGGACTCATGTGGCAGATGCCACAGAGTTGACAGCTATGTACAGTAAAGCTGCAGGATCTGCAGAGACTTACTCATTCTTGCACTTCCTGCAGAGTACAACTGAGGGATAGGTAAGGGAAAACTAGTTGAGGCCAGAGACAGAATTTCTATTAACAGTATTTGGAGTTGATATGTGGCCAGAGAAAAAGCGCCTCTTCCCTCATAGCCAGTCTGGGAAAGCGGCTCACTTACACAATGCTATGTTTAGTACAGGGGGATGCTCATCTCTGGGGTGAGCAGGGGCAAGTCAAATCTATCCTAGAGCAAACGCTGTTCCTCTACCTCGAAGACAACTTTAACAGCAAAGCTCTGAGGCTCACACCGGTTATGACTATCTCAACTGCATCCTAAGACAAAGCTCTGGTATTCATGAAAGCTCTGGCATTCCATTCAGTGCGTTGGGTTCCCAAACCTGTGTAACAGAATTCTCAAACTGGATGGATTCAAATAATGGACTTTGATTTTGTTACAGTTTGTAGGTACCAGAGTCCCAAATCCACCGTCCCTCAGAGGATGGGGTTTTGTTTATGATCTTGTCAACTGGGAGAGGGAGCTTGTGATCTTGCTTGAGCATCCCAGGTGTTTGCCTGATTGCAGCTGTATTGCTTGAAGCTTCTCTTTTTATGTGGCATTTCTGCCATGTTCTCTCTGTGTATTCTCAGAAGGTCTTTCCTGTGTCTTCTAGCACTTTCCAAACTTCCCGTCTAAAGGGACTGATCATCTTGGTTGGTGACACCCTCCAGAATCACCTTTAAACTGTTGACTTTTAGAATTACTTTAAAGTTTTCCCTCTAGAGAGTACAATTCGCATCACTGTGGGAATCCAACAATGTAAATTTTACAATGCCTGGCATCCAACAAGAATTTATCTTGCATGAAAACAAACAAGAATGTACAATCAGAGATAAATGGAAAAGCAGATTACCAAATCAAACCCTGAACTGATACATACTTTAAATTCATGAAACAAGGAACTGCCATGGTTATGATAAATGTATTTAAAATGTTCAAAGGCTGAAGTCAACATTGTTCATATTAAGTCAAAGACATGGAAGATATTTTAAATGACTCAAATTGATATTCCAAAGATGAAAATGATAGCTGTGATGAAAAATGTCTGGCTTGTCAGCAGGGGCATGGCAGGGAGATGAGCTTGCATGTAAAGTATGTCCCTGAAGGAGAAAAAAATAGAAGTGCAGAAAAATGAGCAAAGTTTTTTTGTTGTTGTTTCTAAATTTAAGGAAAGGCTTTCAGGATTCATGAGGCATATGACAGTATGGCAAAGTTGACAGCCACATACAGAGAAACTGCCGAGATTATAATTATAAATATATAGATTCCATAGCTTGTATATATAAAATATAATGACATGGAAGACAGGGGTAAAGGGGTACCTGGTGGGTCCATGTCAAAGTGTTCGCCTGAAAAATCACACCATGTGACAGACCTCATATGAAGGGGTTTATTTGGGGACAGGAGGGGAGTGAGGACCCGGAGAAGGGTAAAGGCAGACAGACAGGAGCAGAGCCATGGGGACAGAGAAGGAGGCTGGCAGAGGAGGACAGAAAGAAGGATAGCAAGATAGGCTATCTGAGAACACGTGGGAACAGAGAGACAGAGAGTGGGGAAGAGAGAGGGGGGTGTCATCAGTGCCCAACCAAACCATTTTTACCTTTAACAACTTTAAGTGCTTACCATAGGTATGTGAGAGATGTATATTGTATGAGTGTTAGATGACTTTTATGAAATGTTGAGAAGAATTTCATTTTGAAATGAAAAAAGCAAAGTTCCAAGGGGCCAGTCCCTAGCTCAAAGCAATAGCAATCACAGAAGCCATGGGTTTTTAACCCAACACACAAGTGCTAAGTGAAAGGTCTCCCTAAAAAGTTGTTGTCTAGAAAGGTCAGGAAGACCCTGTTTTAGTTACTTTTTAATCGATGAAGTACTATGACCAGTTTCAGAACTCCTGACCGCTACCATACATGTTTTCTTGCTAAATGATATTAAGTATTATTTCCTTTCACACTTGGAAAAATTGACTCAGTTATTAAGTCACTAACCTGGAGTTTGTACATTCTAGTACTTGGCTTTTTGCTGCTGTGGCTAGGTAACTGACATTAAAAACCATTTTAAAGCAGAAGGGTTTCCTTTGACTCAGTTTCAGAAGGTTGGGTTCATGTTCGCTTAGCTCTCTAAGCTTGTGAAGGGTTGGCTATAGCAGGAACACACGGCCGAGGCTCAGCTTTCTTCTTCATAGACAAAGAAGCAGAGAGGGACACACAGTCTCAATGACAAGACATATTTAATGACATACCCTCATTGACCTACTTTCTCCAGCTATATCAGATCTCTGAAGTTTCCCAGAAGTCCTCAAATACCAACACCAGTTAAGAACCAAGTGTTCAAAGTGCCCGCCTATATGAAGGATCTAATATCTAGACCACCCTGTGTATAGCAACCCCCATGAAGGGCCTTGGGATTAAAACCAGGTGCTCTCCCTTGTCTAGAGATAAGACACTCCACATCACTATAACACACAAGCAGAAAGACAAGGTGTCATGTAGAGGTACAGATGCGGTCAGAAGAGCCTTGCCAACTTCCGGTACCACTCCTAAATTTTCACTCCACTCCCCTTTATCTTATTCAGAACACATATTCAGACACCCAGACAATTCACTGACTGACAAAGTTCACTGGAGCCAGGAACACTTACAGAAGACAGATACTTCACAAAGCTTGACCAGGAGACCTTGGTATATTATCCATGTGATATATTTTTCAATGGAGGCCGGAGCAAGGGGTGGAGGAGACTTATCTTTGCTCAAAAGTTGCTGTTTTTCAGGCAATTCTTTCTCCATGGAATTAAGTGGTGATGTGCATGTACTGAAGTACAAATTAAGCAAAAAACAAGCCACTTGAAATAGGACACACACTAGAGAAAACACACTTGACTGTTCTAGTTAGGGACGCCACTAGCTGCAGGAAGAGAACTTAGATGAGCTGCCGTCTGGCAGACCACAGCCTGTGGCAGGCAAATAGAAACAATGAGCTCACACAGAAGTACCTCATTATCCAGAACTTAAAAATGCAAGCCTGACTACAGCAGTTGGTGTGATAGCAAAAAGAACTGGGCTGGAAGTCCAGACATGTGGGGCCCGTTTCTAATCTCAGAGCCAGACAGACTGACAGTTTCTCTCCGTTCTTCTTTGAGCCCCAAATTCTGTGTTTATGCACACATAAAGAAGAGGTAATTTTATATGATACCTATAGCCTTTTCCAGATTGGCAGACAATCAATATATATTTACTTAACACCTATTAAATGCCAGGAACTTTATTATGTGCTAGGAACAAATACATCAGCAAATAAAACTGACTTGATTCTTCCCTTTGTTTCAACACAAAGAAAGAAAATCCAAGAAGTATCTTATTAAAGAGTCTCACATACCATCCGGAGGAGTCAGAGTCCCCAAGCACTGTCCAGCTGTACCCGAGGAGGGCAGTATATTTGAGTTAAATTCATAAGTTCCCTGACCCTTCCCACCACATGCTGTTAATTATATCTTGCTGGAGTAACAGCAATTTTATCTTGACCATTCCCCTTGTCTCCATCTTGAGGCCATTTGTATCACCATAAAAGTCTTACTGGGTTGGAGCTGGAGGGATGGCTCAGTGGTTAAATCTGCTCTTCTAGAGTTTCTGAGTCCCGGCAACCACATAATAACTCACAACCATCTGTAATGGGATTGTATGCTCTTTTCTGGTGTGTCTGAAGACAGCGACAGTGTACACACATATATAAAATAAATAAATAAATCTTTTTTTTAAAAAAAAGTCTTACTGGGTATATCAGTCAGTCACATTCCAAGGCAGGCCCCATGTCCAGGAGTTATTGTCCAACCCAAAACGAATTCCATGTTTTTTTTGTTGACATTGTTTAGTCTTATTGTTTTTGTTTGCATTGTTTTGTTTGTGTGTTTGTTTGTTTTGAGCAAGAGCAAGAGGAAGACTATGGCCATGATGTCGGAGGACAGGGAAGGTAGGGAGGAACTGGGAAGAGTTAGGAAAGAGAAAAAGATGTTTAAAATATATTGCATGAAAAATCATTAAATTAAAAATATTGCTTTCAGTCTTCCAGGGAGCTGTCTGTATCATTCCCGTTTCAAATTTTCTGAATCACACAACGCCTTGAGGTGGCACTGGTAGCTTTTCACTTGAGGAGTCCAATTGTTTATCTCGACTGCTAGCATTTGTATCATAACCAGAGTCAGCAGTAGCAGTACGGGACCCTCAGAGCAAAGCTTGTATACCTTAGCTCTCCTGTGTGAACCAGGACCCAGTGAGGTGAATGGTGAGCAGAAGCAGCAGAACACACATTGCACAGATCTTTCCTTCACTGTTGGAAATTGCAGTACATCCCACAACAAATCTTCAGGGCATAAAAGCAGGTTAATTGTCTATGCAACAAACCTCATTAGATATGCAGATTCTTAAAGCTCCAGGGTACCATTGAGGATGGAGATGAGAGGGAGATCTGGCTTCTTCAGAACTCTTACACATACCAAAGTAGCATGTCCAAACCATTACTAGATGCTACTTTATAGACTCTGAGGAGAGAGTGACTCATTGTGCATTTAATAAAAATGTGGCTATTAAACCAATGCCAAGACACTTGGAATAGGCACCTCACTGCTTGATAAAATCATAAAACAAAGCCACTGTAGAGATAAACTTGAAGCAAAAGTCCAGCATTTAAAGCCACCTTGCTTAATCACAGCTCCATCTGTAATCATTTTCTCCACCCTCAGTGATAAGCACTGAAACCCAACACTTGCTGATGCTACAAGCAATGATTTGACTCCTTATGCTATAGTATGGGCAAGGCTATAAACATGTTAGTATATCCCTGTGGACAATACTCTTTAGTTCACAATGACATCATGGTATCACTAGTTAGATACTTTATCACTAGTTAGATGCTTGGGTCTTTTAACTAGCGTTTATCGTGGCTCTGCCTTGTGGAATACCATTGTTAACGATTGTGGAGTTGCACTAACTATTCTAAAGCACAGTCTTTCCAGTCAAATCTTTAGCAGTGTCATGGAGATGCACATGTTACATATGCAGTTTCCTTGCAGTGCTGTTTGTACTGTCAGGACTAAATAGTAGCCATTGTCAAGCCAAACAAACTCTAACCCACTTTTTCTGGGCTTTGGGCCGGGGTGTGCTTCTGAAGGCATTGTTTTGTTGGCAGAGAGCAGTTCATCAGGATAAAGATGCAAAAAGACCTGGGCTGGAAATAGGGTAAACAGACAAGTCCTAAGAATTGTGCCTTCATGGGCTTAGGCTATGGTGGGAATACAAGGGGGCTGAAGTATTGGTTCAAAAGGGCACTGGTGGTCTAACCTGAGACTATCCTTTGAAGCCAGTGTCCATTGCTCTTCTAGGTAGTGAGGATCAGCTCAGCCCTGAGAGCCCCGTGATAGTTCTGTGTAAATATACCCTATTATCCCAAAAGAAAAGGCTTTGCATTCCAGATTGAGGACAAGGTTTGGGATGAGATGGGCCTTGGTCCCATCATCAAGTTCAGTTAAGCTAAAAGACTGAAGACTCGTGACTCCATACTCGAGTTGTTCTAAAAACCTTTTTGTTTTACATTTCCAGTGGAATATAAAAACTATTGCTTCCCTAAGAAATTCCTGTTAAAATTAACAAAAACGCTTTTTCTAAAAGAATGTGAACATGCCCATGCATTTCTGCAAAACTCAGAAAAATTCTTACACTATGAATCTTCTCACCAGTGTGAAACTTCACTGACGATGTTAGCTGTAACTTTTGTAAAGTGGATGCCCCTACAATAAGATCAAGAAGACTATATCCTCTTTTTAACTTTAATTTAATATTTTTGTTTTGTTTTTCAAGACAGGGTTTCTCTGTGTAGTCCTGGCTGTCCTGGAACTCACTCTGTAGACCAGGCTGGCCTCGAATTCAGAAATCCGCCTGCCTCTGCATCCTTTTACCCAGATGGGTAAGCCATGTGTTAACCACAGAGAACTGTTCTCTGAGGCTAGAGACACAGAACAGTTGGTGCACTCGTATTGCGTATTCAAGCTTTGACATAATTGTTGTCTGTAACTACTCTGATTAAATGGTGCATCATCCATCTTAGTTTGAAGAAGCTTTGGAGGGAAAGAATTGCACAGTGAGGCTCAGAAAACTTGTACTGCACATCAGGCTGGAGCCCCTTGGACAGGCCAATTGGTCCTTTATACTTCAGTTACTTTGTTGTACATCTAGAGGAGAGGGTGGTAGGGGTTCTGCTTTCCTGACTGGCCTCTCTAAACATTTATGTATTAAGATGTTCTTAGTGCCTCCTGTGTGTTTGGCAGTTAGCTAGGATTGAGGAAGCAGAGGGAAGGTACAGTTTGGCCATGGACAGTCATGTGTTATTGAAAACCTTAAAGTATAACATTGCTACCCATTTCTTCAGAAAATGGGCAGAAGGACAAAGAACAGAACTGATTACCTGGCTAAATCCAGAAAGTCTTCATAGTAGAAAACAGGTCAACTATGCACTGAAGGATCAGGTTGGAAACCAGATGGTGGAAAAGCTTTGTATACACTCAGAATCAAATACAGTAATTAAACGGACGTGTGCGTAGAGATTAGGTTATAAATGCAGTTGTTAATATTTAGAATCACTAAAATTTAAGTGTGTATTTGAATACCACTGAATGGAAAGATTCAACTCAGTTATTATTTGATCACAGGAAGCCATAACCTATTGATCTTCACTGGATCATCTACCCAACCTATCCACACACTTCTTTATATATATAATAAATACCACAGGGTGAGTGTGGGGAAAGAAACTCGAGGGGGGGTGGATCCAGAGGGCGCGAGGTCCCACGAGAGCCTGCTGTGGTGTCCCGCCGCACTTCCCAAGCTGGCGGAAGGTCCCCCATGTACACAGCCGCTGCAGCTGAGCCGAGAAGAGTCCAGGGTTCCAAAGTTCCAAAAGCTGGCAGTCTGGCGGCAGGCGCAGGAAGGTCCAGGCAACACGTGGAGTTTTCCAAAGCTTTTATTGTTCTTGGCATGGTGAAGAGGTGTAGATGGTATGTGCTTTCCCCACAAAAGCCAGGCTCCCCTGACTTTTTATAGGTAGGGGGAAAAGGGGAGGGGATAACTTAATTAGCTATGCCCCCCAGCCTTTAGGTAACTCATTAATATTTTAATCTATGGAGGTGGAGACCTGCTAATCACGCCCTTTACCTGTGTCCTATGTGACCAAAGGGCACAGGTTAAATGAAGTTACCTCATCCAGAGCCCAACAGGTGAGTATTGCGCAACAACTAGGTAACCTGAAATAAGGTCAAGTTTATAGCACCAAGGATATTTATTGTCTAAGGGAGCCAAAAGTAATGGGTTGGAATGGTGGACATAAGTCAAGTTTTACCATTCATTAACAATATTTAAAGCTAAGGCATTCAAGTATGCATTCCAGAGGAAAGAAGTCCACATTATGGCAGTGAAGTCAAGGGATAAGTGCTAGGTGCAAGGTGTCATAGCACTAGATCAACAGACAAGGTCCTGGAATATGAACTAATCTCCCCCTCTCCCCTTTGTCTCTTTCCTTCCTTCCTCCCTTCCTCCCTTCCTCCTCTTTTTCCTTCCTTCCTTCCTTCCTTCCTTCCTTCCTTCCTTCCTTCCTTCCTTCCTTCCTTCTTGCCTTCCTTCCTTCCTTCCTTCCTTCTTTCCTTCCTTCCTTCCTTCCTTCCTTCCTTCCTTCCTTCCTTCCTCCCTTCCTTCCTTTTCCTCCTTCCTTTCTTTTTTCCTTTCTTTCTCTTCCTTGACAACATTCTGTGTCATTTTTTGCAAAACTATATTTACTTTTATTTATCATATAGCAATATTTGTAAGATGCAGTAAGACTTTCAATAGCTATTCTATATATCAATATCAGATCCATGTAACAAGCATATCTGTCACCTCAGATGAACCTCTTAATATTAGGACTATTTGACATGCTTTACGAGCCATGTGGAACTGTGACTTTCTTCTTAGTTATACGTATGCCACTGTGCTATAGAACATTAGAAGTCATTCTTCCTATCCACCTGCTCCCTGTGGTGTTAAACAACATAGTATCTTTTCAGGGATTCCTTGGCCACACATTTTCCAGCTTCTGGTACCCTTCTAGTTCCTCTAGATCAATGATTTAGTCTCTACATGCATGATCTGTCTTCTGTGTCTGGTTATCACCCTTAAGACTGTGCCATTCAAATCTATTCATGTTGCTGCAAATGACAGCATCTCAGTTTATGTTTATGGCTGAAAAACTAAATATTCCAGTGGCTTCAGTGTCTCTGGGTAGACATTCAAAGTGGAAGCACTGGATCACAAATAGTTGTATTTCTAACTTTTAAAAGGAAAATTTGCCCTGTTCTCTACAATCTAATTCATGGTTCCTCTTTGCTCACTCTTACTAGAAATTCTTAGTTTTCTCCTTTATTTCTAGTAGCTATTCTAAATGGCCTTAAATTGCCATGGTTGTAATGTATATTTCTGTAATAACTACTTTCTATGACCCTTCTTCTTTCATAAATTTTTTGGCTACCTGAATTTTTTCTTTTTGAGAAATGTTCACTAATGGACTCAGGCCATTTGCCCATTCTTCAAGCTTTCCTCATCTGTCTGTCTCTTTTCCTCTCTCTCTCTCTCCTCTCTCTCTCTCATCTACATATCTACCCCAGACAATGCCCTTTAAGTATTTCCTCTATATTTCTTCCAAGAAGATTTATAATTTTGAGTTTTGATTTTATGTCTTTGATCTTTTTTGGTGTTGATATGTATACTTTATAATTTTTGTAGCACATAGAATATCTATGACAACAAACAACAACTAAATATTTTAAAATAGCTGATAAAGAAAAAACTTTTTAAAAAAATAAAATTATCTATATCTAAATTGATGCATACCCTTTCTATTGTGACTGTTTATGTCAAGATTTTTTTATTCCGCAAATAAATACTCATTATTCTAGGTACCATTCACATAAGAACTTTTTGTTTCTTCAATGCATATGCTTGCTGTGGTGAAGAATAGTTCTATTTTTTTTCCCACTTTGTTTGCTTTCCTGTTGCTGTACCAAAATACTCAGCTGAAAATGATTTAAAAGAGAAAGTCTATTTGGGCTCACAGTTTGGAGTATAGCCCATGACGCCTAGGATTTTAAGGTAGCAGAGGCTTGAAACAGTTAGCCACAGTCATATCCATAATCAGAAAAAAAAGAGCAATTAATGCGGGCGCCTAGCTTACTTTCTCATTTTTATACTGCGAGGGATCCAAGTCCTGGGAATTGTACCATCTACTTTAGTGTGGATTTTCCACTTGGGCGAACCTAATTAACATAATCCCTCACAGGCATTTACAGAGGTTAAATAGTCCCTCGCACATGAGCAGGGACCTGGCTTCTGATTTCAGATCCTGTTCAGCTGAAAATTAACACTTAATTTCACAGCTACAAATACGAATGGATATCAAAGAGTTTGTTGCTCTGTCTAGGGACATGTGTTAATGCAGCTTTTGGTTACTTTTACAAAGGTTTTGAGGTCAGGTAGAGTGCCTCAGGCATTCACTTTTACTCAGGATATGTCTGGGTATTAGTTTATTTATGTTTACCTAAATATAAAGAATAATCATATAAAAATAGACATGTCTTCATTTGTTTGGAGTTTTTAAATTTTATTTTTGGTATCTGAAACCACTTACTGTTTGCATTACAGTTCCAAATTCTACATCATACTTTTTGTAAAAGCTAATGTTGGGCAATGGTGAGCTTGGGCTTAAATCCATCTGAATGTTTTTATGATGTGATAGATTCATACTTCTCTTTTATTATTGTCTGAGCTTTCAGACTTTATATTTATCAAATGGAATTTCAAAACATTTTTATCAAAAGAAATTATAAATGTTTAAGACAAAAATTAGGTAGCTTGGCATCTAAGAGTCCAATATGGTCTAAGTAAGCACCAGAGGTGTTCAAAGTGACACTCAATAGCTCCTGTTATAAAACATAAACTAATGTAGGGACCCATGTCTACAGTTTCAACCTGGGGAAGTAAAACTGGGAGGACCACGAGTTCAAGGCTAGTTGTGGCTACATATCAAAGGTTCAAACTAACCAAGGCTTTAGAATAAAATGTCCCTTAAATAAGAAACAAAAAGATACACCTTCAAAAATATTTAATTTGAATTCTCTGATCTTAATATACATTTCATGTATGATGAATATTTAGTATGTATTTATATGTTTGTCTTGTGTTATGCATTAACACTCCTTAGGAAGTAATATTCTTTATTTTCCTTCACAACTATAAGAATAAAATTCTCAGATGATGAAAATGAATCATAATGAGATAAAATTAGCTGAAAGTTTCAGCTAAATTCTACACTGGACCTTGGAACTACGACTTCTGCTTTCACATCCTAGGATTTTGATGACCTTAGAGACCTCTTTGGTCTCCTGGGAACTAATGCAAAGATGTTCCATGACCCCCTCCTGGCAAGGACCTTTCTCTTAAGAAATATCAAATGATTGGCTAACATGCCAAGGCATCTGGAACATCTCTCTCTGGAGATTTTTGATTCACAGTTATGTTTTCAGGATCAACATTGCATTCCTTCATTGTCTTTTTTCTCTCTCCATCATCTTTTTGGCTGACATGACTACGCTTCTTCTTCCCCAGGTATACACAAGCTATTGAAAAATATCACATTTCACATTTCATACTCTTGGAAATCACAAGACATTTCAAAGTAGAACCTCATATTAGCGCTTCTTTTTCATGCCTTCCAATGTTGCATGTGCTAGATAGATTTCTGGAACTCAACTTAAAACTGTGTGTACTTGGAAATACCAGTAGCATGTCGTCTGCCTCTGAGGCGAATGTAAATATGGCAGCATCTAAAATGTTGATGTTTATAAAGACTGCGCCAGTACTGCCAGATGCTGTTGAATTCCACAGAACTATGACTTTGGTATAAAGTATCAAAGAGCTATAATCTGCAGTAAGATGAACTGCCTAATGCGTTGATAAATTAAGTGCAAACTTTTTCTTTTGATACATAAGACTCCAGAACACGCAGCTCACTGTCTCATTAGCTCGTTTCCCCTGCAGTCTCAGTTCTTCAGATAATGGGCATTGTCAGCTTCCTTTCAAACATGCCCTTTGTATTCACATTTTTTTGATTACGCCTATTGAACCTTTGCCTTGGTAGGGTAGTAGATGGATTATTAATGAGAAATGGAATTCACACAAACATCTCTCCATTATTTATTATAACCTATTCCCATTTCATAAATTACTTTTAAAAAGAAAGTCATTGGAGAAATGCTACATTGTTAAACACACACACACACACACACACACACACACACACACACACATCAGAGACTTAAATATGTGCTTAAAATTTCACCATGCTTTATTGTCTTTTCTAGTGAAACTTAACTGAAATTCAGATAAATCACTTCTAATAAATATCAACACATGTTATGTGATCTCACAAACATATATTAGAAAATGGATTTGAATATTATTGACATAGAATTGTAAAAAGTCAAACAAACAAACAACCATAGTTAAGAAGAGCAAATGTTAGTTGTTTTGTTTGTGATGGGTTTTTGTTTTGTTGTATTTGTCAACTTTACATTACCTAGGATCATCTTGGAAGAGGGAACCTCAACTGAGAAAATAATTACATCAGACTGGCATGTAGGCCAGCTGGTAGGCATTTTCCTAATTGATGACTGATGTGGAAGGCCCCAGATCACTGTAGGCAGTTCTGTCCTTGTCTAGGGGGTCCTTGGTGTATCAGAAAGTCAACGGAGCAAGCCATGTAAAGCAAGCCAGGAAGTGGAACTCCTCCATGGCTTCTGCTTTATTTCTTACCTCCAGGGTTCTGCCTTGGCTGATAATGGATTGGACACATAAGCCAAATAAACCCCTTCTTCTGCAAATTGTCTTTGCCTCTGGTATTTAACCGTGCAATAGAAAGCAAACGAGAAGAGCAGGGTATGATTCTAACACCCAATTGGCTCTCAGACTACAACATCCCTTCCTTTCTTCATTTTCTAGTTCTTGTCTATCACTAAAACCAAAGCTTAAATGCTATGTCGTACAAATGAAACTAGCTGGAATGCACGGTCTTGTCTGGGATCTTGGGGAACACCAATTTGTGTCATAACCAGAGGCACACTGGTTATTTCCTATTTCCAGTTACATTTGATGGGTTTGGTGTTTTAGAGCTTTGTGGTTTGTGTGTGTGTGTCTGTGTGTTACATAATGAAGTTTCGTCCTCTCTATGCTAAAATAAAACTGTATCCAGTTTTTGGTGCATATCAGTCAGTTATATAAGGTGAATGATTGAAGGGAGGGGCAGGGTAAGGGAGAGATAAGTCTGCTGTCAGCCCAAATTTTGTTATTTGGAGGGTTCGTGTTTGCTTGTTTGTTTGATTACTACAGGTACCTGTGTTTCTCAGTTTTCAGGGTCCTTTCAGAAGACAGAGGACAACATTCAAGAGCTGATCCTTTCCTTCCACTGTGGATTCCTAGCCATCAAACTCGGGTTGTCAGGTTTAAATAGCAAATATGTTTCTCTGGTAAGTCAACATGTCTGCTTTTAAAAAATGTATGATGTTAGTATATTATTTGAACACTTACTCAACTATTCTCATTATTACATCTTCTTGAGAAATGGTTTTATGTTTTTTTCTCAGCTATATATAACAAAGAATCGGGCTTATTATCTAGTGCGGCACGTCATCTGCTTATGCTTTCTCTGTTCCTGCAGTTCAGCTGCTTCTTGAATACTTCGAAACTGATCTACACTAATCGGAATTCATTGTCTCTTCACAGAATTGTCCTTCCCTTTTCTTTACTGTTTCAATCAAAGGCATCATACAGCACATGCAACACATACAATAGCCCAAGAGGTGTATAAAACAGGCAACAGACTATGGCACACCCACTCCCCACTCACGCTCTTCACTATGTCCTATCCATCATTACAATCTTAGCATCAATGCCACCTGTAGCCTTGCAACAGTAATAAATGGTCTTGTTGTGGAACCATATTCATTTCCACTTAAATCTAATACACACAAGCTCAGCCAACTGTAGGAGACAGTGGGCGACACATATGGTTTTGTATGTTTTATTCTGTTTGTTTGATTTTTGTTTGTTTGTTCCCACTGCAGAAGAGATTAGCATCCAGTGAGTTAGATGTAGGAATCGTTTAACAGTTTATAATGCAAAGGACATCTCCCTATAGTAAAGAATTATTAAAGCCAAAACATATGGTGCACTGCAGCTGAGAAAGCTGTTTTCTATGAGAGATGCACAAACTTTTAGGATGTTATTCTTCTCATTACTGGTCTTTAGGACTCCTTGGAGTAGCGTGTATGTGTCTGTATGCATGTGGGAGTGTGCTGGTAGGAATCAGGCATCATCAAGCAGGAGCTGCTTCAATTCCATCGCACTCCCCACTCATTGAAATAGAACATGTTTTCTGGGGAGAGCTGATATTGGCCCTTTTTTCTTTTATTTTCCTTTTCTTTTTGTTTTTGTAGCAAATTATATAGATTCTGTCTAGCATAAAAGAATAACACTATACTACAGAGACCCTTAGATCATATATATGATCATATGCAAATACCCATGGCCAACACAGTGCTGGCTGGTGGCACCACCCGTACCCAGGTATCTCAGACAGGGTG
The DNA here is from genome assembly GCA_030674055.1 of Rhabdomys pumilio. Taxonomy (NCBI): domain Eukaryota; kingdom Metazoa; phylum Chordata; class Mammalia; order Rodentia; family Muridae; genus Rhabdomys; species Rhabdomys pumilio. Next base: position 11,735,696 of record JANHMN010000011.1, read on the forward strand.
CAGAAGGCCATTGCTCTGCTTCCTGGCACTGTGAAGATCAAGACCAGCAACTTCCTGAACATGAGAGGTTAAAGGGTATTCACCTTAATGGTGTAACTTGCTTTGTTCACTTTCATTACTTTATGAGAGCAGAGTTTTCAGAGTTTCAGAGTATGTGTGATGCTTGATAATTTAAATGATTACATTCAGTGGTGATTGTGAGCACTTAACTTATGCTATTAAACTATACATAAAATAAATATATTAACATGTATGTCACCATTGTAATTTTTGCTAAATAAATAGAAAATGAATAAATAAATTATTCTGATATCTCCCAATTCATGTATAATATACAAACCAGATACACCCCACATAAAAAAAGAACACTTTGGGTTTTTAGTGATATTTAAGAATGTAAAGGAATAAAGAAAGTTCAAGAATTGTGATCATAGCTCGGGTCTTCCCAGACATCAATGATTACATGGATCCCATTTGCTTCCTGCATTGCAGTGAGCCGAATTCTATCAGGGCCATGATTCACTCTGTCAACATGATATGATTGTGATAGAGACATTTGGCCCATGAGAAAATTTGGTTGGACCATGGGAAAATTTCCAGATGATATTAATATCTAAGAAGTTGATCAAAATGATCCAGTCTCTCTCCACACTTGTCTGCACAGGTCTCCTTGGTGGCCATCCATAACTTCTACCACCACCTGGATGGCTATATCAATATACTTCTTGTCAATGAAACTTTGACATGTGTGAAGTCAGCCCCAGAGATAGTGATATTCCTGGGCTATTTTCTCCTCCAAAGTGAGCCACCCTTGCGTCACCATGGTATAATAGTGGGCCTGAGCCAAAAGGACTCCTGCATGGGTGATGTTGATGATGAAGCTCAAGGCAAGAGGGCACCTGCCTCTGAAATACCGCATCGAATATCCTCCTGTAACCAAATGAGACAACATGGAGAAGATCTGACATGACACCTCCTGTAGCTTGTGCATGGTTCTTAAGAAGTACCTGGTGCTGCTCCCTGGGCTTCTTGAGCTAACCGTGCCAGAGACGTTGAATATACTATCTGTGTGTGTAGCTTTCCAGGAAGTATTGGTCCTTTCTGCCTCTGATCATACCAGTGGCATTGTCATGGACTCTGGAGATCTATTCCCCCACATCATGCTAGCTACTACAGTTACTGTCTCCCTTATGCCATGCTATGTCTGGACCTTGGCTAACAAGATCCACTGTGGTTAACCTTCTGATGCAGTTTTAAGCTCTACCCTAGAGGAAGTCCCAACACTGTTTGCCCAGCAGAATCACCTAAATCTACTTACATAGCTGTTTGAAGAACTGGAGATGAAACCCGGGACTTAATGCATGCTAGGTAATTGCTTGTCCATTTTGCTACATACCCAACTTTCTTTTTATTGTGCATTTTGTGACAGGGTCCTACCATACCACCATGACATGCCTTGAGCTTTTGATCTGCCTGCTTCAGCCTCATGAGTAACTACTATTTCAGTCCAACTACACCAAGGCAGGTTCTGAATAACATTTTAAAACTGCCTAGACTGCATTCCAACTAAGTCAGGATTTCAGAGAATGGAGTCTGGACATTTTTATGCACATGCAATATTTATACTCAGTCTGGCATGGACATGGTTCAAAGAAAAGATGTAAAATGAATAATTACAGCCTAAAGGCTGTAATAAATTACCAAGAGACTATGATGAGAGTAAATGGTTTTCCGTCTCTTCTGGTAGGGATCTGGGTCATCTAAGTCAACCTTATCTGTCACAACTGACTCTCTGAGAACATTTAATTGATTAATTTAATATAAGCTCAGTAACCAAATAACCAAACCGTATAATAAAACATTGCAAGAAATGGTATAGCACTGTCTATAAGAAAAAAAGTATATATTTTTTTGTGTGTGGTATCATGTGGTGTGTGTGTGTGTGTGTGTGTGTGTGTGTGTGTGTGTGTGTGATATTAGTTTCTGGAATGTGGGCTTTGCTTTGACAGTTAAAAAGTCTTTCTCAGTATAGTTGTTCAGTTGTTATATGCTGCAATACAGGGCCAAAACAAGAGAACAAAGTGTATATACATATACAGATACATCATATGCATATATACATAGAGATAAAGATCAGTATATATATATATACTTTGTCATGTGTGCGTTTTTGACATCTGTAGATGTAGTTCTTTGGTGATGTAACAATAATTTTAGAATTATTTAACTGAGCCAGTTAAGTCTCCATGATTTCAGTGTGTTTTAGTTGAGTACCATACATCCCTCTTGTCAGATGAAGGTGGATAAAAATTGAACTATTGACCCCGTCAAGGATGTAGGCATTGGGCTCAGCTTTCAAGCTTTATTATGCTCCTCTTTCTGCAGAGAAGGCGTCATCGGTGTCCCCAAACTGTTCACAGCTTTTCTTTCTTTACCCCAAATTAAGAAGGGGGGAGAGGAAGTAGAGTAAAGAGGCACACTTTTTGATGTGTTGTATGTAGGAGAGACTTGGAAATTTTTATAATGTGTTCTGTGCTCAGAGACAAAATTTTCCAAGAAGACATTTAGGCTATTTTATTCCAAGAGTCTCCATCCTGTTACCCTTTGGAAGAAGTGACCTCATGTGTTTGTATTTGTCTCCCTCACAGAACTGCTTTCATAGCATTAATGCATGTGCAGAGCTGAGGATATGCAAGCACGAGGATCTGGCTTTGAAGGGTCATTCAAAGAGCACGCTGCTGCTTTCAGAGTGATGTAATCTCTTTCTAGAGTGGCACCGGGTGTGAGGGCGAGGGCTGCCTAGGAGAAAGTCTGTACCAAGTTACTTGGAAAATATATGTCACAGCTGTCAAAGGAAGCTAATAAAAGTTAAACAATACTAAATAGGGATACATGTTACTAGTCTCTCAGGAACTGGCTGAAGCTACTATAATCCCTCACGGTGTATGAGAATTATAAGGGGATTGATGAAACATTACCTCATTTGTACAACACTTTGCAGTTTATAAAGTGCCTTCCTAAATGGCCTTACTTCTCCCAAGACTATTGGGAATTCTGATAGAAAGGTGTCATATCTTGGTGAGAAAACTAAAGCTTTCAAAAAATATCAAAATAGTAATCAACTTGTGTGTGGAATATAACATTAACAACTCTCATGCATGAATTAATTAATTGATTTCCACAAAAATATTGGTAGAAAATGCTATTATAAATTATCAGCTTTGGGTTATGGGAACCACCAGATACTGACAACTCAGGCTTCACGGCATGTAAGTTGTAATGAAGAGCTGTGTCCTGCATGATTCCTTATAAAGTGCTCTGTCCATGTGTTAAAAAGTCCTCTTTTTTTTTAGACCATTGACTTTGGTGCTAGTCAGATCCAGATGCAAAACTTGGCTCCCCAAGAGGTGGACTGTGTGGGTGGAGCCTGAGAAGCCCCTCAGTCTGGCTACCAGAGCTTTCTAAGCTGTAAACTAGAAAAGGCAATTTTTACCTCAAGGGATTGCTTTGAGGAAAGCATGAGCTCATGTTTCTAAAATGTTTAACATGGTGCTTGACACAAAAAGGGTCCAGTGACTATAACTGAGTTAAATTTGCTCCCTATTAACATCATTTGTGTTTTGCAGAAGTCACGTGTTTTTCCTGGAGCAGCGTAGAACTGCAGTCACTGCTGGAACAAAGTACAGCTGAGAAACAGTAACATATTCACACTCTCATTTTGTGTCCCCTAGGACCAGCCAAGCCTCTGGTTTCCAGGTCTGTGCCCAGCTGTGGGGCCCAGTGGCACAGTATCTAGAGATAAAGATCACGCTTTATCTCTAGATACTGTGAGAACCAGTTTATAAAGAAAACAAATGGTCTCTGTCAAGACATATGGTTGGAATTCCAGAGATTAGGACCCCACACTGAGAGGCTCTGCTGGCTGGGACCTGGGGCATCTCAGTCAGCCTCAGCTGTCACAGCTGGTCCTCCAAAAAAATCTGCCATCCTATACTTAATGATGAGACTCAGATTAGTCCTTGCAGTCAGGGAATTCTAAAGAGCATAGCCATCAGTCCTAAGACCCGGTTAGCATACTTGTCCTCGGAGAAGAAAGGTGGGTACAAGTCACGGTCCCACCCCAATAACCCCTATTCCCATCTCAAAGCTCTGTGCTATCTGAGGCAGACATCCCCATGAAGCAGACGCAATGGCTCCTGTCTGTAACCCCAGCCATTGGGAAGAGGAGGTAGAGTTCTTGTCATGAGTTCGAGGTTAACCTGGACTACATGGTGATTTTCAGGCCACCCTGGACTACATACAGAAAGAGACCCTGTTTCAAGAATATAAAGTCAAAAACAAAATAAAGAAAGGAAAGGAGAGGGGGAGGGGGAAAGAGGGAGATAGGGAGGGGGAAGGGAGAGAGGGAAAGAAGGAAGGAAGAGAAGATAGGAAGCCAGAAAATCTGCCCATCATTGGTTGTATTCTACTTAGTATGGTAGGTTGAATGTGACCTTTGTTCACACAAATTTGCAGGCTACCAGTCCTCAGCCTTCCTTGGATCGCTCCAAATGCATCTTGCTTTTTATACCCTAGTGCTTTTGTGCAAACTGGCTCCTGACAGAATTTTTCACTTAGACTGGACTGTTCGCAAGGTGGTTTCCTCTTCCTGGCTGGTGGAGCAGCTTCACTACAGAAATATCTCCTTTTGACACAGTTTCAGTCCTGATGGTTTGCTTGGGAAATGGTGATAAGTCTCTCTTCTGTCTCGTCTCCTCTGTTGCAACCTTTAAAGCATCCAAGTGCTATGTTTATAGTTGACATTCATGTCTCTGAGTTCATGACCAGTAATTCCTGCTTGTTAGATATTAAATTCACATGTTAACTTATTAAGTTATTAGAGAGAAAAGTAGTGTTTTTCACTTTAATTTTTTAAAGGGTTCTTGTCTTTCACTATTACTATTTTTTTGTAATTACTGATAATTACATGTTAAAACTGAATTAAAGATTAGTAGAAAAATGACACTTTACCTGGATCAAATTAATGTGGATTTTGTTCCCATATTATTAATTAATAATCTTGAAAAATGTGGAATAGGCCACAAATCAGACTCGAGAATAGCTGGTTATTCCCATAACAGTTGTACCATTATTGTACCAATGGATACATTCTCTCTGGCAGAGCTCACAGATGGCCAGCACTGTTAATACTTTTATTTCTTCTAACAACCTGCTTAGTACCATGAGGTATAGCAAAAGCTGGTCAGCAGAGAGCGAGCGTCTAGACTGCCTCTGACTTGACTTTTCTATTTTACACTCAGGGTGTGTGTGTGTGTGTGTGTGTGTGTGTGTGTGTGTGTGTGGTAGTTCAGCAATAGTGTCAACTGTTCCTGGTAAGCAAATAAGAGAAATAGAAGGATCCTATTCTGTTTGTGGAGTGTCTAGGTTTCTTCCAGGTCCCTCTACTCTTAGGGAGAAAACTCACAGCTGGTCCTGGGTCTTGGCTTAATGACTCATTGCTCTTGGGATCATTATTATTGAGCTTTGTGGGTTATCTGCCTCCATACTCTTTTATGTTTTTGAAATTGCATTACCAAGTCCTGACTTTCCATGTGGCTTTTGTACACTCCCTTTATACTCCCCTCCTGTCCTCTTTTCTCCCTCCTCTCTCCCTCATCTCCCATTCATCCCAACGATCTCTCCATCTTCAATACTCTCACCTCACCTTTTACCTTCCTCTACTGTTTTGCTTCCTTTAAGGAAATTTCATCCCTATTTGTTTCCATTCTGGTTTCTTGTCTTAAAGTTGATAGTAGAATGTGAGAGAAAGCATGTGCCATTTGTCTTCCTGAGACTTAGCTATCTCACTCTCTATTCCTTTTACAGTTTGATCTATATTCCTGACCATATAATGATATCTTTGTAGTTGAGGTATATCCCATTGTGTATATGAAAAACATTTTCTTCATTCATTCATCAGTTGTTAGAGATCTAGGTTGGCTATATTTCTTAGTTACTAAAAATGGAACTACAATGAACATGGGAACGCCAATGTGTTTGTAGTGGCGTATAAATTTCTTTGGATATAGGCCTATGAAGTCTGTGGGTGGTTTGTCTGGTAGTTCTATTTCTAAGTTTTTGGTTTTGTTTTTTCCTTGAGAGACCATTAGATTGATTTTCAAAGTTCCTGCACCAGTTTAACTTCTACCAGCTTTGTAGAAACGTACTTCTTTCCCACATCTACACCAGCATTTGTTGTCATATGTATCCTCAATGGTTTCAACCTTGCTGGGTTGAGATAGAATCTTAAACAGTTTTAGCATTTCTGTAAAACAAACAAACAAACAAATGACCACAAGAATCTTTGGGAAGAAAGTGTTTATTTTATCATAAAATTGTAGTCCATCATCTAGGGAAGTCCACAACTCCAGGGATAAATCTGAAAGCAGGAAGTGAAGCAGAACCCACAGAAGAATGCTGCTTACTGGCTTTCTCCTCTTGGATTGCTCAACCTGCTTTCTTATAGGACCCAGGACATAGGAGTGGTACTGTCCATTGTTAGTGATACCTTCTCACATCTATTATCCTTGAAGTGGATGCTCCATTGTCTCTCTCACTGGCCACTCTTCTGGATCATTTTCCCAGCGGACATTCTGTCTTTCAAAGACTCAAGCTTGTATCCTGTTGATGTAAAACTAGCCAATGCAACTGATCCCTTATCAATCTGACACACAAACACATTCTGTTAAATCCTAGTCTTTCCTTTCTTGTTATCCCAAGATGTAATATTGATACCAATCTCAAATATATAAAACATACTCCAAACTTTAAAGTTCCACAGTCTTCAAAACTTTGTCAACCTTAATACATCCAGTATCTCTAAAATACCCAAAATCTCTTTGAAAATTCAAGGCTCTTTAAATAGCCAGTCTTTCTAAAAATTTCAAAGTCTATAAAATTCAAAAGTCTTTCTAAAATTTCAAAATCTTTAAATCCTGTCACAAAGTATTTGGTTACTCCCATAACACTTATGCCAGTATTGCATCGGCCTAGTCATTATTGAAGCTTGCAGGATTCATTGGGTAATACTTTTGATGATTTTCTCCTTCAGTAGCATGTATAACACCCTTTAGCACTGTAAAACCAAGTATGTAGTGTCTTCAGCCATAGGGTCTTACTATCATGTTCTGGAGGGTAACCAGGAACAGTGACCTAGTGTATTAATTAATAACTTAGTGTATTAATTACTTTTCAATTGCTGTGATAAAATAGCAAAGTCATGACAATTTAAAGAGGGAAGGACTTGTCTGAGCTTCTACTTTCAGATGAAAAGGAGTTCGACACCACTATGTGAAGAAATGTGGCAACAGGCAGTCATGGTTGCTGGAGCATAGAGCTGAGAGCCCACATCTTAAACCACAAGGAAGAAGCAGAGAGACCACAAATGGCATAAATCCTTAAACTCTCAAAGCTTGCGTTTAGTAACACACTTACCAAAACAAGGCCACACTCCCCAAGCCTTACCTAACAGCACCACTAACTGGAAACAAAACATTTAAATGCTGGAGACTATGGGAGTATCTCATTCAAACTATCATGTTTTTGTTTTGGAGTGGTCTAAAAAACCTTACTGACTAACAACTTTAAAAGCAGGATAAAGATTTATTATTATTATTATTATTATTATTATTTGATTTTTCAAGACAGAGTTTCTCTTTTTTAGCCCTGGCTGTCCTGGAACCCATTCTGTAGATACAGCTGGCCTCAAACTTACAGATATTCTGCTATCTTCTGCCTCCTGGGACTAAAGGCATGTACCACCACTTCCCAGAAAATATTTTATAATGATTTCAAAAGTATTATAAAGTAATTTAAAAGAGATTTGTTTAAAAGAACAAACCTTATTTCAATTAAAATATAGTTACCAAAAGGAAAGCAAACTTTTAAAAAAAATAGAAGCAATTACAGTCATCTTAGTCTATTTTATTCATCAACTTCATACCTTTAACATACTAAGAATGCATGAATTAAAAACAGAACTAAACATAAATAAGTAAAAATGTACTAAAATTTTCTCTTCTCCTTCTCCTTCTTCTCCTTCTTCTCCTTCTTCTCCTTCTTCTCCTTCTTCTTCTCCTTCTTCTTCTCCTTCTTCTTCTTCTTCTTCTTCTTCTTCTTCTTCTTCTTCTTCTTCTTCTTCTTCTTCTTCCTCTTCTTCTTCTTTTTTGTTTTTTTTTGTTTTTTTTTTTTCGAGATAGGGTTTCTCTGTATAGCCTTCACTGTCCTGGAACTCACTCTGTAGACCAGGCTGGCCTTGAACTCAGAAATCCACCTGCCTCTGCCTCCCAAGTGCTGGGGTTAAAGGCGTTCACCACCACTGCCTGACTAAAATTTTCAAGAACACAATTAATCCAAGGATTAAACACTGCTTAAATTCAGGTATGGTGAGATCTAGAAACCCTGGGACAGGTGGGGAATAACTCAGAAGAAATACTCAACTTCTAATGGATGCTGTAGTCTTGCCCTGTGATCATCTACTGGATATTGTTTTCTGCCTATCTGCTCAGGAAAGCTCCAGAGGTGGAAAACTAAGGGTAAATAGCACATGTTGCCTGTGTGCAGCAGAACTCGGGCCACCCCAGAGAGTTTATCCTAAGTCTCTTGTTGATGTTTAACATGAGAATTAAACGTTAACAGATGCTGTGTTTTCACTGACTGCTGTCCTACTGTCCCTCTGGGGTCTCTCTTGGCCAGCAATCATTTGACTCTAACTTTGGAAAGCTGCCTGGAAGAATAAGGGGGAGGGAAGACATACAAGAAAGTGGGAGGAAGAAAGGAAGGGAAAAAGGGAATAGGAAGAGGAATTATTTCACTCTGAGAATTGGGAAATATGCCACTTATTTCTAACTTTCTATAGGAACTTGTGCATCTCAGGTCTCTCTTTGTTCTGACTTAAGAATTCATAAAATGAAACCATATAATCCTATGCTTGAAAATCTCTTCCTGGAGTAACTTTGAGGTATGAAGTACTAAATATAAAATAATCATAATCAACCACACAGCAAACCCTGGTGCATCTTTGATAGGACTAATGTAGGCCAAGTGTTAGCATCTTGTTAGACCATTAGCAATATGGAGGAACAAACAAATAACATGATACCTACCTATCCTTTATTTTTATGTAGTTCATATTTTACACCATGATAGATATATAAACTGTATACTCACAGTTTAGAGAACACTAAATTAAGTTCCAGGGTTAATCAGCTTGACTAAGTTAGGAATGTTAATCAAAAAAATTTTAGACCTGGTCTTTCAATTTTGTTGCTTTTTCTAATCAATATTGCTCAAGCCACACAGAATACTTACCAGATGCAGTTCTGCAGAGGAGACAGAATGTTCATAGTCTTAGCCTCTTTCTACTTACTTGCCAGAACAGGACGAGAAGCAGAACACTTAAGTTTTCCCAAATTGATAAAATATTGGAAAATACGTTCTGAGTTCCCTGTTTGAGTACTTTTCAGAAATTTAAACTTTGTGTCTGCCCAGTTTCAATAGAGTTATGAAATACATGATAGAAATGAACTTAAGTAAACTATTCTTTCTTTATTTTTTAAAGCAAACACACACTGCGCACCCCTTACTCCCTTACCACAGGGAGCTGCATTAAAAACACCATTTTAAGAAAAAAAATAATTTCACATAAAAGTCAAATATTCCTACTCAACAATACAAAACAACGGATGAGCAGCTAAAATATGTAGTTAGGGAACATTGGGATTTGAAGGGCAGTGATTGCTGTGCAGAGCCCTTTGTCTTCTTTAAGTTTGCTGCTACTAGAATCAGTTGATTTTGTTGTACTGTCACTCTTTACCGGAGATTGTCTTTATGAGCCTGCACTACAGTAATGTCCTCTTTACAAACAAGAAGTCTGAGAGTTAGATGCTCGCAGAGATCTCCAGGAGGAACATGGTAACAGTGACAGTTGAAGTCAGACACTGTTCAATGCAAACACAATGTCTTCATATCTAAACACTCATTTTGAGAATTCCATTCCAGAATTCCATTCCAGAATTCCATTCCAAATTAACAGAATGATGAGGATGCTGCTACAAGAAAATTTAAGTTGTGGATTGATACAAGGCGAAGAAGGCGAGTTAAGGTTAAGAGCGCTCACTCTTCAAAGAGACTGGATCATTTATGAGTCTCTCACATCAGAGAGTATGATGTCACACCCATCCCTTCAGAACACCAGACATGGGTCTTAGGGGATAACGTTTGGGGATCAGAAGCTCACTATTCCAGGATAAGGGAAAGAACTTGAGACATCCCAGCACTTCTGGAGTGACTAGGGCTTCTCAGACTTCTGGGGAACTCTCAGTACAGTTCAGAGCCTCACACCCTGGGAAGGTCAGAGCAGGAAAGCCTGTGAAAACTTCTAAAGAAATGCCACGTGGTTTCATGGATTGGTTCAGAAAGTGGAGATTTGATATCCACGATACAATAGGCAACACAAAATTTGAGAGATTCTAGCAGGTTTATTGTGATTTTTACCTTTTTTGTTTTGTTTTGTTTTTGAGACAAGGTTTTTCGGGGTTTTTACAATTTTTTAGACCTGACACACAGTAAGAAATACATTTTAAAATCACAACCCAAATGTATATGCTCATATAGATGTATATTTTTAATTGACTCAAATAATTTACCAAAGAAAATTTTGTTTTTCTCTAAGAATTACATTTCTTAGAGAAATACATTTCTCTAATTACATTCTGACATTTTTTTCTATCACCTTATATAAATGATAGATAGATGATAGATAGACAGACAGATGATAGATAGATAGATAGATAGATAGATAGATAGATAGATAGACTGGACTTGACCAAGTTTATTTAATAGTCCACTAAAGAAACTCAAAATACTGCTTGAAAAATACTGTCTGAAAGATCTTACTGCAATTAAGTCGCTGCACACTATGTGCTTAGACAGAACAGAAGAACATGGGCAGCCCTGAACCTCCTTGATCAGTTAGGAAAAATACTAGAAGTCCAGATGAAAGTGCCCTTAAGGTAGCAAATGCAGTTTTGGCATCTGGAGAAGATCCTTTCCTTATAGAGGAAAAGTAAACCAGAATATTCAAAATTGCATTCTACAGCTTTCAGTGGGGAAGAGAACTGGAGACCAAACAGCAGTATGTTTATATGAGGAAAGTTAATGAAGTGTAATAATTCATGGTGATTGCCTTAGACATATATTTTTCCTATTTTTTATTAATTTTATAACACTATTGCCTGTGTATTTTGAGTGCTGTAAATTATAAAACAACATGAATTTGTGAATGGGTTTCTTGTCTACAAAGGTTTGTGAAAATCCAAGAAAGGAATCTTATTCTGCCACCTCGTGGTCTGTTTTGTTATTAGCCATCTTAAATTAACTAAAGTTAGGAAACAAAAACCAGAAAGGAACATTTAACAATAAAGTAGCCTTTAAATATATGGAAGCAATCTTATACTATTAGAAAAATCAAAGGCTGATTTTGATACTTGTATGTAGGTTCAGATATATCACCTTTATTTTTTTCAAAAAGTATTTCCACTCCTAAAATTCTAAGTAAAAACCACAAACTGAGTAGGAATAGATCTAACATGAAATAAGCAATATATTTATAAGGAAAATAATATAACTCTACAAAAACACAGTAGGAGGGTTGGAGAGATGGCTCAGTGGTTAAGAGCACTGGTTGTTCTTCCAGAGATTCTAAGTTCAATTCTACCAACTATATGATGGCTCAAAACCTTCTATAATGTAATATGATGTTATCTTCTGGTATACAGGTGATACAGGTGTATAGGCAGATAGATTACTCATATGCATAAAATAAATAAACAAATATTTTTTTAAAAACCCAGTAGAAGAAAAAAATATATCCCATGATGCATGAGTGCAGGTTTGCTGTTAGCCAGGTGTGGTCGCCTATACTTGTATTCCCTGCAGTGAGGAAGTTGGGGTGAGAAGACTGAGGGGTCAATGCCAGGTTCGACTACATTGTCTCAAAACAACAGAGCAAAAGACAACAAAGAAGGCTCACCATTGTAAATATGTATACTGTTCTCAAGTCCCCAAATCACAGGCAACAAAATCCTCTAACAGATTTTTCTTATCTCGTTAGCCAACACAAATTTTCTCCCGAGTGCAAATGAAAAAGAAAGTGTGAGATAATTGGCAAATTTAAAAATTAAAAATATACAAGAAGCATAGGAGCAGTGAGGCATAATGCACAAAGTTGTTTGCAGCTCCACTGGATATGGACATCGAGAACTGACTCTACAACGTTTCCCTATGAATGCCATCTGTACCTTGTGGCCCTCCCTGCCCTCAGGAAGTATTGGCCAGTAGGTCCATGAGGGCAAGGGGAGCAATGATGACGAAGAGCATGTATAGTCACAGTCGTACAGTGAATAACCACACCAGGACCAGCTGCAGAGAAGCAGGCCAACTTTCCTTGGGGTGATTCAAGGCTTGTGTAATTCTGTGAGGCTTGGGGTAGAAACATCCAGGATAGGCAAAGGTCTCACACACACACATATACACATCATAGACATATCACACAGACATATACATCACACACACACACACACCCACACACACACACACACACACCTAACACTGCTATTGCTACTACTACTCTACTGACAGTAAAGGGTTTTTTTTTTTTTAAGTGAAACGAAGGATACAAAGCTGGCAGCACTACACATGAAGGTATAGAGAGTGCATATACAAACAGATTCATAAAGAATAAGCAACACTTCACATTGGTGAGGAAACTGAGGAAGTATTCAATGGTTGGTGGTGTGAAATTATAGTATGAATTTGGGGGTCGGAAGTTCTTTTCACTTTTAGCTATTTACAGTATGGCTTTCTTATGTTTATAGAGGCAAATATTTACAATGTAATCAAAAGTACTTAAGAGAAAATGCAAGATGATTTTTATAACTAATTGAGGTTAGTAAGTTGGACTAAAATGAAATTCTATAGGCATGCTAGGTGGCCATGGTGGCATGTACCTTTAATCTCAGCACTCAGGAAGCGGAGTGAGTTCCAGGACAGCCAAGGCTACACAGAGAAACCCTGTCTCAAAAAGAGAAGGGGAGAGAAAGGAAGGAAGGAAGGAAGGAAGGAAGGAAGGAAGGAAGGAAGGAAGGAAGGAAGAAAGAGAAAAGTTTCAACAGGTTTGAATACATAAACATATTTAATTTCTCTGTGATGAAACACCAACAAGAGACAGACTAGAACTCACATACAGCATAAAAACTTGCCATTGCAAACCAATAAGGAACCACATTATTAGGAGGTAGGGTCAATGATTGAGATTCCCAACGACACACAGATGGTCAAGGAACCAATAAAATGATACCCAGTCTTGAAAAATAAACGTGGGAATTTTCACTTGCCTTTAAAAGTGTCAATAATAGGGGAGTTTGGTTCTACAGAAAACAACTGCTTTGAAAGACTCTTGAAGCTGGTATTCGATAAAGCACCTAGGCAAGGTTGCGAAGGCTCAATAGGCATTTGTAGCCCATTCAAGAGAACGTCTACCAACTCTAAGAAAATAGTCACATATGCCCACAAACATATTTGCATCTCCTCTAGTTTGAAAAGCAACTCTGGAAAGTAGCAAAGTCATCGATCTCTTTTTACACAATACACTTGCCTTGCTTTCTAGGTTCCTGAATTACAAGGAGACTGTTTCAGCTTTTGGCTCCTTGTCATCAGCCAAACATCTTTTGTCAGTTTCTTTTCTCAGTACTGTGACCAAATACCTGATTTTTAAAAATGCAGCTGAAGGAATGAAGAGTTCTCTTTGGCTTACACTTTGTGGTTCAGTCTGCCATGTCTTAGGGGACACATTGGTGAGCAGTTCTAGCTGTGGCAGCTGGACATGAGGTGCTTAGTCACATATGTTCGTGGTCTCTAAACAGAAAGAGATGGATCCTAGTGCTTGTTTCTTCTCCTTTCTATTCAGTCTAGAACCCAGAATATTCAATGGGGTCACTTTTACCAGAATGAGTCTTCTGTCTTCTTTGGAACCTTTCAAGAAACAGCCCAACAAACAGCTTCAAAGATGCTTCTGTGAGTGGACTCGAAAACCAAGCAACTGACAATAATGCTTATCACCCTTTCTTAATTTCCCAGTCATCTGGGATCAGTCTTTGGGTTTTTGGCATTGGTGCTGCGTGCTCCACTGACTATGAATATCTGTTGGTTTCTGAACTGTCTCCTCTCTGTTCCTGCTTTAGTCCCTCTCTGAGTGCCTGATAGCTGTTCTTCTTTCTACCATATCTCAGTCTTAATATGGAAACAATCTCTTGCTCTTCTCTTCTAAACCTGCTGTCCTCTCATAGCCAGAAGCTCTTTGCGTAGTTCTGCTAACAGAAAACTGAAGGCTCCAAATGTGTTTAAAAGTAAAGCTGAGACTACGCATTGCTTTTCTTATTCATTCATTCATTGATTTATTTACTTTTCATCCTTATTAAAACTTCTTCTCCTTCCTCTTCTCCCACTCTATCACTCTTCCCCCCTCCCCGTTTCTTCTTAGAGAAGGGGAGACTTCCCTTGGATAGCAACCTGCCTTGGCATATTAAGTTGTAGTAGGTCTGGGCTATCTCCTTCTATTGAGGCTAGACAAGGCCATCCACTTAGGGGAAAGGAATCCAAAGGCAAGCAAGCCCCTGCTCCTGCTGTTAGTGGTCCCACATAAAAACCAAACTGTATATCTGTTACATATGTGCAGGGAACTAGGACCATTCCATGCATACTCTCTAGTTGGTGGTTTCTGTGAGCTGCTATGAGCCCAGGTTAGTTATTCTGTATGTTTTCTTATAGTGTCATTAACCTCTCTCAGTCCTTCAATCCTTCCCCCTCTTCAACAAGATTCCTTGAACTCCCCTAATGTTTGGCTATGGGTCTCTGTATCTGTTTTCATCAGTTTCTGGGTGAAGTCACTCAGATGACTGCTATGCTAGTCTCCTGTCTGCAAGCATAGCAGAATATTATTAAGAGTGTGAGGGTAGGCTGGCTCTCTCTCTCTCTCTCTCTCTCTCTCTCTCTCTCTCTCTCTCTCTC
>JANHMN010000011.1:11750810-11794396 GCA_030674055.1 Rhabdomys pumilio
CTCTCTCTCTCTCTCTCTCTCTCTCTCTCTCTCTCTCTCTCTCTCTCGGCATTGAACTCAAGTTACGTCAGTCATTGGTTGGCCACTCCCTCACTTTCTGCTTCCTATTTATTCTTGCACCTTTTACAAACAGGAAAAACTGTGGATTGAAAGTTTTGTGACTGGTTTGGTATCACCATCCCTTTCTTGGAAGAGTTACCTGGTTACAGGAGGTGATCATTTCATGTTTCTTATTCCCTATTACTAGGAGTCTTAGAAGGGTAACCCCCATAGATTCTTAGAAGTTTCCATTGTCCTAGATTTCTAGCTTGTCCCAGACATATGCCCTCACTGGTTCCAGTTCTCTCTCCTTCCATCCTCCCCACACGTGACTCCACCTGTTCCCCTCCCACTTCCTCTCCTCCCAGCTCTCTCCCTCCATCCACCCCAGGTATCTATTTTATTTCCCCTTCTCAATGAGATTCCTGCATCCTACCTGGGCCCTACTTGTTACATAGCTTTTTACATTCTGTGGATTCTAGCATAAAACAGGATACACTAAATCTAATAGAAGAAAAAGTGGGGAATAGCCTTGAATGAATTGGTATAGGGGACACTTCCAGAACACTTACAGCTCAGGCACTAAGATCAACAATTACTAAATGGGACCTCATGAAAATGAAAAGTTGCTGTAAGACAAAGAATAGAACAAAAGTACAGCCTAGAGAAATGAGAAAAGATCTTTACCAACCCTATATCCAAAAAAGAACTAATATTCAAAATATATAAGGAATCCAAGAAACTAAATAGCAACAAATAAACAATCCAATTAAAAATTGGGGTACAGAGTTAAATAGACAGTTCAAACAGAGAAACCTTTAATGGCCTAGAAACACTTAAAAAATGTCCAACATCCTTAGTCATTAGGGAAATATAAATCAAAAATGACTTTGAGATTCCATCTTACACCTGTCAGAATAGCTAAGACCAAAATCTCAAGCCACAGCTCATGTTGGCAAGGATGTGGAGCAAGGGAACACTGCTCCGTAGCTGGTGGGATTGCAAACTTGTACAACCACTCTGGAAATCAATTTGGAGGTTCCCAGAACACTGGGACTAGTTCTATGTCAGTACTACTACTTCTGGACATATACTCAAATGATGCTCCACCAAATAGTATTACAACCACAAAAGCCATGTGCATTGTGCAGGTAGTGTAATGTCAGTACTCCGGAAACTGAAGGAAGATTGTAAGTTTGAGGGCAGCCTAAGTTACATAGCAACACGCTCTCTTAAAACAAACCCAAATAAAACCAAACCAAACCAACAACCACAAAGCAAAGGAACGTGGAAAAGGACAGGAATCTTGGGTCCTGTCATGTCTCCAGATTATATATTGATTTAGTTGCTTCTCTGTTGCTGCAATATTCACTATGGCTAAAAGCAACTTGGGGAAGAAAGGGTTTATTTTAGCTACCAGATATCATCCATCACATCATCCAGAGAAACCACTGCAGGAAACTAGAGTCAGCAACTGAATCAAGGTGACTGAGGACTGGCGCATACTGACTTGCTTCCTCTGACTTTTTCAGATACCACCCTCTGCCTTTCATTTTTTTTCTGAGACAGCATCTCACTAAGTAGCTTTGGGTATCTTGGAACTCATTATGTAGACCAAGCTGCCTAGAACTTATAGAGATCCACCTGCTTCTGCCCATCTTGACTGCTGAGATTAAAGGTATATGGCATCATGCCCAGATAGACTTTTTTTTTTTATAACTCAAGCTTACTTGCTTAGTGAGAGCCTAGGCTGGACCCTCCATAATAGATAGCAATTAAGAAAATGCCTCACAGACATGGCCCCATGCCAATCTGATAAAGGCAATTTCTTAGTTGAGCTTTTCTTTTTTAAGGTGGCTCAAAGTTTGTGTTAATATGATGGCTGGCATATATATCCCCCCAACCACACAGACAGATAGACAGACAGACAGACAGACAGACAGACAGACAGACAGACAATACACACACACACACACACAAACACACAATGAGAGAGAGGGAGAGAGAGAGAGAGAGAGAGAGAGAGAGAGAGAGAGAGAGAGAGAGAGAGAGTTTTGGGGGAGAAGATTTCTAGTGTGTGTGTAAAGAGGACAAGAGAGGATAATGGGGCTAGAAATATGAACAAACACCATGATACTCATCTATGAAATTATCATGAAGAAGCTCGTTATTTTATACATTTACAAAAAAGAAATTGAAATACGATTAACAAATTCTTCCACAATACTTTCTATTAGTAACCACCCAGAAATAGTGGCCAGTAAAACATGCATAGAAAAGTTCCGAGTTCATTATTACACATCATACTTTATGTAACTAAATATAAAACAAAGCTTTACTGAAACCCAGTAACCCACCAAAATAAAAATCTGGTAGCCAAGAAAGTTAAGATTTTAATCTAGCCGAAAATGTACTTTAAAAATATTTGCAATCTACATTTAGTAATAGTAAAGAACACGAGGAAATAATTTCTTCTAATATTTAAAAATGGAAATTATGCTAAGTGATGAGTGGTAGAAATAAAGAACAGAATTTACAATCGTAGAAACTCTTAACTGTACTTTAATTTTGAAAATTCAATAAAGGGATTAAACAATGTGCTTGAAAGCTAAGCTGAGAATTTTCCCAGAACACATTCCAAAAATAGCAAAAATATTAAAAAAAAATGTACAACACAAGACTGAGGACAGAATGTTAATACTCAACTAAAACTTGTTTCAAAGAAAGAACAGGAGAAACGAGTGAGCTACAGTAGTTGAAGAAATACATGGCCAAGAGTTTTCTAAAGGTGTCGCCAGGATGGGGCTCGTTTGGCACAGAGCTTGTTTAGCCTGCACAAAGTCCAAGGTCATATCCTACTACACAGCAAGTCCAGGTCAGCCTGTGCTACATGAGATCCCGTCACAGTGGTGATGCTAATCTACCATTTACATGTGAGGTGTTTCCCGATCATGTTCGACTGCATCAGTTTGCTCTCCTTTCTTTAGTAGAGGGACCAGACCACGAGCATCTGTTTACTTCTATTCTCTTCCAAGTGTGAGAGAATTTCGAGACATTGTTTCGTTAGCTGGACTAGAGATATACTTGACCTATGTTTTTATTTTAATATTGACGCACTGACATAAAATGAATTTGTCATTTGCAAGAAAAAGTTCTAATAAGATACCCTCGAGTCTCCACAGAAAGTGAGTAGAGCTGATTAACACTTTCAGCAAAGTGGCAGGATATAAAATCAACAGACAAAAAATCACAATGGAATTTAATTCATCTGTAATGAAAAATGGGACTGTGTAATTTTTATGAAAATAGATGAAACTAGTAACAATTTTATTGAGTGAGGTGATTCACACAAATAAAACCAAATGCAATCTGTTCTTCCCTGTGGACACTTACTTTTGATTTCTAATTCTAAAGATACTCAGAGTTATCTTTAGAAGCTGAGAAAGAGGCCACTGGAAGAATGATTCTTTAAAAGAGAAGGAGAGAATAAAACGCAGAGAACGTAAAAGAAGGGCAATACTGGAGACAGAAAGCAGGGAAAGGGGAGGAGGGAGATAGTTTTGTTTGTTTGTTTGTTTTGTTTTGTTTTTGTAAAGCAAGCATTAACTAAAACAAAGGGAGTATTTAAAAAAAACCACATGGAAACCTATGATCATGACCAATTAAAATATATAATTTTATTTATTCATTTATTTATTTACACTCCAAATTTTATCCCGTCCACCCTCCAACTGTTCCATATCCCATACCTCCAACCCACCCCCTGACTCTACCCTCCACCCCCACCCCACCTGACCTCCAAATTCTCTGGGGCCTCCAATCTAGTGAGGATTAGGTACATCATCTCTGATTGAACACAGACCCAGCAGTACTCTGCTATATATATGTTGGGGTCCTCATATCAGCTGGTGTATGCTGCCGTTTTGGTGGTCCAATGTTTGAGAGATCTTGGGAGTCCAGATTAATTGAGACTGCTGGTCCTTCTACAGGGTCGCCCTTCTCCTCAGTTTCTTTCAGTCTTTCCCTAATTCAACCACAGGGGTCAGCAGCTTCTGTCCATTGGTTGGGTGCAAATATCTGCATCTGACTCTTTAAGCTGCTTGTTGAGTCTTCTGGAGGGCAGTCATGATAGGTTCCATTTTGTGAGCTCTCAATAGCCTCAGTAATAGTTTCAGGCCTTGGGACCTCCTCTTGAGCTGGATCTGACTTTGGGCCTGTCTCTAAACCTTTTCCTCAGGCTTCTCTCCACTGCCACCCCTGTAGTTCTTTCAAACAGGAACAATTATGGGTCAGAGTTAAGTGGAGTCCTTTCATGGCTAGAAATGTTGTTCCCAGAAGCCTCAGATTATTAAACAAAAGCCCCAGTGGGATACTCCCTTATGAGTCATTTGGTCAGATAAGCTCCAGATGCCCCTAAAACAATACAGGCTTTTGTAATTCCTCTTAGTTTTCCACCAAACTTTATAATAGAACACTAATACCACAGACATCACAAGTCTTGAATGCACATGTATTTGTGTTTCTCTCTATGGAACAGGGATGGAACTTTCCTCCTTGCTAGAGAGCTTACATAATCTCAGAAGCCTTTTTGGAAGATGCTTGAGGGAGAAGAGTTTGAGTAGTCTGACCCAGCTGTGGATCTTACAGTCTATGAAACCAACCTGTCTGGCAAAGTGTGTTCACTTGTACAATGGTGGAACTTCTGTTTTTGAGATAACCAACTGTTCTCCGACTGGATTTTAGGTCTGCTGCTCAGGGGATGGGAGAATCCATACCTAGTATTGTAAACATGCTCAAAATCTCACAGCTCAAGAGATCTGTAGGCCTAGTAGGGAAGTGAATAGTAATTTTGGCAAATGGACATAATATCCATCTGTCTTTTAAATGCCTATATGTATACCTATAGGTACATGATATTTTCAGCCTTAGAGAAGCCTTTTTTCCTCAGTGAGTAGTGGTGAATGCAGACACTCATGGCTTTGTGGGGTGGTGACAATAAGTGGTAGATTCTTGGTCAACCCTAAACAAAACATTTATAACAGCCCATGAAAGGCTCAGTTAGTATTGCAGAAGAGAAACACATGAAAGAACACAAGACCCAGAAGATATGGAGAATAGCTGTGAGATGTCATTTCCTGAACAAAACTTACCTACTGTAATAACAAATGCACAGTTGCTGTGAAACCTGATTTGAATCCCCACAAAGATGGGCTTGTCAATAGTCAGCATGAATGCCTGAGGGACTCAGGGGACCCTAATCCTCATGTTTGGGTTATTTGCTACTGATAGATTCATGGAGAAGTTTTATGCCTGCAGATGGTCTCACCAGGCTGCAAAAGGTAGTTATAATTCAATTGTCACAAGATAGTTCTGATTAAACTAAATGGGCCACACAATAAACCCCCAAGCGATGGTACTGGGAAAAGCTCTGGTAGCAGGTAGAGGTGTTGATAGTGATGGAAGAGGAATGAGAAGATGGTGAGGACAGAACAGCTAGAATGCATAGCAATAATGAGACTGACAAATAACTGTAACTAAAGTAATTTGTTAAAATATAGAGGAAAACCAACCAACCTAAACAAAAGTATATAGATCAAAAAGGAAGAAAATGGCATGCTTATCTTTTATCCTTCATAAGATCCAATTTAAAATGGATTAAAGACTCTCATTCAAAGTCAGACATTCTGAAACTGTTAGGGAAGACAGCTCAAGAGACAGCCATGGGCAAGTATGTTTGCAGAAGGACTGCAACAGCACAGGAAGCAGCTACAAGTATTGACATGAGAAAAATGGAAGCAAAAGAAAAGAGAAGAGATTAAAAAAAATCCCACACTCAAAACAAATACCCACAAGCTAAAAGAACAAAATAGTCAAAGAAACTAATGGGAATAAATTTTAAAGAGAAACTTAATAAATAAAAGACAAAAAAAGCAAAAAAAAAAAAAAAAAAGAAAGAAAAGAAATAGAAAACATGTGGCATACTATTAAAAATCACAGTTATATGATTAAAGAAATATTTATAATTTGAAAAATTGGACTCAATCTAAATTACTGAAGAAAATTATCTTTTAGATATAGTCAGGGTTATAAATAAAATAAATAAATAATTATCTTTTAGATATAGTCAGGTTATAAATAAATTTGTTGCTCAATAGTTACATTTAAAATGGTGAAGCATACTGTGGTTTAAAGATATTTTTAAATATTGGTATAAGACAGCAATGTTTTCAAATAAATGGGAATAAATGGGAAATGTATTTGTGTGGTAAAATTATTAAGAATTAGTTGAAAGAACAAAGCAAAATTTAAGTAGAAGACCATGCTATTCAATTTTGTTTTCAAATATAGTGTCAGGAACCAACAACTTAGCAGAAATGATAAACAGCAACAAGCAAGGAACTCTTTCCTTACATTGGACTTCTCTCATCATGTGGCTTCTCTCTGTCATTGTCTTTTTCTCTTTCTTGGCCTCCCTGTTTCTCTCTGTCTGTATGTTTCTCTCTCTGTGTGTGGGTCTCTTTCAGTGTGTCTTTCTGTGTCTCTCTATGTGTATCTCTTTGTTTCCATCTCCGTCTTTCTGTCCCTGTCCCCATACCTGTTCCCCTTCTCCCCTCCATCCACAGGTTTTTCATTTCCTGTTTTATTCCAATAGAATATACTTTTCTTCATTTTGCTGCACACAAAACTTTAGGAAGAAACAGTTACATTCCAATATTCATGCTCAGCCCTAAGAAAAATACTTTGACCAAATATTCCTCATTCTGAATGAATCAGAGCAGATTTCCCCTTTTCTCTTATCTTGTCAGCGTACTATCACTGTCAAAAGATACCATGCCCGTGACAGCTTTTACAGAAAAAAGCATTTAATTGGGACTTGCTTATAGTTACAAAGATTTGATACATTGTCATCATGGTAGGGAGCATGGTGGCCTGCAGGTAAACATGGTACTGGAGAAGGAGTTGAGAGTTCTATATCTAGATCCACAATCAGCAGAAAGAGATACAGTGACTCTCTTGGGCTTTGGAACCCCAAAGCCCACCTACAGGGACACATTTTCTCCAATAAGGCCATACCTTCTAATACTTTGAAGTATTGTCACTCTCTGGTGACCAAGTATTGAAATCTATGAGCCTATAATAGGCCTTCTTATTCAAACCACCACATCCCATTTCTGTTCATCTTGGCACTAACAGGCTGTCTTAGGATATGCTTTTTGCAATCTTGCTTAGCCAAAGCCAAGTGACTGTTCTTGTCTTCCAGTCACACTTCAAAACCACCCCTCCTTGTTCTTGAGAAATTCCAAATCTTCCTAGCTTTCTACCATCCATATGACAATTGTGCCTGGTGCTGTTCATTGGAAACCTTACTTTCTGAATCACCTTCTCCATCTTCACCATAGTCAGCAGCAATATCACCGCCATCCTGAGTGCCATCATTGCTGGAGGAAAACAGTGTATCATTTACTGACTAACAAACACATCATAAGAATTCCACGTATATTTTCAGCTGTTTTGCTCACTTGCTATTCTTCCTTTTACCGTGTGATATGCAGCAAGTAGGCTCTCCCCACACCAGACCACAGTGCCTGGATCTTCATCCCCAGAACTGTAAACAATACATTTAATTTCTTTCTAAATCACCCCATCTCAGGTATTCTGTTATACAATCATAAGCAGCCTAACCTAAGATGCCAGCCATGCCTTCAGGTCTAGTAAAACAGTTGAAGCAGTTTTGCACACATAAAAGTAAGACTTAGCAGACTTTTCAAATTTGTGTTGTGAAAGCACAAAACCTGTCATTGGGTCACTGGAGTCATGATAGTATGTGAATTAAAACAAGCTTCTTTTTATTGTTATTTTGGCATCTAGGTCTATTCATTTTAACTCTTGAGAATATGACTCTGATCTTTTGGTTCCCAGAATATACAATATCTGGAGAGAAAATGCTTTAATCCAGCAGAATGTGAGTTCACAACCAATGTTCTAGATGGACACTTAATAGGCCATTTCATCATTCTGCCAGGCTAGGTGCTTCCCTGTGGTGCAATTTATGGAAAGATTGATGGATACCTAGGCTCGGTGTCCACTGTGCAACTCATTTACCGTGAAATAAGACTTTGGGTCTGACATATGTTTTTCTTGTAAGTATTGTGTGAACTTTTGTTGGTTCTGTTAGACCCTGTATTAGACTTTGCAGAAACAACAAATATGCCTTAAGTCAGAAATGTGTTTCTTCATACTTTTGGAAAACAAATAAACAAAAAAAGCCCAGTAGAATTAGTTTCCAATGAGGGCTCTATTCTTTTCTATTTTTTTCTTTTTACTTTTTCTGTGCATATGTATATGTCTAGGCACACATATATGTGTGGATACATGTACATATATGTGTATATATGTGTAGAAGTGTGGGGCTGTTAGCATGAGCTTGGGTCTGTTGGGTTATGTTCTGATTCCTATGTGTCTGCCACAGCTCAGGGAGGCAGAAGCACAAAATTTTGACTGAGTTCACTCCACTCGGCACTGGGCAGAGGCTGGGTTGAGAAGCTGCTGGGATTCTTCCCTGCGTGTGGAGAGGTCTCAGCCTGAAGTCCCGAGGGGGCAGGGTTCTTGAGTGGGGGTCTCTGGGCCAATGCGGCTGACCCAGGAGACTGATGGTTTCTGTCTTTGGGCCCCCAGATGCCGCTGGGAGCTGCAGAAGAACTGGACTGGCCTGCAGCCGAGAAAGACAAGAGGGAGAGAAGTCCCAACAGCACCCTACAGGGTGCTGGATCAATCTCTTGGTTATGGCAGGCACTTGCTTGGCTGGATCAATCGACTAGCTTGATTGAATTGGGGGCCTTCGAGGCTGGAATGTAGAGAAGCCTTCTAGTGGGAGTATTAGGTGGCAGTAGGTCATTAGTCAAAGGCCTTCTCTACGGTTCCCTACAGCGAGGGCCCCAAAGACATGAGGAAGTCCATGGGTTTAAAAGGTTAATTGTCATGGTGGAAAGTGAGTGTGAATGTGGCTGCACCTTCCCCCCTTCTCATTTAAATTCCCTCCCCCCCACTATAACTCATTTAACCTGAGTTAAATAGGAAGAGAGGAGGGTCTGGGAAGGAATGCTTAATTGGCTATGCCCTCTGGTCTTTAGGTATCTCATTAATATGGAAATCTCTTGAGGCTGAGGCCTGTAGTCATGCCCTCTACCTGTGCTGGGTGACCCAAACCTCTCTGTGAGGGGCTGTAGAGGGCTAAAACTAAGTGAAAGGAACCAGGGGTCCAGGAGCAAAGGCGAACACCTTCCATCCCATTAGGGTCTAGAGTTTGAGGTCTGTGTTCAACCAGGTACCCAGCTGCCTCTCAGAGTCCACTGCCCCACATAGAAGCTTGAAGTTTTTCAGTGATACAAAGTCTATAAGATCTTTCACCTCCTTCGTTATGTTTATTCTTAGGAATTTTGAATGTGATGTTTCTTCTAATTTCTTTTTCAGCACCTTCAAGAATGACATACAAAATGTTTCTGATTTTGTATGTTGATTTTATGTTTATCAGGTCTAACAGTTTTTAGGTACTCTTTAGTATATTTTAGATATAGCATCCTGTCATCTGAAAATAAGAATAAGTTGGCTTACTTTTCTTCTTGTATCTCTCTATTTCTTTTTTTTTTTCTTGTCTTATTTCTCTAGCCAAGAATTTGAACACCATTGGAACAAGATGGAGAAAATAAGTGCCTTTGTCTTATCTCAGTTTTAAGGGGAAATGCTTTAGTTTTACTTCATTTATGTGATATAGCTCAATGCTAGTCATATATAGTTGTTTTATTTTTTTTCTTTTTAATTGGATATTTTATTTTATTTACATTTTAGATGTTATACCCTTTTCCCCATTTTCACCCCAAGAAACCTCCATTCCTTCCCCTCTCCTCCTTTTTGCTTTTATAACATTTTGATTACATGCAAGTAAGAAGGTCAGTTCTAGGTTGAGGAACTAGCAATAAAATAGATGCACATAGCCAAGGAACAAGCAAGACAATAAACACAAATAACCAAAGAACAAGAAAGACAATAAACACAGTCCTGTGATCACTCCTGTGATTACTGTTTCCTTGACTTATCAGGATGACCAAAATATCTGAGCCTACTTCCCTGTCCTATCCCAAAGTCATTTTCATGCCTGAAGCCTACTTCTTTGTTCCAGCCTAAAATTTAGATTGCTGCCTGAAATTACTTCTTTGTTCTGGTTTAATGTCTGATTACTGCCTGAAGCACCATAGTTTTTATTATCTTGTTATCCTTAGTGTTTCAAGGCTTTTATCACAAAGTGGCATTGAACTGTGTCAAGGGCTTGTTCACCACCTATGATTCAGAGATGATCATATGTCCTGACTTTAAGTCTATTTGTGTATTACATGTGTTAACTTGTGGATGTTGAATCAACTTTGCATCTCTAGGTAGCAAAAGTTGGTCCATCCTGCTGAATGTGTCTAAGTGCTTTGGGCCTTCGCCACCCATAGGTGGGTTCCCTTCCATGTGAGTCTGAGGAATGTTAATTAGCCTCTCCCTTCCTCCTCTGACTGTTAATCCAGCAAGTGTCCTTTGACCAAAAAATGCTAATTAACCTCTCCTATCCAGGAAGATAAGTGTTTTAAAGTTTTTCTTCACAACCTTTAATAATTTTTAATATTTATTTTATGAATTTAGACGCCCCCACATCTTATGTATACAATATCAAAGTTCTTAAATCTTCTCAATGAATTGTTACCTTTATTATTATTTAGTAGCCTTATTTATGTTTTCCTATTTCAGTTTGAGGTCTACTTTATAAAATATTAGAATTATTACTGGTCCTATTTAGCATTAACTAATGACATGACAGCCTAGAATCACCAGGGAAAGAGTCTTACTTAGGTAGTTGTTTTATCAGATTGGCCTGTGATGTTTCCTTACTGCTTTTAATACTCTTTCTTTGTTTTGTGCATTTGGTGTTTTGATTATTATGTGATGAGGGGGGATTTCTTTTCTGATCTAGTCTATATGGAGTTCTGTAGGCTTCTTGAATGTTCATAGGCATCTCTTTCTTTAGGTTAGGGAAATTTTCTTCTATACTTTTGTTGAAGATATTTACTGGACCTTTAAGTTAGGAATCTTCGCTTTCTTCAATACCTATTATCCTTAGGTTTGGTCTTCTCATTGTGTCCTGGATTTCCTGGATGTTTTGGGTTAGGAGCTTTTTGCATTTTGCATTTTCTTTGACACTTGTTTCAATGTTTTCTATGGTATCTTCTGAACATGAGATTCTCTCTCCTATCTCTTGTATTCTGTTGGTGATGCTTGCATCCATGATTCCTTGTCACTTTCCTAGGTTTTCTATATCCTGGGTTGTCTCCTTTTGTGATTTCTTTGTTGTTTCTACTTCCATTTTTATGTCCTGAATGGTTTTGTTCAATTCCTTCATCTGTTTGGTTGTGTTTTCTTGTAATTCTTTAAGGAATTTTTGTGTTTCCTCTTTAAGGGCTTCTACCTGTTTACATGTGTTCTCCTATATTTCTTTGAGGGAGTTATGTCCTTCTTAAAGTCTTCTATCATCATCATGAGAGGTGATTTTAAATCACAGTTAATCTTGTTTTTCTGCTGTTTTGGGGAATTCAGAACTTGCTATGGTGGGAGAACTGGGTTCTGATGATGCCAAGTAAACTTCATTTCTGTTGCTTATGTTTTTGTGCTTGCCTTTTGCCATCTGGTTATTTCTAGTGATACTTTCACTCACTGTCTCTGACGGGAGCCTGTCTGTCTTATTATTTTGGTTGTATCAGAACCTCTAAGAGTCTAGCTGTCTCTGTGATACTGTGATCCTGAGATCCTGGTTGTGATAGCTCCTGGAAGTCAGACTGCTTCTGGGATCCTTAAATTCTGGTGTGCCCAAGCTTCTGAGATCCTGTGATCCTATTATACTATGTTCCTGGGCATGTCAGAGTTCCTAGGAGTCCAGCCTCTTCTGAGTTTGGGGGGATTGGGTGTGGGGCTAGTGCTTGAGGTCTGCTCTGAGCACAAGGGAAGACTGGAAGGGTCCCACATCACTGGCAGTGAGGGAATTTCTGGGTCCCCAAGGGTCCCAAATTACTCCCTGTTCAGGGGAAGGGGTATTGCAGCCTACTCATCTACACTCCTGAGTGTCTTAGAACTCTGGGTGTCTAGCTTCCTCTGGGTTTTGGGGGATTGGGTATCCTGCCTTCATTTCTCGCCCTCAAGGATAGACTATGACTTGGAAGTGTAAGCTAAATAAATCTTTTGTTTTCTTTTTTCTTTTTCTTTTTTTCTTTTTCTTTTCTTTCCTTTCTTTTTTTTTTTTTTTTTTTTTTTTTTTTCCCAAGTTGCTTCCTGTCAAAATGTTCTATCTCAGCTAAAGAAAGAAAACTGGAATGTGATCTCAGTTGTTCTCATTTCTTTTCCCTTTCAGGTTGATATCCATCTATTGACTATCATTCTGTTGATGTCTTTGACAGGAAATGTGGTTTCTGGAACCAACAGATGGTTGGACCTTCTTTTTATCCAATCAGCCTGTCCTTGTGTTTTACGATTTAAATGATGAGTAGAGGTAACTGCTTTTAAGGTAATGATTGAAGGCATTTGATAAAGCCTGTAGCTTTTTGGTAATTTCTCTGGTTAAAAGTGTGCTTATTTGCTTTCTTGTCTGTGAGTGTTGAAAGGTTTCTGGCTTTCCATATGGAATATGATGAATTATGTCTTAGCTTTTCTTTCTTCATCTACTCATGTCTTAAGTCTATTTCCTCCTGTGCTCTCATAAAGGAGACTTTCCCCTTCCTCAGTGTATAACTTTCCTTTAGGTATTTTCTGTAACATTGGCTTGGTTGTTGTTGATTGTATTAATTTGAACTTATTTAGTGAAATTTTCCCTATGTAAGGCATAATTTTAAAAGACAGCTTTGTTGGGTATAGCATCTTGGCCGGGAGCCATTTACTTTTATGATTGATTGAAACCTATCGCTTCAGGCTTCCCTGGGGTTTACAGTTGCTGACGAGAGGCTTGACATTATTCTCATGTATTTATGTAAGGTCAGTTTAATTATTTCCCCATAAGACTTTTGATATTGTTTTACTTGCTTTGTATTTTGCACATTTTGTTTTAAAATGGTTCTAAATGACTCTTGTTTGTATGCCTATTTTTGCCTCTAGGTTTGAAGATTTTTCTGCTATAATTTCAACAAATAAGTTGTCTACAGTTTTTGAATTATCTAAGTTTCTTATTCTACCCCATGGATTTTTTATTTTTTCTTATTGTTTTGTTTGTTTGTTTGTTTTTCTATTTTCTGCTTGAATATCTGTCGGGGTTTCCATTTCCTTATGGAATTTGCCCTCTGTGGTTTTGAGTTTCCAAACTGCTAATCCTTTCTTTAACTTTTCTAACTTTCCTGGATTAACTTTCCTACTTCTTGTCTTTGTTTATGTCCCTTTGTGTTCATTGATCTTTTTAGAAGTAAGACTCTTAATTGTTTTCCTGAGCATTTAAGTTAACTCATATTTTTGATGTCTTCTAAGCTTTTTTGAGGTACTGTATGGCTTTTCTAATACTTTTTGTTTCTTTGTTGGGTTTTATACTTCTGTGTGAATGGATGCTTTCTACAGTTTCTATTTTTCCCCATTCACATATTTTGTTTATTTGGTTTCACATTAGCTCATGTTCCCTACAACTGTTTGAAAGGGAAGACAACTGCAGTAACACTCAAAATGAGTTGACAGTAGAACCAGAGCCAATTTCCATATAAACAGTTGTTTACATTACTTATGTCCCTAGTGCAGTTTAGGGATAGGTCACTAGGGCAATAATTGGGGTGGGGGTGAAGTCTGTAAGCTTATAGTGGTTAAAATATTTATAATTAAGTCATAGCATGAAGGAGAAATGAAAAAGGGAAAATATGATGAAGTTTGAATCAGAAAGAATGTATTTTAGTGGGATGAAAAGTCATATAGAAAATATGACAGAACAAGCGAAGAGAAAGGTAAATCCATTTGGTCAAGACATGAGAAAAAACAAAACAAAGTACAAAAGTAAACACAAATATAAAATTAAGAAATATTCATATTCATAATAATGAAAGATATTATGAACTCAGTCATTTCTTCTAGTTGGAAAGAATATACTTTATCTCTCTCCTGGCTGTGTTTGTATCAGTCTGATAGCTAAAGGATCACTGCTAGTTTCAGCAAATCCAACAAGTTTCTTGCTGAGAATGCCCCAGCGTATGACCCTAGCCTACCTTCCTGTTCCCTCTAGCATTTGCAGGCTTGCTGTGACTGATGGTCTGAGTGGGTGTGGAAGGCCCATCTACTCTCAGTTACCTTCATCACGTGATAGTCCTATCACACCCCAAACCTGCTCAATTCTCTCATTCTAGTGTGGCTCTCCTATGGGTGGTACCCACTCTGGCTGTTCACTCAGGACATGAAGACTCTCCACCATAGTCTTCTGTGATGGACTTCTGCCTCTGTCTCCTTAGCTTGTGCTTCTCCAATCTTGCCCCACACAAAGTACATCCAGCTTCTACTCAAGTCTCAGACGGAGTCGTATATTTCCAGTTCCTTGTTATCTAAGAGGGGAGAGAGCCACGACTACTGACCAGCATGGTGCAGCTGGGCTCTGATGATGTCCTCTAGATGTTTCTTTGTAGATGAAAGTTTGACCTCAGCCTATTTCTTTTCTTTTTTAAAAATCAGATTTTTTTTTTCTAATTGGAATAGAGTGTTTTGATTCTTACTTTGCTTCCCTTTTTCAACAAATCACACAGAGTGGCATCAAATTCACCATCTTACCCAGAAACATTTTAAATAAGCAGCTGTCTGACAAAACAAACAAACAAACAAGCAAGCAAGCAAACAAACAAAAAACCACACACCAGGACACAGCTGTCTTCACTGCTGGCAAGTGTGGTTGCAGGAATAGCTAGATTAAACTCTGCAGAATGGGTGGTTTGTCACCTCCTGTGCTGCCCTTTGCCCATTCTTCAATTTTGCATTGAGACCATCTAGTAGACTGGCTTCTTAGCACTCACTGGAAGAAGGAAGTTGTTTGTCCCCAGGATGAATACCTCCTTCTTAGTGACTTCTCGAGGACTTTAGCCTGAGAAACAGTGGTACACTCTGTGCTGTTTCCCCTAGATCTATACATATCCCTCTTCATCTAACTTTTTTTTAACTCAGATATTCTAAACTTGTTCTTTTTACGTCAGTTAAATCTATATTTATTCCACCAACCAGGAATCTATGTAGATATTTATTTTAAGCAGTTTATTCTTTATACACAGAGAATAAGCATCTGTGCCGCTCATAATTTTGGACAATGAAAAGTGTCACTGTCCCCACCACTGAGTCAGTGTTACAGTCCTTGCATTGTATATGTGTTCATAATAATATCCTCTATGGTATTCAGGGAGAAGAGCTGGATCTTAACTTAGAATGGGTTGTTGCAAAAAAAAAAAAAAAAAAAAAAAAAAAAAAAAAAAGACCTCATTATATGTCAAGTGAAACATACATAAACATATCTTAGAGACAAAGTACATTGTACAATGCCAGCTCTTCAGTCTATGCCTCTCTAGCTGACTGGGAGGTGTGGGTTGCTGCCTCTTCTCAGCCTCTCAAGACAGTAACATAGAGTGTCCAGTTTGCCTAAGGGAAAGAAGCCATCAAAATATAGATCACTTTAAAACCAGAATACATTAAGTTAGACTATAAGTTAGAGCCTTAAAAATCGGAAACCATCTGTACCTCCAAATTAATAGGTTGAAATCAAAGTTAGTAGCTTTGATGTCCCCAAACCCGCTGCTTTGTTTTCCTGTCACAGTGGGGAGTGTCCCCATCAACACCGCTTCCAAGTCCATCTTCTTTCTCTCTTTTCTCTGGTTAGCAGTCAACTTCTGAGCCTGTGTCTTTAAGTCTGTCTGCCTCCATGTCTGTTATCATCTCTTATTCCAAACTTCCCATCTTTTGCCTGTAAAGAAAATCTTCTAACTAGCTTGTTAATTTCAAATTTAGTAGAGTTTAAATAAATCAGCTAGTCTTTAAAAATTAAGCTACACTTGCCATTTCCTCTCTTAATATTTCCCACCGATGGTAACATAAAGTCAAAACATCCTGAGTCAGAGCCTGAATCATTAAATCAGAGCTTGAATTTACCCACAGAATCTAGATTCTTCCTATTGCCCATACCAAAGCTACCCACCCCAAGTTCCTACATGTCCACGTATCTGCTGCTGAGGGTGCCAAGTGCTTTCTTAGTTTGAGCACATTTGCATACCTGCGATGTCTTCTCATCACTTTCTCTCTTCCTTTGTGTCTTCCAAGTCCCTAATTACTTTTACATTCTTACCACAACTTCTCCTGGTCATTTTGGACACACTGGTGTCCTGCCATAGATTTCTATACTGTCTCTGCATGTATTTCAGGCCAAAATCATTGCTACCCATTATTGTGTATTGACTGTCTTCCCAAGCTACACTGTAATGTATCCTGGTCTTGCTTAATTTGTTCACTTCTGTACTGTAAACTATTAGATTCTCTGACATGTAAATAAACAAGCAACAACAACAACAATAACAACAACAAAACCCCACTGACAAACTCCAAGATCTATTAATGAGCACTAATCCTTGCCAAGCACATTATTAGTATGCATTAATTCATTTTCCTTACATAAGTTATACTAGCACTTCTGTTTTTATATATTGGGACATAGGATTAGAAGGCTTACATACTTGCCTGTGTTGTGCAGTTTGGAAATAAAAAAACAAACTAGCAAACAAAAAACCAAACAGATTTGTTTTCAAGTCCTGATATTTCTTGCTTCTGAGTGTATGGTTTTAATTGTCTCCAAGTGTGCTCATCAAAGCATTAATTGCAATTATTTTTACTCTCTTGTGTTATGGATATTATGGAGGGTCTTTCACCTCTTCTCGAATTTTTGACCTTTCATATTTTCATTTAAGGAACGTGCACCAACTCCATGTGTTCTCAAGAAAGAGCATTTTCTTTTTCCCCAGTTGTACCTGATATATTCTAGTGTCAGTTTGGAGACATTTATTAGGACTTACAGGGTACCATTACTACAAACCTGACATGTCTGCCGTAGCCATGGAGCTGGGTGGTGGAAAATTGATCCCCATCTGCTGCTGTGGCCTCTAAGCCCATTTTCAGCACATTATGTTCATCTAAAACACCTTAGTTTTTATTTACAAAACTATAGTACTTGGCTAGTTCCACTGTTTTCAGACACCAATGTTTGTTTTCGTGTTTTCAATCTCTCTGATATCCAGTGCGATAGAAGTTGCCAACATGTGCCACCTTATCTATGAAATTGATTTCCTTTCCCAATCAATTCTAGCTTTAAAAAGAGGCAGATGTGAGTTGCTATATACAAGAAAACTTTTGAGATAGTAGAAAGTATCTTATATAATAATCTGCTGGGTTCCATGTGGGTTACTGTAACACTGACTACTCTGAACAACTGTGCATGTAAACCAGGGTCTCACCACACAGTGCTTGAGTGATGGAGCAGCTAGATATTCCAGATTCATCACTTCCTGTTTCCTAAGTTTTATGTTCTGTAATGAAGGCCGGGCTTACATCTGGTACCAGGTATACTGTATCCCTTCAGTGCTGGATTCCACTCTGTTCACAGAGTAAGCTTATGTTGTATTGAATGATGCTCATTTCTAGGAAAATCTAGGAATTTTAAACTGTGTTTGAACTTTTCAAAATGCCTTTCTCTGTTGGTTTATTTGATCACTTATCAACAAATATTCAATAGAATTTGTTCACTCCCACATAATTATTTGGGTCTTACCATGGTAATTAATTGGGTTCTTGGCATTGGCATATTTTTTTCCTAAAAAATTGGTATGCAAGTTATATCCCTTGTTCTATTAAAAATGTGGAACAGCAAAAATAAATGTGTCAATAAGTAGTGTATGGGTCTAGTCTATTTCTAGACTAGATACAAATTCAATAATTGTCAAATATAAATAAGAGGATCATAAAAAGATGCATGTGAAATGTTATAATAATTAGGTTACTAATGTAAAATCAGGGAAGCACAATGGAAGAGATGGTACACATGAATCCTACTGTATAATTCTACATTTCAGAGCCAGAAATAGGAGAAAGAAATTTCAGGCATTCTCTCATAGTAAAAAGAGAACTCTTCTCCTCTCCTACACCCTCCCCATTCCTTTCCCCTCCTTTCTCTCCCCTCCCCTCCTCTCCCCTCCCCTCCCCTTCCTTCTTTATGTCTTCTCCTCTTCCTGTCCTGTTTCCTCCCTCTCCTCTCCTTTCCCCTTCCCTCCTCTCTCCCATTTCCTCCCCTCCCCTCTCCCTCCCCTCCACTCCCCTCTTCCCTCCCCTCCTCTTTCCCCTACCCTCTCTTCACTTCTCCCCTCTCCTCACCTCTCCCCTACCCTACTCTCTCCTCCCTTCTTTTCTCTCTGTCCTCTCCTCTCCCTGTCCTCTCTTGTTCCTTCTCTCTCTCCACCTTTTTTCCTCTCTTCACCTGTTTCTGACAGGATCTCCCATTGTACCTAGAATGGTCTAGACATCAGGATCCTTCTGCTTCATGCTTGGCATGCTGGTTCTTGAATCTTAAATTTCTCAACCAAAAATTAAAATAATACTTTATCCTGAGAAATTATTTAATAGTCAAACTAGGAAAATGAATTTTTTTGTCTTGATTTTGACATCTATCTTAGTGACTAGATGGAAATGCATACTTAGGTGGTTAACTAATAAAAATTCCTCCATACAATCTATAATCTATAAAGATATTATGTTGTTATAAATGTTTGTGGTTACTGGTAATTCCAATGAAATAATAAAATGTACTTTTAAATGGTCTTTAGTGTGTGTTGTCTTAATCAATAAAAGGAATGACCATATGTCAACAATACAAAGTGTTTTAATGTAGCTATTGCCAATAAAAACCAGCAGAAATGTACAGATTCCCACATCTCAAACTTGGTTGTTCATTTCCTCATGCAGAGCAGAGTGAGCTAAGTTTCTTTGGAAGAATATAACCAGGGCTCGCCTGAGCCTGCACTGATGTACTCTGAAGTTCTTGTGACTGGGACTTGTAAATCTTTTGCCAGCAGGTGGAGCCACGGGAACACAAGTTAAAGACACTTCTATGTTCCTTCTACCTTAAACCCAGAACAATATATTTTCTCTTCCTTGCTCCTCCCTCTCTCCTTCCCTCTCTCCCTCTCTCCTTTCTTCATCCTCTCTTCCCTCTCTTTTCTTTCTCTTTCTTCCTTCCTTTTCTTCTTCCTCCTTTCTTCTTTTTCTTATCCCGTTTGAGCATCTTTTTCCTTTGTTCTGTTTCCTTCTCCATTTGTGGCATTGCTCTTTCTTTATTAAAAAGAAATTTTGTAGAGACATACAAGTTTTTTTAAAAAACAGCAGATTTCAAAATGAGATTTGTATATCAATTTAACAGTATTTTGGGTGCTCTAGTCTCTTTTGCCTGGTTCTTAGCAGTAAAGCTTTAGGAATTTCAGAAAGAAAATAGAAAGTTTCTTTTCCAACTGGTGAGCTCTGTATAGTATGACTACCGAGAAAGCAGTTTTCTTTCTTTTGTTCTACAAAACAAGTTTGTTGCTTCCTACCCATGGAAGGAGATGATTAATACCCCAAACATCATATCTCTGTCCAATTACAAAGATACTACTTTTCCTTGAAAAGAAAAAATAAGCAGATTTGGCCCTGGTGTGCTGATGGTGATAATGATGGCTTAATAAATATTTTTTAACCACCTTGAAGTTACTAACAACCACGGTTAAGATGCCATCTCTGATAACTTTTCATTCTTGCTGTTTTTAACAAGACTGCAGCATTGTAAAGAGCTGAAACCAGCAGAGTGAATAGCAAGAAACCAACAAAACAAAACAAGGAAGGGAAGAGAGAGGGAGAAGGGAGGAAAAAGAAAGGAAATGGGTACCTATAGAGTGAGAGGATAGCAAAAATAAACCCCACAGTAAGTCTGAGAGGGGAAGTTAAAATATGCCCTACCACAGTTTCCCTCTACAAGTTATTGGCCAAGGAAGTCCCAAGGGCACCTAAAATTCCACAGGTTACCACAGTTGGTGTTGGTTATCCATCATGAACAGATAGCAAGACTGACTGGTTCCAAAGACACTGTACTCTGGCGCAGGACACAGAAGTTAATAGTGAATTGACTGGGAAACTCTCACTGTTGAAAGATGCTACTTTGGCTACTGAGAGAGAAAAGATATCAATGGTCTTATCCTGCACTAGACGCTGCATGTGACAATTACTGACCTGCCAGGCAAGATGTGTTCACTGTTGGAATAGAAGCGAGATTATGAGCATTACCAATACTCTCCTGGTTGGATTTAAGAACTGTCCCACAGTAAGAAATGCATGCCTTATACTGGAAACATGG
This sequence comes from Rhabdomys pumilio, assembly GCA_030674055.1. Lineage (NCBI taxonomy): Eukaryota > Metazoa > Chordata > Mammalia > Rodentia > Muridae > Rhabdomys > Rhabdomys pumilio. Next base: position 11,771,290 of record JANHMN010000011.1, read on the forward strand.
TCCAAACCCATGGTTAGTCATAGGCTCTAGGGGAGAACTTATTGATACCATTTTTCTAAATGATCATATTGTCAAAATGTCTGCTAAATAGTTATGTTTATGTCTATGTATTTATGCATTCCTGCCTTTGGCCAGAAATTTTCTTATTATAGTGAATAGTGTTTCATACAGTGGAACATTACTTGTCAGTGTCTTGAAAATAAATGATTCTGAGTGTTCAGTCTTAGATGTGTCACCTACACCAATATCTGTTGGGAGCTGACTCCTAGCAGAAAGTGACTATCATCTTTGAGACCATCTCAGACCATATACCCTGACAAGAGACTTGTTTTTCAACAGCCTACAACAGCTGAGCACACTCTGATAAACATGCTGTTTATCCCACATATCTTGTTTTGCTGTTTAGTGCCCTCAGCTGCAAGGTGCACATGGTATCCACGCCTACAAGGCACATGACAAAGCATATAAATACCCAGGATTTCCTTTCAATAAAGGAGGCTAGAGACTAGAGACAAGAGACTTGATCAGAACCTCTGTTTTGTCTCCATTCTTTGCATCTCTTGCCCTCCATCTCCACTCTCTCTCTTGCTAGACCCTATTGTCTGATCCCCTCAGACCAGAGCACTTAGCTCCAAACATGGGGCAGTTTGGGCCGCAACATAGTGGCCCCAAGCAAGGGGCAGTGAGATCTTCAACAAATACCTTGACAAACAAGACTCAGGGAACAATGTAAGGGCCAGAGGATTGGGGAGGAGTGTGGTAAAATGCTGTTTTCTGGGTATGATGTCTCTTTTGCATACATGATCACATAGCAGCTGTGGTTACCTACACAAGGCCTGCATAATATTAATCTGGTTATAAATTCCAACATCTAGTGGGAAGATCCCAAGTCACCAGCCCTAGCTGAGGAGCCATTGACAATTGGTGGTGAATGACAAAGCATCATTTTTTGTTAGCCACTAGGTGGTTTATTATGATCAAGTGAGCAACCTGACAGACATGTGCATATAAGCAACATTAACTGAACTCTATGTATTAGAATAATTAACCAAATAATTATAAAAGGAGGACATAAAGTTTGGAGGCAAATATGACAGAGGGTCTTCGGGGAATTGAGTGGGAAATTAAGAGGTGAATGTGTTCAAAATACATTGTATATATGAAAAAATATTCAAGAAACTAATTTCTTTCACAAAAGAAACTGACCTTTTTTTTTTAAATTTCAGCCCTTTCAGAGAAGCCAGAATATTTCAGATTCTTAAGAATAAGAAAGAAACATCTCTGAATCCATATTCTGGCAGCTCATATTGCAAAACACATTGTGTGTGATTTTGTGCCAAATTATTATTAAAAATAAAAAGCATCTTTTATTTTTCTGTTCTTGAAAAACTTTAAAATAAAAGTGGATCAAAGCCCACCTGAATGACTCAAGAGTCCCATAGATAGTCACTGGAAATGTAAGTGACATACATCAGTTCACAAGTGAAGTTGCCCTGGGATGGACTCAACACACAGAATTACATTGCCAGTCTTTGTAAAAGAAATGGCAGTTAGTAACATACAGGAGCAATGTGACTCCACAATAAGAAAGATGGCATAGTTTGCATGGATAACATTGTGACATTAGCTACTCCTCCATGTCAAGCAATGGGACTGTATATGAACTCCACAAACAGATCTGTAGGCTTAATTATTTCAAAACCTACTTTAATACGGGTTCTCAAATGCCTTAACCCCCTTTCTAGGCAATCACCCACCAAAGGTAGTGGAAAGGAAAAGGTAATAGGGCAAAGGGGGATGCAAACTTGTTTAGAAATAGCTCTTTTGGGTAATTCCAATCTTTGCTGTCAGACTATTAGCAGTTTAGTTCACATGAATCAGCAGCAGTACCTTGATCCACTCACAAACACCATTCATGAATCAGCCACAGCAGTTCATTCCAGAAGAAACATTGAGGCTGTGTCAATTGACCAGAGTCTGGGGAAGAGACATGAAACCACTTCTCTCTACAAAGAATTGACTAAGGATGATTAGAAGAAAAAGGCAAGGCAAACCAATGTCACAGCATCATCAGTGAAGACCAGTGTCAGCATTGCCCCCAAAAGACCAGCAGACAAAGAGTGGCAAGGTGAACCAATGCCAGAGCATTGTTCACCGTCTGTTGGGTTATACTTATACCCTTTCCAAATATCATGTGTCCTCTCAAGAGTCTGCTCTAGAAAAACATCAAATGCCCCTTTTCCAGGAAGCTTCCAGAAAACACCATATGTCTCCTCTCAACAAAACATCCTCTCACTTGTCTGCTTCACCAAAACATCCTCTCAGGTGTCTGCTTTGGCAAAACAATCACCCTCTCATAAGAAAGTTTCTAGAAAAACATCACATGACACACAACTGAGTTTCCGAAGAAACCCGAAACTTTCACTTCACAGATCTTCTTTGTTACTTTATGGGAAGGACATTTTTAGCTTTACAGAGAATACCTATTGGGAAAGAGTGATATAAAATATTTTGAAAACCGTAAACAAAGAAAGCAGATAAGCTGATTACAGGTCTTCATCTCTACCTGCTCTCCTCCAAATCTTATTCCCCAGTCTCATCCTCAGCTCTGCAGCAGGTAGCCTGCTGTGGCCAGCCCTCTTTCCCCATCCCCATCTCTAGTGGGTCACACAGACATTCCTCTTCCAAATTTACTTCACCTGTCTAATCTTGTTATTCCATCTCTGAACTCCAGTAGGTATTCCTAGGAACCCTCCAGCCAAGCAAGGCGGCCATCAAAGCTGCTAAATATGAGGTTTTCACCTTCCTTTCTCTCCTCCAAATCCAATCCCCCAGTCTCATTCCCAGGTCTGAAGCAAACCACCTGTGGTAACCTCTCCTTATGTTTCCCCCCATTCCCACGGAACTATGCAGAGCGTAGTGGAAAGGTCTGCTTTTCTCCTTCCAATAGACCCTCCTCAAAATACCCCACTCCAACCCATCTTCATTCCTAAGTGACAACTCTCCATACCTAGAATCACATGGTACCAGCAACCGCCAGTGGCTACACCTGTCACAATCTGAAAAAAAATTTCTGTCAGGCAACACACAGTCACCACAACCTTCTGAGAACCAGAGAGGGCAACAGAAACTAAGAGAAAAATACTTACCTAACAAAAATGAGACAAAATATCTGTACCTAGACTTATGATCATACCAAAACCCAGATGCCTAGACACCAACAAAAACAGTCAATTATAGCCAGGACAATATGTCTTCACTAGAACCCAACAACTGTACCACTGTAGGCCTGGAGTGCTACAATACAGCTGAAGCACAAGATAAGGACCTTAAATAGTTTGTATGAATATATGATAGCTAGAATATTAAAGAGAGAATAAATAAACCCTTAAAGATATATTGAAACACAAATAGTGGAAATAAATCAGGTCTGAATCAATTTAAGACCTGGAAGTAGAAATAAAATAAATATGGAAAACCCAAACTAGGGAAATGCTGGTAATGAAAAATTTTGGAAATCAAAGAGGAACCTGAGGAGGTAAGCTTTGCTAACAGAGTACAGCAGATGGAAGAGAATCTCAGGCAGTGAAGAAACAATAGAAGGAATGAATACCTCAGTTGAAGAAAATGTTAAATCTAAAATAATCTTGGCACAAAACCTCCAGAAAATCTGGAATGCTATGAAAAGACCAAATGTGAGAATAGGTATAAAGAAAAATAAGAAGCATAGAAAAAAGGCACAGAAAATATTTTCAACAGAATGATTTAAACAAATTTCCTTAAAGGGAATCTTTTTGCATTAGTCAGGGATTTCTAGAGGAATAGAATATATATATATATATATATATATATATATATATATATATATATACACAAACATATATGTATGCATATATATACATACATATGTACATGTATATATACATGCACACACATACACACACATATATATATATGTATATATATATATATGTATATATACATATATATATATACTTCCAATTCTAGATCTTGAACTGATATATCAAACGAGGGAAAGATGTCCCATACTCATGGATAAGTAGGATTAACATAGTAAAAATAGCCATCTTAACAAAATTAATCTACAGAATCAAAGCAATTCCTGTTGAAATTCCAACATAGTTTCCCAAAGATCTTGATAGGATAATGTTCAACTTAATATAAAAACACAAAAAGAGAGGAATAACTAATAAAATCCTAAATAATCAAAGAACTTCTGGAGGGAGTATCATCATCTCTAATTTCAAGTTGAACTACAGAGCTATAGTAGTAAAAACATCATGCTATCAGCACAGAAACAGACATGTTGACCAAGGGAATCAAATGGAAGACTCAGACATAAATCCAGATATCTATGGACACCTGATTTTTAATAAAGAATCCAGAAATAAACATCAGTGAAAAGACAGTATGTTCAACAAATAGTGCTTGTCAAAATTGATGGCTGCATGTAGAAGAATCCAAATAGATCTATAATTATCGCCCTGTATAAAACTCAACTCCAGATGTATCAAAGGCCTCAATATAAAACTAGACCCTAACAGAAGAGAATGTGGTAATTAGCCCTGAACTCATTGGCACTGGAGAAGACTTTCTGAACAGAATACAGTTACCACAGGCATTAAGATCAACAATGGGACCACATTAAACTGAGAAGCTTCTTTAAAACAAAGGAGACCATCAATCAGATGAAGTGTTAGACTGCAGAATGGAAAGGGCTTTTTTTTTTTTTTTTTTTTTTTTTACCAACTCTATATTTGATAAAGGGCTAATATCAAAAATAAATAAAGAATTTAAGAAACTAGACATCAAACTCCTGTATAATCAAATTAAAAATGGAGAACATCCATATTTAAACTCAGAATTTGCAAAAGTGTATCTTTAATGACTAGATACACTTAAAAATGTTCAGTATCCTTAGCCACAAGGGAAACAGAAATCAAAACTTGAGATTTTCCATCTCACACCTGTCAGAATGGCTAAGAGCAATCACATAACTGATGGCTCATGCTGGTGAAGAGGTGGAACAAAGGGACCACTCCTCCATTGTTGGTACAAACTTTTACAGCCACTATGGGAATCAATGTGGTGGTTTCTCAGAAAGCTGGGAGTCCATCTACCTCAGAACCCAGCTATATCATTCTTGGGCATATACCCAAAGGATGTTTCAATCAACCACAGAGAGTTTGCTTCACTGTGTCCATTGCTTCTCTATTTACAAAAACTTGAAATTAGAACCAATCTAGATTTTGATCAACAGATTAATGAATAACAAAAATGTGGTATATTTATATAATGGAATATTACTCAGCTGTTAAAAATGACATCATGAGATCCACAGGCAAATGAACGGGACTAGAAAAAAAAATCTTTATTGTGGTAACCCAGAAACAGACAAATTTGGTATTGTATTTGTTTATTTGTGGATATTAGGTGTTAAGTCACTGATGACCAAGCTACCATCTGTAGAGACATAAAGTTAGGTATAAAGTAAGTAACGAAGGGGGTGGGAGGGTAGATAAATCTCCCTGAGAAAGAAAAACAGAATAGATAGCTATGGGTAGATTGGGGATGAAATGAAATAGGAGGAACAAAAGAGGAGGGGAGGAAAGAGGGTGATGAGGGATAAAATACAAGGAGAGGCAGCCAAAATTTAGGAATAGTTCTAATACAATAGGAGCTTCCTAAAATAGATGAATGCAGTCTAAATAAAATCACCAAAAATGGGGGAGACAGAGCCCCAGCTGGACATCTCTTTTCTTCCAGTACTGAGAATGGTCACATCTAATTGAATTGCTGGATAAATGGGTTTCCTGGGAACTTTCAAACAACCAAAGATGTTGCCAAAACTCTATCCTGCTCTACACAAACTGATGGCAAACCCTTACTGTTGAAGGCCACGCCGACACAACTCACTGAACAGTGGGGAAGCTGAGCTGGTTGCCTATATAGAGCCTTTAGTTCTATATAGCATCTATATAGCATCTGTGGGACAGGAAGTTACCTTGCAAGCTACCGAAGTAAAAAGTGAACACCAACCTAGCTATAAAACCTTTGATCTAAAATGGTCTCCATCTCTGACTCAAAAGTATCCTGAAATTGACAACCACCTGCAAATGAAAAGTTAGTTTTCCTCAAGAAAGTCTCACTGGGAAAACTAACTACTCTTAAGGGTAAGATGTATACCCAGAAGTAGATGGCCAACAGAAAATGAATTCAGTGGTAACTGGAAGTTCCTTATCTTGTAATGTGTCACTTTTTAAACTTTTATATATATATATATATATATATATACAAACATCATACATATATATCATATATACATAATATTTATACATATATATATATAATATACACCATATATACATATATATACAATATATATCATATATACATACATGTGATAAATATTATACTCTTTTACAATATGTACTTTTTCTCTTTTCACTTTATAAGTCCTTCACATATATGTTATAGCTTATAGTTCTGTTTTATAAAGGATTTTTCAGTGCAAACAAGTGGGATATCTGTTGTTTTGTGTGTCTCTTCTTGGCCCTTTTTCTTTTTTAGTCCTGTTTTAGAGTGTTAGTTTTTGTCCTATCTTATCATATTTTATGACTGTCTCTTAGAAGCCTGTTTATTCTCCAGTGAGAACCAGAAACGGTGGATCTGAGTGGGAGGGGAAGAGGGGAGAAAGTGGAGCTTCAGAAGAAGAAGAATCTATAATCAGGATATATTTATTATATTAGAAAATCTATTTTCAATAAAAGCAATCCAAAATCCAAAAAAAAACCCTACTAAAAAAACCCAAGAAAATAGTAAATGAATCTAGTAGAAAGAATTGCACTCTTATAATATTTGAGGGATGATTTAAACATATATAAAATGAAATTTAAATTTCACTGTGGATGCATTTAAATTTAAGCCATAAAAAAGGATAAAATGAATCGCCATGTCACTGATACTTATATTCTGGAAAACGTTGCCAAGTTACTTGAAGAATTTTACTGGCCTGAGCTGAGAGGTGCTCAGTGTCTGTTGGTGGTAAAGTATGCTTGCACGTGTCACCAGAGGGCAGTCACTGGAAAGGTGCATTTTTTTTAGCCATGGGGAATTAAACCGAGTCTAGTTCTGCTTTCACATTGACTCCTCACAAGCAAACAGGAGAAAAATGGGAATTGGGTTTCTGATACAAGTATTTTTGCCAAAGGAGCCAATTCAAGTCAGGAAACACAGGTCAGGCAACCCTTCACTTGTTCCACAGAGATGAATGCAGCTTAATTCAAGCTAAATAAGATAATACTCCCAGACAGAACAATTGTTTAGTAACTGAATTTCAGATACTCACATGCAGCTAATCCTTGACAGCATCTTTGTCAGGGTGAACAATTTATAGCTCACCTATGTTATTTCACTTCTCTCATGAGCACTACTGAAGGAAGTTGTGGCTTCCCCTTTTTACATATGTCTTTGATGTAAAGCAGAGAACTATTAACTCTCTTATTCCTGATGCATGAATAATAAGTGGTAAGTAAGTCTAGGACCATACTTCAGTTTATTCTGATGCTCAAGGGCATTTATTTCTCCAACAACAGAAATTTAAAAACAACAAACAAACAAATAAACAAATAAAAAAACCAGAGCTTGCTCATATCGTCCTTCCCAGGGTCACCCACAGCCAGGATGACTTCAGGGGGATGATGAGATGGGCTATTCTGGTTTTCAGAAGATGACAGTGTAATTGAGATAAAAAAAAAAGTTCTTTCGTCCCTAAAAAAGGGGTCCCTGGAACAGACTGAAAACTCTGTGCTATTTCCAATCACTAGTGAGCACTCAGTTGGATTTGATTTGTGTTGTGGATTAGTTTTCTAATAGGGACCAACTTAGTGAAACAACAATGTGTACACATAATTTGCTGTGCATCAAGGCTTAGACAGCCAGAGCTGTGTAGTGTAGCTGGACTTCAAGGATGAGAAGGCCAGAGAAGGAAGGGCATGGGGACCAGGGGAGAAGAATGACACCAGCTAAGATGGTGATCCCTTCTTGAGGAATTTCTCTCACTCTTTCTTTTTCTATTTTTTTTTTCTTATGAAAATGACCTCTTTGTAGAGTCTACATAGTTTATGGTGATTGGCTTTTCCAAAGTCTAATCATTTGCATAGCTGATTATGTATACATTAAGATGTGCATGAATAAATATTTTTTAAATGTGTCCACTAGGTTTCCTACATTTTAGAAAAAAACAATGTCCTCCACTATTGTGAATTCATGGACTGCCTTAGTTAAAAGAAAAAGTTTTACAAATTAGAAAATGTTGAAGAAACACTGTTAGATGTGTGAGTACTCAAGCATGATGCACTTGTTTTCAACCCCAGTGGTGGCACTTGTCTTTAACCCCATCACGTAGGAGGATCTCCATGAATTTCAATCCAGTCTGGTGTACATAGCAAGACCCTGCCTCCAAAACAAGTGAGCATTGTGTGGGAAAAATCACATAAAACATGGCATTGCATTATGTGCATTTATTCATTCAAACATACTTATGTAGCCATGGCTACATAATATATAATGTTTCCTTTTCATTAAAATTCTGGACTATAGTATTTTCATTATCCTGAAACTGTTATGAAAATAGATCTAAATAGTTGAAGGCATTTTTAAGTAGATCATGAAATTAATGTAAAATATTTTGAAAAATATAGATGAAACTTCAAGAAAGAAGTAAGGTTGTCTGATAGCGATTGGGGTACACTACTAGAGATATCCGGAGTCTGGGCCTCTCTGATCCTCCAAGGAGCCTTTATTAAATAATATACTTACATAGTGGGTCCTTTGCTTCTACAACTTGGATATAAGTATCGCATTCTTACAAGATATAAGTGGGAAATTGCAGATAATGGAGCTGACCATAGCTCCTCAAATCTTACTAGGTGTTCTTACCCACTTGGCTGTTTCAGTTTTCCATGTGACAGGGATTAGGTGAGCAAAGTGGAACATCTCAGAACAGACTCAAGGCCAGAAACAGGAAGCATTCTTTGCACTCACACCAGCAGAATGTGATTAGCAGGAAGGGAAGGGCAGGTTGGGGTTTTAGACTCACTTCCAGGGGCCCTGGTAGGTATGTCTGTGTCCAGATCCACATTCTAAAGAATGAATCATTTTCTTCCCCTTAGAAGTTTGGATAGTTGAGCATTTAATAGTGCTGCAGAAATGCTTGCCATTCACAAGGGAATTTCCCAAGCTCAAACTTAGCTCTTGGCATCTGGAATTCATGAAGCTATGGTGTTGACAGCTCTTAGTGAATACTTTTATCGTCTGGATTATATCAACTTGGATGGCATCATAAATCTCTTATTTTTTCCACTTTTTCCATGGTGGTTCTTAATAATACTGTTCCTAAGTCCTTATTTCACACACGTTAGTAAGTCAGCAAATGCAAAGTAATCAGAAGCCATGCCTTGGGCTTCCAGTAGTCTCTTCCAACTTAAAGTTAATTATTTGTGAAGTAAAGACAAAGACACTGGCATAGTTCTCGTGAGCCTGAAAGCAGTTTTACAATGCCATATCATTCACTTCTCATGGCAGTACTATAAATTGGGCAAAATATTTGTCTTTTGAGAGAGAGGAAAAGGTTAGTGAAGTTTCAGGGTCACATGGCTAAAGTGAAAGTTGATCAGATGGTCACAGCACACCGATTTGAATATTGTGTTCACTCTATGTCCCTGTCTACCCATTCTCAGTCATTCGGTGCAAATGAAGCACTTTTGTGTCTGCCCACAGACAGTCCCTCATTTCAGTTCTAGTTGAGTAATACCAAGCCTTGGGAGTTAGAGAAGGATCCACAGTGGATTGAAGCAAGTCTGAGCTATGTAAGGAGGTCAAAGACCACGGGCTGGGCATGTTGCTTGATGGGAGGGAACTTGCCTAGAATGTAAAAGGAGCTGAGTTTCATTTGCAGAGCTCCTAAAACAGACCGGATAACAGGCAAGCAAACACCTCTGATTTTAATTGTCATAGACTGTGCACATATTCAAATGACCTATGACAAGGAGTGAGATTGAAATCATGAGTGGGAGTGCCCACAACCAGCACAGAGTGGGTAAGAAGGGGATGCAAGCAGAAAAGCAGGCACCCAAGTTGAAAGATTTTAGCAGTCAAGTTGTTCTCTACTCCCCAGGTGTTTTCATCTATAAACATTCCAGAAGGACTAGAACATTGTATTCTTGGCTGAGGGAGAAACAAGCAAATGAGTCATCAGGGCTGGAGTAGCTTTTAATCTGATTTGAAGAACAGACATCTAAGGGCCGCGTCTCTCCATTTTCCTGGCAACAGCTGGCTCTGTGATATCTATCACTTTTTACACTCTGTTCCCGGGGCCCTTTATTCATAACTAGGGCTCAGCAAACCTAAGTGCAACTTCTGTGGTATAAGCACAGTGGATGGGAGAGATGAGAGATCACTGGGTCAGGCTTCAGAACATTTCATTTTGGTGCTACATCAGTATGACTTCGAGCAACTCACTTCAAGCAGCCAGGTTCCAATGCTGTCACTTCTATAACAGGACAAGTAATATTCAGTCTGAAGTTTTCTAAAGAATAAATTAGTTCTCATATGTGAAAGTGGCCTAGAGATAATAAAAATAGATATGAAATACTGAGCACATGGATAGCAAATATTTTATGCAAAACCTAAAATGAAGAAATAATTCTCCCTTTCAGCTTTTATGCAATGAAATAGTTGGTGTAGTTATAAGTGGGGTTCACTATTGCCAGGTACACATTTGTATTATTACTGAATATGTTAATTACTGTGCAGAGTCGGAATTAGAATTATGAAGAGGGGGGAGCTTACATGAAAGGGACAGCTAGTTAATATAGGATACTTTAAACTCTAACATCAAACTATCCAAACGATGTCTCACGGAGCAGTCTCATAAACAACGTCTGGGGGACCTGTGGGAATGCAGAGTCCCGGGCTCTTCCCCAGATGAGCCACATCAGGACCTGCACTTTGACAAGGCTCTTTGTTAGCTGTGTGAGAATGTCTGAGACTAGTCTATGAGATATTTTCTGTTACATAGTGCTATTTGATTCATACCAAATTTCTGTTTCGTTGCAAACAGTATTGCTTATCATTTCTCAGTCACAAGGCCTCTTTCCCTAGAGAAATTTGAAGAGATTAGAAATTAAGTCAGACTGAAGTAGTGGCGGAGGACTGCAGGTTGTCTAATTCCTGTGTGAGAGCCCTCTTCTGACCCATCCAGGTCTCTTGTCTATCATTTATGAAGACCTACCTTGAAACTACACTTGGCAGTCCTTTGTAACTTTAAAGCCAGGGATGAAGGTATCCTATCCCAACAACCCTGCCTCCAGACAGAGGGAACTTCTCAGGAGCTGGGGAAACACTTCTTTTTGTGGCACATAGACTCTGGTTCTGTGCTAAGAAGAAGAGTGGGTTAGTTCTCACTTCTTTCTTTTTCTTTTTTTTATACTTAGACAGTTGACGTTTTAGATGACATCAGCCTTCTGGGAATTCACTTCTGGTTGATCCCATCACCAGAATGCTACTATTATAGGCTGCCACTCCTCAAATTGCCCAACTTTGGTGGCTGACTGGCCTTCCCTAAGGTGCCTCAGGTGACCGCATGCATCATCAAGTGAAGGCCTGATTCACTTGCTTACTAGAAGTGGGTGAAAGATGTAGGTAGAAGTTCCCCAGAATTCCTTCTCCAATATTTCCAAGCTCATCACAGAAAAAGATGCTTGAGAGAGCATTAAACAGGCTGTACTTTAGATTGTATTCTCATTAATTGAGGCTCCTCTGTGAGATCCACCATAGATATAAAAGACATATATGTAAATACATAAAATACCTATATGTAAAGTACACATATGCAAAAATATACTATATGTAAAGTACATGTATGTCAAAATAAGCATGCATGTAAAATACATATATGTAAAAAATATACATATATGTAAAATACACGTGTGGTATGTATGTATGTATGTATGTATGTATGTATGTATGTATGTAAAATATGGTGAGATTCAAAAAGCCCAGGAAATGCTAAAAACAGTACTTCTAGTACTTCTGTGAGCTGCTGCTTCCTGACTTTCATCAGGTTCATGAAATCGTCATGAGTAAGCTCACCTGGAGCTCTAGGTGGACACCCTCCCTATAGTCTCTTATCTTTCATCAGGTCCTTCATTGCAGCACAGAAGACAACAAGCCCTAAGCGCTGTAAAGCAGAAACCTGCTCAAACTTCAGCAAGAAGCTATACTCAGAGTTTCTAGAAAAATGAGAACAAATCAAGAAGTGGATGTTCAGGGAGAAAGGTCAATAAGAAATGGCTTTCTGCTCCCACAGAACTTTTCTGTACACCGATAGGTCCCCAGCTGCCTTCCGGAGTGTGTTGAACCTCTGCATAATTACCTCATCCATCTACATGTGCCCAAGCATACATGTTTCTAGAACACTTCCATTCCAAAATAGCCGTTATCAGTGTTGCCCTTCTGAATCCCGGGTGCCATTTCCCATAATTCATTTCTGAACTCTTCCCCAGTAAATACAGTATAATAACCACAGCTCACGATCTGTGTCTGTCCTACAGCACTTAGGCGTTCTGCTTCTTCTGTCAACTGTATCATCTTTAGCGCCTCTTATTGGGTTTTTATGCATCTAGTTTGCTAGATTATGATTTAGTTGTTTGTATGAGTTTACAGGCTCCCATAATACTAATGATTATTTGCTCTCCCTGAAACGTGGGCGCAGTAATAATTCACAGTTGGAAGAGAGATCTCCCTCACACATTGGGAAACGGCAGGTCTTGCTCTTGTGTTCAGTGACTGGGTAAGGCCTGATTCTACCTTTGAATACTATGGTCCTTTGAGGTTGCTCCTGCTGCCCAGGGCTGTAGACAAACTGGTAGGACTTGTTCTCCAGCCTTCATGAAGACAGCTCCTCCTTTCACAAGAAGTCCCACGTATCATCTCTCAACCTAAAACCCAGTGCCTGGCTTGACTACAGCATAGATAAGGGCACAAGACTCTAGGGTATTTTTTTTAAAAAAATCTTTAAGAAATAAGTATTTGTGCCACATGTGATGTAAACATGAAACTTAAAAGAATCAGTACTTTTATAAATTTCATTGACTTTCTGCATAACTATATTTATGTTCTCATGCTGAGTAGATGAAAAGATCTCAAATAACTCTTCCAAAAGTAGTAATTATTTCATGACGAAGGCTGTTTCAAGAAAGATGACTCAAAACGCAGGTAACCAAACTACAATGATTCTGGAAAGGATTCTACTGCTACCAACATGGAGGTCTCACAAGGAATATAAAAAATGAAAAGTAGGTCTTGAAATGACAAAAGTCTAATGATCCTAACAGCAAGAATATTTTAAGGGTTACAGAATTGAAGGATCCACAAAATAAAAGTTCCACACATTAGTCCTGTTCAGAGAGATGGTCTTTTAATTTGTAACTCCAAGTCTGGATGTGGAAGTACTCTCGAGAACTCATGAGGGAGAGACTGGAGGATCACCATGAATTTGGGGTCCACTATATTATACATGAAGCACTATCTTAAATACAAAAACATCACCAAACAAGCCAATGTCCAGGACAGTAAAGGCCTTAATTATGGTGTTTCTCATCAGATTTGCAACCAACAATGAATGTTTTAGGCTTCTGTAGGCTTCATGGGCTTCCTTTTACTGTCAACAAATATTTGAAGGACAGCTATACTTAAGAAAAAATAGACTTGGTTTAATTGTGTCCAGAGGGCACATCAGTTTGTTTAGTAATTGGATAAGCTTAAAAGACAGAAAGTACAAATTGATGGACTATTTAAAAATTGATTGTCAGGTACAGATACAGGCTTCTGTGATAGGTGTGGAGGTTCCATCTAGAGAAGCTTAAACCTATTTTGACCACACACGTGAGTCAAGGTGTAGGCAAGAGTGTTTCTGATTCTCAATCTCTGCCCTTGCTAGCTGACCTTGGACAGTCCTCAGTTTCTTTAGCCTTCTTCCTCCTCCACTGTCTCATCTCCGGAGAAGGACATTGGAGCCAGTGAGGCTCAGAGGTTTGAGTGGTTGAGCATGCATGAAAGGCAGGACAGTGCCTGAGCAAGGTCAAATTGTATGTTGTTCCTTTTGTTACCTCCCAAAGTCAGTGTAGTTCAGTAATTCATTCATAAACTCGCACAGATGTCAAAGACACTCAATGACAACAAAGCCACAATTCAGGGACAATTTACATTCACTGTTTTATGTAATTTTAATTTGTTTCACGAACAGAGATAATATCCTTGGTATATTGTTTCATCAATGCACTTCAAGATTAGCATCATACTTTAATAAAGCAAAATGTCACCAACTGCAAGGTATATTGCTGTTGCAGAATCATGAGCATGTATGGCAATCTAGGATTAATGACAGATGACATTACTTCCCATCTATTTAAACTCATTTATATTTTAATAATAAGAAGTAAAGTTTTTAAGAATAAATAAATTTAAAATTTTTAATAAGAAGAAATAAAGAAATAATTTAAAAACCTTTTCTAAATCATATACATTGCCATTCATAGAATTTTGATTGGCATCAAGTCTCTGAATATGCCTTATTACTCCTCAGGGCCATAACAACAGTATATGTGTAATAAAGTAAGAGAAACAATGTGAATAATTTGGTAATAGAAAGACTGAACCTCTTCATGTAAATCACAAGCAAAGAAAAATATTTTAGAGAAAATTACTATATTAAATATATGTAATTTAACATATAACATGTATTCTTTATAACTCAAAATTTTTTGTTTATCTTTTAAAAATTCCTATGTTTTATAGATTTATGAGTTAACTTTGTTCATCAACAAATGAGTACATAAAAAAAATCTAGTATATATATATATGTATATATACATGTATATATGTGTGTGTGTGTGTGTGTGTATGTGTATCTATATAATGTACTTTTACTCAGTTCTAAAGAAAAGTGAAGTTTAAAATTTTTCAGGAAAATGGGTAGAGTTAGGAAGTATAATATTAATCCTCATACAATCTCAGAAAGAAATGAATTGCATGTTGTCTCTCTTACGTGGAATCTAACCAACATTGTATGTAGATGAATGTATATCTGAGTATAGAACAATTATGAGGAAAAGAAAACCACAAAAGGCTAAATAATGGGAGGAACAAGGAGTGAACACAGGTCATGAACATGAGTCATGAAAGACAATATAAAATCAAGTGACTTTGTAGTTCTAATTCTTCCATGTGTTAGTTTTATTTTGCTCATGGATGAGACCATAAGACATATTTGATTTTGAAAGTGTCAAAATTAATGTGAAGCTACACTGCTTCCATTTTAGACACCAATTCTAACTAGATACAAGTTCATCAAGTTGTATAGACCTTGGGTCTAACTAATTCGGGTGTATGATGCTTTTATTTATTTCCAAGGTTTTTACCAATAAAATTTATACAATAAATAATGTAATTAGATTTTTTATAATTTATTATTATATTTAATTATTTTGGTGGTCAAATTTGTCTCCTAGTCATCTATTAGAATTCTCTTCAAGTGGGTAGCAGGTAGCATGCCTCAGTACTGTTCCCTCCTTTCTCTTTGTCTGCCTTGATCCTTCACTTATGTCATGGCAACTTAATCCAGGTTCATGTACCCTTAGTCTTCTGCAAATCACCCCAGCTTTGGGATCTACAATAGCTCCTAGGTACCTTCCTTGAGTATTTGTGTTAAGTACTAGTTCTGAGCACTGGGGTTGCTCCTTGTTCAGAGTAGGAACCATCATAGGGTAAAGTTGGCCTGTGCAGAGAGTAGTGTAGAGAAAACTTTCCTAAGAGGTAGTCTAGCACTACTTGATGCAAGCCATTTTCACAGAGACATAATATTCATAATGAAAAGCTCTTCTAGAACAAACTATCGATATGATAAACTGTTTGCAAAAATTGATTCTCAAAGTTTAGGCAACCCCCCAAAATTCTATCTTAAAGGGTCTGTGTGCTGTGATTGGGAAGCAATGTAGGAATACATACATCCTTATCATCAGGAAGCAGACACTCACATGATATTCGTTTTCATATTTGGAGAAATTTTGGAGTCTAGGACAGGTTATTTAGATTAGCAGTCTACAGCATTGCACATTGCATATGCAGAGAAAATGTTTAGTGTACTTCATCTCCATCACTGAATAGAAGGAAATATCATAAATGCTGGCTCAGAGTTAACAGCACCCTCTGCCCAGTCATGCAAGAAAGACTACAAACTATATTCCCTTTCTGTAGGCTCAGTATTTAAATCTTTTTCCAAACATAATGGCTTATTACTCTTATTAGCGCAGAAGGCAAGATGTGTTCTACACATCTGACAACATTTTCTGAAAATAGTGGAAGGGAGTTTATACATCAAGGGTTCTAAGTGAGAATAACTATTCTTTCAGCTGATTGCTTTTTAAATCTGATTAGATCTTGAAAGAGAGGAAAATGCCTTTCTGTTTGTATTCATGGCTCTTGTTTGGAGGGGCTGTCTGATAAGAAAAAGATGTATAAAACGTAAATAATGGGGATATCTCATATATACATCGGAGATACTGACGAAAATGAATAAATTATATGGCTTAGTTCCAGTCTCCAGCTGAATAAATAAGAGTGCCAGAGATGACCAGTTGAAAGGGAAACATCTAGGAAAAGTAAAGAAAAATATGTTGCTTATATTTATTTGTTGTAGACATGTGGTGATTGGAGGAAAACTTGCAGGAGTTAATTCTCTTTCTCTACCATTTGAGTCCATGTGATAAATCTAAGATGTTTATGCTTGACTGCAACTGCCTTCACTGGAAGAGATATCTCACTGGCCCCAAAGATGCTTCTTGTAGAAAGGGCATAGTGCCTTTTTCACTGACAATCCTGACTTGGAGACATCTTCTCTTCTTGGTGAATGGGATAAATGGAGATGCCTACACAACCAACCTCTCTTACATCAACTACTGTTTTCAAGGTTATTATAAAACCCCATTCTCTTAAAACAATCAGCTATAAATATTCCCTATGCCAAGGAAACTTATTTTGAGGAGGGGTATTCTATTGCCCCATCATCACATTTGGGGGTGGCATAATTTTGATCACCTGCAGTCACTATTGTTTCAATAATAATTCAAACATAAGCTAAAGAAATTGTGTTATGATTTTAACATGTATTTATGCTTTTAAATCAACCAAAGATGCCACAGATAGAAGAACCCATTATTCTATTCTGTACACAAAAAGAAAAGAATGGAGAGAGAGAGAGAAGAGAGAGACACACAGAGAGAGAGACAGAGACAGAGACAGAGACAGAGAGACAGAGAGAGTGCAAGAGCAAGAGAGAGTGAGACAGAAAGCATCTTAGAGCTGATTATTATGGCCTTATTGCCACAAAAGCATTTTCTGAAGCCTCTTGGTAATTATGTGAGAACTGGTTAAACCAAGAATTGATAGTATGATCCACACATCCTATTTACCAGTCTTATTTGATAATGTGTTACAGTGAAGGAATCAGTTAGAATGTCACTAATTTTAAGTATAGTAAAGTCATGCCACATGACATCTTCAATGATATTAGGACATTTAGTTAATGGATGACACATAACACTAGTAAGGTTACCACTGTTCATGTACCCATTAACTGTGAGTTCAGATTTGTTTTATTTATTTAAAAGTTTCAACTGTGTTTGTAACTATTGTAACTGTTGTTAGGTTGTGGCTGAATCTAGTTTGGAGACTCCAATAGTAAGATAAGGTCCATTAGGAAAAGCTGGTCTCTCTTTCCTCCCTCGCATTACACACTGTTAGTTAAGATGAGGTAATAATTTGGAACTCTGACCTGATTCATTGTGTTTTCTTCCAATTTCTTTTCAATATACATAAAGTTACACTTTGGAAATATCCCATTAGCACAGAGATTTGGTAATCATGGGCCTAGGTAAGATGAGGGTTAGGTTTGTCTTTACTGCCCTCACAATGCATGCATACACCCTCCACACACATGTACCTCCTCCATACTCTGCATCACTCTACTTACCCACAGCCAGCTTTCACACTGTTATAACTGTGAGCATTAGTATATGTTACAAATTCATTTTCCTTTCTCTTCTTCCTTGGATTTAATAGTTTGTCTTCTTTACTTAAGTGGTATGATATTTATTTTTAATATACCTGACACTGATTTACCACCTTTTAAGTAGTGAGTATGCTTTTTTTCTCTTGTCAAATATGCTACGGAGGATACTTCCTTCAAGTCTTTGTTCAGGAACCCTGAAGCTATACAGTAAACATCTGTACACATCACATAAGCTGCTTTGCACTTTTACTTGCTGTTCTCAGGGCCTTTCCAGTTATCTTTTCTGGTGACACCCCAAGTTTTCTTGTCTTCAGCCTTACACTTTTTGAGATACACTCAAATGTATCTGATGCAGTGAGAAACCAATTTAAGCCTTTGTATCCCTGAAAACATTTTCTACTATCAATTATCTAGTGTTCCTGGGTTTAGGATTTGGGATTAGGAAAATACAGATGATTCTCTATTGTTCTAATATTGTTGTCAAGAAAACCATCAGCATCTTCCTCCTTAATCATATTGTAAAATTCTTTGTTTTCTGTGGAAAGCTGGAGGATCTTATCTCTCTTAGAGTGCTCTGACAGTTCTATCCTCAGACCTAGTGACTCAGGTGAGTGTTTCTATATTTTTTTATTAGTAACTATTTTAAAATGTTAATTAAAGGCTTTATAAGTTTGGTAATGCTCAATATCAATATGCCCATATAATCAGAAGTGTAACCCAATACCAATCTAGATATACCAACTATTTTTTGACTGGCAGAGACTCGCGACATCTGCCTTCATGTCTCCCCCTCCTCTCTGTCTCTGTCTCTCTCTGTTTCTCTCTCTCTCTCTCTCTCTCTCTCTCATCTCCTAGCTCCTTCTCTCCTTCTCCTCTTCTTCTTCTCCTTACTCTTTTCACCTTAGCTCCTCCTACATATCACCCTTCCTTTTAAAATAAAACTTTTCTCTCAAAATACAATTAGAGCATAACTATACCAATTTTTTCAGTAAAGTACAAGATAGACCTAATACCCAGCCCATCATTTTTTTGACTAACCAGAACCTCTGTCATCTCTCCTAACAAAAATACTTAGTTCTGAACCTTACTTTTTCCATGGCTTTAGAATGAATGTCAGCTGAAAAACATCCTCTCAAATCTTTTCTTTCAAAGTAAGTACATGAGATTGGCTTTGAGACTCTAAGTCTTCAACCCCATCAGAAATCCAGAATGACTGAATTAACTGAAATTATTGGAAGCACAAATCATAGCTTCTAAAACTTAGCCAATTTATACAGACCGCTAAACAGCTACACAGTCCCTATACTGCAAAACTTTGGAGCATCTGATCTTCAGCCTTCTGGCCTAGGATCATCTGACAGATCTAGTGATGCAGAATTATTAAGGGTTGACTACTCTGTCTTGGCAGATATAATCCGTCAACTATTTTGCAAGTGTGTCCTTTTCTGGACAGTAATTTGTCTATAGATGAAAAGAGGCAATTCTTGCCTAGTGGCTGTCTCACCACAACTAGAGTAACTTCAAGGATGCTCAATTTCTTCTTAGAATCCAAGACAGGAAGCTGTCAGGCACAGACATGTCTCTAATCAAAATGAACATTAATACAGAAATGTTTGTAACGTCAATTCTGTGGACTTCTGATGTTTTGAAAACCAACGATCCATGTTAGGTAATCTGGACTGTTGTCTGTTAACTTCTCTCAGCTATTTCTAAATAAAATATAGAAAACACCCTAACAATAAACTCAGAGCCATGAATTTGCTATAGGCCCTTAACTCACAGGCTAACCATCTCAAATCAGTTAAAAAAGTTAAAGAAGGACTGGGTCTAAGCCTTGTACTCCTAAATGAGTTATATAGGCACAATTCCTATGAGAATAACAATATTAATCTCACTTTTATATCAATAAAAAGCTTGTACCAATGAAAACCTTACATTTGAAATCAAAGTAAATTTTGTACCATTTAAGAAATTATGACTTCATCTTAATAACAATTATACATATTTCTATAAATAGGTTATGGCTATGCAATAAATCCTAGCTAATCATCCCTGTTCCAACAAAACCACTACTTTTCCCTAGAAAGACAGCCCAATATTAACCACTTCAGTCCCCAAGCCCAGGGAATAGGGGCGCCAACTCTTCATTAACTTCTTCAAGCTGATTGTGGGCATTGAGATATTAGAAGAGGGGCAGGGGCAAGAGTAAATTGATAAGCCTCTGATTTCTGTGTTTTTACTGCTTCCAGCTGGAATTCCTGGACATCAGAGGTTTGAGCAGGTCTGCTCAGCTTGCTTGATGAGTAAATACGTGAAGGCCCTCCACTTCCACTGATACCTGGCAAAGCCACCCTCAACTACCTATACAGGTGGAGCCATGAGTCCCTCCCTTTGTGTTCTCGGACTGGAGGTTTTAGAATGGCTACTCCAGATTGTGTCTTGGGACCATTTACTTGAAAAATTGTTTTCCAGTCTTTTACTCTAAGGTAGTGTCTGTCTTTGTCACTGAGGTGGTTTTCCAGTATGGAGCAAAATGCTGGGTCCTGTTTACATATCCAGTCCGTTAGCCTATGTCTTTTTATTGGGGGAATTGAGTCCATTGATATTAAAAGATATTAAGGAACAGTGATTGTTGCTTCCTGTTATTTTTGTTATTAGAGGTTAAATTATCTCTGTGTGGCTATCTTCTTTTGGATTTGTTAGAAGAGGATTACATTCATGCTGTTTCTAGGATATAATTTCCCTCCTTGTATTGGAACTTTCCTGCTATTATCCTTTGTAATGCTGCGTTTGTGGAAAGATATTATGTAAATTTGATTGTGTCATGGAATATCTTGGTTTCTCCATCTTTGGCAATTGAGAGTTTTGCTGGGTATAGTAGCCTGGGCTTGCATTTGTGTCCTCTTAGAGTCTGTATGACATTTGTCCAGGATCTTCATGCTTTTATAGTATCTGGTGAGAAGTCTGGTGTAATTCTGATGGGTCTGCCTTTATATGTTACTTAGCCTTTTTCCCTCACTGCATTTAATACTCTTTCATTATTTTGTGCATTTGGTGTTTTGATTATTATGTGATGGGAGGTATTTCTTTTTTGGTCTAGTCTATTTGGTGTTCTGTAAGTTTCTTGTATATGGGCATCTCGTTCTTTAGGTTAGGGAAGTTTTCTTCTATAATTTTCTTGAAGATATTTATTGGCCCTTTAAGTTAGGAATCTTCACTCTCATCTATACCTATTATCCTTAGATTTGGTCTTCTCATTGTGTCCTGGATTTCCTGGATGTTTTGTATTAAGAACTTTTTGCATTTTGAGTTTTCTTTGACAGTTGTGTCAATGTTTTCAATGGTATCTTCTGCACCTGAGACTCTTTTCTATCTCTTGTATTCTGTTGGTGATGCTTGTGTCTATGACTCCTGATTTCTTTCCTAGATTTTCTATCTCCAGGGTAGTTTCCCTTTGTGATTTCTTTATTGTTTTTAGTTCTATTTTTATGTCCTGGTTGGTTTTGTTCAATTCCTTCACCTATTTGGTTGTGTGGTTGTGTTCTCTTGTAATTCTTTAAGAGATTTTTGTGTTTCCTCTTTAAGGGCTTCTTCCTTACCTGTGTTCTCCTAAAATTCTTTGAGAGTGTTATTTATGTCCTTCTTAAAGTCCTCTATCATCATCATTGGAAGTGATTTTAAATCTGAATCTTGCTTTCCTGGTAATATGGGGAATTCAGGACTTTCTAGTGTGGGAGAACTAGGTTCTAATGATGTTAAATA
The DNA here is from genome assembly GCA_030674055.1 of Rhabdomys pumilio. Taxonomy (NCBI): domain Eukaryota; kingdom Metazoa; phylum Chordata; class Mammalia; order Rodentia; family Muridae; genus Rhabdomys; species Rhabdomys pumilio. Next base: position 11,793,203 of record JANHMN010000011.1, read on the forward strand.
TGGTTGATTGCTGATGCTTATGTTCTTGCACTTGCCTTTTGCCACCTGGATCTCCTTAGCGCTACCTGTACTCACTGTCTCTGACTGGAGCCTGTCTTTCCTATTATTTTGGTTGTTTCAGAAATGTGTGGGGTGGGTGTTACTACTCTGGTTAGAGCTGGAGCCCAAGATCTGCTCAGTGCTCAGGCACAGACAGGAAGGAACCAGTTCTCCAGGCCAGGAATGAATTCCTGGTTTCCAGTGGGTCCCAGTTACTCTGTTTGGGGCAGATGTTGCTATCTCCTTACCTAAGATACTGCCTTGGTTAGAGCTCCTTGGAGGCCTATTTTCTCTGGTTTTTGTAAGATTGGGTGCAGAGCAGCTGCCTGGGATCTGCTCAATGCTCAGTCCCAGAAGGAAGGAACCAGTGCTCGGGCCAGGAGTCTCAGGTGAGTATTTCAACCTGGAATATTGTCTTTTTCTTCCTTCCTTCCTTCCTTCCTTCCTTCCTTCCTTCTTCCTTCCTTCCTTCCTTTGTTTACTTCTTTTTTAGTTCATGTGCATTGGTGTTTTGACTGAATGTGTGTCTGTGTAAGGGTATCAGAGCCTCTGTAATTGAAGTTATAGACAGGTGTGAGCTGCCATGTTGGTGCTGGGAATTGAACTCAGATCATCTGGAAGAGCAGCTAGTGCTGTTAAGCACTGTGCTATTACTCCAGCCCCCTTGTCTTTTATTTTTTTTAAAATAAGTTTTCTTCAGTTATTTTTAATCATTGCCTTTATAGCTGAATTCACTGTCAGTTGCAATTGGTGTAGGTTTTTATGTGAATCTTAGAAACTAGCTGGTTTTCAGCTACTCCTATAGGACTTTTTGTATCTTTGTCTATTTCACCATAATCTAGAAAATTTTCCTCTTTAATCTTCTAACAATTATTAATACATGGATCTTGTTCAGGTCTTTGAAAATTTTTGTAACATATAATTTAATCATGTTCATCCTCTTTCCAACCCCTCCCAGATCCATACTAATTATCCTATTTATCCAGCTTTGTGTATTCTATTTTTTTTCCTTGAGTCCAATTTGTGTTGTCTATATAGTCTGGAACATGTAGCCTTCTACTGGAGCACAGTCAATGTACCAAGGGCCTCAGTCTTAAAGAAAATTCTCTCTCTATCTCTATCTCTATCTCTATCTCTATCTCTATCTCTATCTCT
>JANHMN010000011.1:11803571-11851854 GCA_030674055.1 Rhabdomys pumilio
ACACACACACACACACACACACACACACACACACACACACACACACAGGGCTTCCTGAATCCTTTAAATGTTATTCATGTGTAAATATGTTTAGGGTAGCTAGATAACCCAGCAGGGAGCTCCTCCCTGGAGAAAACTGATTTAGTTTCTTTCAGCAGCCATTGGTTGCCTGTAGCTTTTCCTTTAACTGTGAGACCTTGTGAAATTTTTCTCATCCACATTGGCATGTCAACTGGTATTGTCATTACTCATCCTTACGTAGGCAATCATGTTGATAAGATTTTATGAGTGCAGCTTCCCTGTCATGTCAAGAAGACATTATCAAGCAGCAAGTGTTCTGATCATCTGGTTCTTAAAATCTGTCTTGAGCTTTAGGTGTAGGGTTGCTCCATAGATGTATCATTAGGTGCCATGAAGTCAAGACAGAAGAATGGAGGGCAAAGGAAGATAAAGGTAAAGGGGGTGGAGGAAGAACAGAGACATATAAGACTAAAGTTTTTTTAAAGCAACCAGAAAACAGTATTTTGTAAGTCTTCTTTAAAATACATATGCATGATATATGTATATATGAATATATAAGTACATATACCATTTAACTTTCTATTGACTGTTTTATCTTCACATCATGCAACCGAGTCCCACTCATCTCCCTGTCCCCTTCCCTCCCTCCACCACTTTTTAACACCCCCCACCCCCAAAAATATTCTTGTTATGGAAGCTGTAGTGTGTCACAGTGTGTTCCCCAGTGTCCACTTTTTTTCCCCCACATTTTTTGTTTGCAAGTGTTCATTGCAATGAGTCATTGGTCTTGTTTGAGGCCTCTGATTTCTGCTACACTATCAGTAATCAATCTTCTCCTGGACTCCTCTCAGATTTCCTGTTGTTTTCCTGTGCCATGGAGATTCTGCAGCTTTGGATCTGTAGGACTGGACCCATTCGCACACTCCAGCAATTCATCGATGAAGTAGATGTGGGGGTGGGCCAACTCAAAGCCGTGGATCCAAGCCTGGGTAGTAGCTGAGTTCATCATCCTGCCAGCTCTACTGTGCCTGTGCCACCAGGGACAGCTCTCCCAAGCTCACTGCATGAGGGCCAGCTCACCCACAACACCCACAGCCAGGGCCAGCTCTACTGTGCTACCCAAGTAAGGTGCAGGGCCTGCTTGTTCTTTCAAGAGTGCTGCAGCAGATGAAGGGCAGGACCAACACTCCTACTCTCATGACCCTGGGGCCAGCTCTCCTACCTGCTGAAGGTATTGAGGGGTGAGGACATCTCTTCCTTGCCAACACCACCACACAGCAAACAAGTGGCAGGACCAGCTCTCCCACACTCATGCCCTTGGAGCCAGCTCACCTGCACCACTGCTACCAGGGTCAACTCTAACGTGTGTGTGTGTGTGTGTGTGTGTGTGTGTGTGTGTGTGTGTGTGTAAATCTGTGCCTTACGAAGAAATAATGCTCCCTTCTCTCTTCCCAAGGGTCATAGACTATCTAATAAAATCCCCATTACCAAGCATGGGAAACCTCCCTTCAAGCTATTAGTCAATAGAGTCCAAGAAACTTCATAAACAATATAGTCTATTGTCTTTGTAGCCTCTCAGAATTTGAAGCAAAAACTCTATTGCTAAAAACACCACATCTGACACAGTGTAAGGGGAGGTTCTGATACTAAGGTCTAGTTCCCTAATGGGTTCTTGATTTGCCAATTAAGAAGGCCAGGAGCCAATTGCTGGCCAGAATGTACAGGTGTGACTTCTGAGTCCCAAGAGAAAAAGGAGACACAGAGAAGGAGGAAGAGGCTTTTCTGACATGCTTTTGGAGGAAAACAATGCAACAACCATGTAAGACCTCGGGGGCAGCTAGGTCCTGTGGCCTCCACTATAGGTGGGTTGACAAAGACTTCTGGCAAAGACTAGGTGGAACAAGCCACTAAGATGCAGGGTGAGAAACAGATAATAAATTGGTAAGGGCACAGATTTCCAGGCAGGAGATATTTGTGCCCAGCAATTGTGCTAGTAGGCAAGTTAAGGTAACAAGTTAAGGTCTGTGTGATTTTATCCTCAAACTCAAAAGGAAGCCAGGTTATGGCTGGTTGCAATTTATTCCAGAGCTAAGCCAGGTGGTACAAGAGGAAGCCAGGAGAGGCTGGTAGGGCAGTAAAGCTCCAGGGCAAGGGGGTAGTATGTTTTTAAAACTACGCGCAACAACACAGGGCTTTGGAAAACTGAGGTAGCGCTGACTTAAAAGCCTTCTCTCTGAAGCTAACTGTCACAGAAGCTATCCAAGGTACCAATGGAAAAGAGCAATCAATAGTGTTACTCAACTGTAAAGGCAAAGAACCCCAACAGTGATGGGCCCAGCAAGATATCCCCAGTAGTGCCATAGTGGTACTACCGTGGTGGAGTAACCACTTAAAACTGCTCCCTGTTTTTTTCAACATTTGGCTTTAATAATCCTCAGGTTGTCAACCACAAAATGTGTACTGTAAGGAACTCCCAGGATTCCCTTGAAAACCATGTTAAGTATTAATGTATTGCCCAAATTATCAATTTTAAATCATACAATGGAAGCTAGGAATACCCACATACAACAACTTAGATGTTTGAAAATGTTAGTTAATTTAAAATTACGTCCAATTAAAATAAAATGAAATTTGAAAAGGAATTGATACCACAAACTGAGTAGAAATTATCTAAGAGTGGATATTGAATAATATATTGAGAATTCTGAACCGTTGAGTGACACAATGTTAAAGGTGCAAATAGAAGACTCTCTGGGCAGAGAGTTTCATCAGAAATCATAATTTCTTGTACCAGATTCACAATTCACTTTTTGTGTTGTAAACATGTGGATGGTGAGGTTAGTAATTAGTCTCTGAGTAGTTTCTATACACAAATTCATGTGGAAAACAGGCCTACAAGGTAGGTAAGGTAGGTACTACTATCCCACTTTACAGCAGAGGGAATTCAGGTTAGCTCAGTGTCTGCCTAGTTACACAGCTCGCGACTTTGATGAGTTATATCATTTCTGAATTTGCTGAAATAAATTTTAAAAATCTGAAACGTTCTTTTGTATTTGCAAAAGTGTTATGGTGACATAAAAATCCATTATAAAAATTTTAATAAGAACACTTACAAATAAGTTAAATGTACCCATCCATTTTTAAAATAATTATGTGTGTGCATGTTTTACCTGCATGTACATTTGTGCACTTTGTATGCGCCTGCAGAGATCAAAGAGAACATTGGATCCCCTGAACCTGGATTTGCAGGTGGTTGTGAACCACCATGTGGATGCTGAGAATCAAACCATGGTCCTTTGGAGAAGAGCCAATACTCTTAACTACTAAGCAATCTCTCCAGGCCCATACTTTACTTATTTTTATTTTATATGTATTGGCATTTTGTTTACATGTATGTCAGTATGAGAATGCCATATCCCTAGAGGTTGAGTTATAGATAGTTGTGAGGGGCCATGTGGGTGCTGGAATTGAACCTGAATTCTTTAGAAGAGCAGCAAGTGCTCTTAACCACTGAGCCATTTCTCTAGCCCTGACTACTCCGTCTGCTTTTCTTTTTTCTTTTTTTTTGGTTTGGTTTGGAATTTATAATGTAAGTTATCAAGTTTTATTTATAAAAGATAATTGCATCATGCCAGGAGAGATCTAGTCTCCCAGGAGTGCTGGCACACCTGAAAGCACAAGTAAGACCACCACTTCTGTTTCAAAAGACCAACCCAAAGTCCTCTGGACACAGGAACTGAGGAGCAGTCTGGGACAGGATTCTTCTGGTGCCCTGAGCTGACCCTGTGCCAGAGCTCTCAATATCTAAATCCCACTGAGAGAGAGCTGGTCTCCCAAGAGTTCTGACACACCTGAGAGCACAGGTAAGACCAAAACTTCAGCTCAACTTCCTGGGGGCAAGATGTCCCTCTTGCCCAGAGCTATCAGGAAACAAGAACCAAGGAACAGTCTAGCATAGAATCCATCCAGTTTCCATCTGCACCCCTGAGCTGATGCAGTGCCACAGCTCGCCATACCCAAATTCCTCCCAGAGTGAACTGGTCTCCCAGGAGTGCTGATACACAGGTTTACAAGAGGGATAAGTAACAGTCAGACACAGTAAGACCATCGAACATCAGAGATAACCAGTTGGTGAGAAGCAAGGGCAAGAACATAAGCAACAGAAACCAAGGCTACTGGGCATCATTAGAACCCATTTCTCCGACCACAGCAAGTCTTGGATACCTCAACACACCGGAAAAGCAAGACTCCTATTTAAAATCACATCTCATGATGATGATGGAGGACTTTAAGAAGGACATAAATAAATCCCTTAAAGAAATAGAGAATAACACAGGTAAACAGGTAGAATCCCTTAAAGAGGAAACACAAAAATCCCTTAAAGAATCATAGGAAAACACACCTGTGAAGGAATTAAACAAAACAGGTGAAGGAATTAAACAAAACTATCCAAGACCTAAAAATAGAAATAGAAACAATAAAGAAATCACAAAGGGAGACGACCCTGGAGACAGAAACCCTAGGAAAGAGATCAGGAGTCATATATGCAAGTATTATCAACAGAATACAAGAGATAGAAGATAAAATCTCAGGTACAGAAGATGCCATAGGAAACATTGACACAACTGTCAAAGAAAATACAAAATGCAAAAAACTCCTAACATTCAGGAAATTCAGGAAACAACGAGAAGACCAAACCTAAGGACAATAGATACAGAAGAGGGTGAAGATTCCCAACTTAAAGGGCCAGAAAATATTTTCAACAAAATTATAGAAGAAAACTTCCCTAGCCTAAAGAAAGAGATGCCTATGAACATACAAGAAGCCTCCAGAACTCTAAATAGATTGAACCAGAAAAGAAACTTCTCTCTTCACATAATAGACAAAACACCAAATGCACAAAACAAAGAATATTAAAAGCAGTAAGGGAAAAGGTCAAGTAACATATAAAGGCAGACCTATCAGAATTACACCAGACTTCTCACCAGAGACTATGAAAGCTAGAAGATTCTGGGCAGATGTCATACAGACCCTAAGAGAACACAAATGCCAGCCCAGGCTACTATACCCAGCAAAACTCTCAATTACCAGAGATGGAGAAACCAAGATATTCCATGACAAAACCAAATTCACATAATATCTTTTCACAAATCCAGCCCTACAAAGGACAATGGATGGAAAACTCCAACACAAGGAGGGAAACTACACACTGGAAAAAGAAAGAAAGTAATCTTCTTTCAACAAACCCAAAAGAAGATAGCCATACACACATAATTCCACCTCTAACAATAAAAATAACAGGAAGCAACAATCACTATTTCCTAATATCTCTTAACATTGATGTGCTCAATTCCCCAATAAAAAGACACAGACAAACAGACTCAATATGTAAACAGGACCCAGCATTTTGCTGCATAAAGGAAAGGTACCTCAGTGACAAAGAAAGTCACTACCTCAGAGTAAAAGGATGGAAAAAAAATTTTCCAAGCAAATGATCCCAAGAAACAAACTGTAGTAGCCATTCAAACATCACATAAAATGGACTTTCAACCTAAAGTTATCAAAAAATATAAGGAAAGACACTTCATACTCATCATTAGAAAAATCTACCAAAATGAACTCTCAGTTTTGAACATCTATGCTCCAAATGCAAGGGCACCCACATGCAAAAAAAAAATTAAAATTAAAATAAAAACTTTTCTAAAATCAAATCACACATTGTACTGCACACAAGAATAATGGGAGACTTCAACTCCCCATTCTCAGCAATGGACAGATCATGGAAACAGAAACTAAAGAGAGACACAATGAAACTAACAGAAGTGATAGACCAAATGGATTTAACAGATATCTATATAACATTTCATTTTAAAACAAAAGAATATACCTTCTTCTCAGCACCTAGTGGTACTTTCTCCAAAACTGATCATATAATTGGTCACATATATACCTCAACATATATAAAAGGATTGAGATATTCCCATGCATATCCCATCTTATCAGATCTCCATAGACTGACTGGTCTTCAACAACAACAAAAACAACAGAAGACACACATACACATGGAAGCTGAACAACACCCTACTCAATGATAACATGGTCAAGGAAGAAATTAAAGACTTTTTAGAATTTAATGAACATGACAGCAGAATATACCCAGTCTTATGGGGCACAATGAAAGCAGTGCTAAGTGGAAAATCTGTAGCTCTGAGTGCCTCAAAAAACAAACAAACAAACAGACAGACAGACAACCCCAAAGAACAAAAACAAAAACAAAAAACCTGGAGAGAGCATACACTAGCAGCTTAACAGCATATCTGAAAGCTCTAGAACAAAAAGAAGCAAATACACCCAAGAGGAGTAGACAGCAGGAAATAATCAAACTCAGGGCTGACATCAACCAAGTAGAAAGAAAATGAACTATATAAAGAATCATCAAAATCAGGAGCTGGTTCTTTGAGAAAATCAACAAGATAGATAAACCCTTAGTCAGACTAACCAGAAGGCACAGAGACAATATTCAAATTAACAAAATCAGAAATGAAAAGGGAGATATAACAAAAGAAACTGAGGAAATTAAAAAAAATCATCATATCCTACTATATACAAAAGTCTATACTCAACAAAACTGGAAAATCTGGATGAAAAGGACAATTTTCTAGACAGTTACCTGGTACCAAAGTTAAACCAGATCATATAGATGATCTAAACCAACCCACAATCCCTAAAGAAATAGAAGCAGCCATTAGAAGTCTCCCACCACCCCCTAAAAAAAAAGCACAGGATCAGATGGACTTAGTTAAGAATTCTATCAGACCTTCAAAAAAAGACATAATACCATTACTCTTCAAACTACTCTACAAAATTAGAAACAGAAGGAACACTACCCAATTCGTTCTATGAAGCCACAGTTATGCTGATACCAAAACCACACAAAGACCCAACAAAGAAAGAGAACTTCAGACCAATCTCCCTCATGAATATTGATGCAAACATTCACAATAAAATTCTCACAAACTGAATCCAAGAACACATCAAAACAATCATTCACCACAATCAAGTAGGCTTCATCCCAGGGATGCAGGGATGGTTCAATATACAAAAATTCTTCAACATAATCAAACTCAAAATAAAAAACCCACATGATCATTTCATTGGATGCTGAAAAAACATTTGACAAAATTCAGCATCCGTTCATGTTAAAAGTCATAATTCAAGGCCCAAAGCTAAACATAGTTAAAGTAGTATACAGAAAACCAGTAGCGAACATCAACCTAAATAGAAATGTAAAGCAATCCCACTAAAATCGGGAACTAGACAAGGCTGCCCACTCTCTCCCTACGTATTCAATATAGTACTAGAAGTCCTAGCTAGAGCAATTAGACAACAAAAAGAAGTCAAAGGGATAGAAATAGGAAAGGAAGAAGTCAAAATATCACTACTTGCAGATGATATGATAGTATACTTAAGTGACCTCACAAATTCCATCAGAGAATTCCTAAACCTGATAAACAACTTCAGCAAAGTGGCTGGATATAAAATGAACTCAAGCAAATCAGTAGCCTTAGTATACTCAAAGGATAAACAGTCTGAGATAGAAATTAGGGAAACGACACGCTTCACAATAGTCACAAATAATATAAAATATCTTGATGTGACTCTTACTAAAGAAAGATCTGTATGACAAGAAGTTCAAGTCTCTTAAGAAAGAAATCAAAGACCTCAGAAGGAAAAAAAAAAAAGATAATTGCAAGGAGCCAAACCATTCAGTAATTGATTTTAACCATTTGAATATGCATCAATCTGACATATGTTTTCTGAAAACCATTTCTTAAGTACTTTTGGGTAATGTCTATGCCCAAAACAGAGTCACAAAATCAGGCACATCACATGTGTTTTATTATCAAAAATCATCTAAATATGTTGGCGATCACTAATAATCAACTTTTGTTCAATTTCTCCATTATTGCTGTAATCCTGATCCATCCTTTCTTTTGACCATCAATAAAAGTACCAGTGTTGGAGTGACAGGCCCATGTCCCGTTCTTGCTCTTGTTTTATCTGTCTACAGAGTTGGACCAAACGATCTTCATGGCCCTACCATATTGGAATTTTGTGAAGTCTTTGGTAAATGTAAAATAAGCTCTTTTATTTCTAATAGCAGAGTATTTATTGAACTTAAGATTAAAAACAAAAGAGTCTGCAGGAGTTTTCAACAGAATTAGCATGTCAAAAGCGAGGTTTGACTTGTTCCTTCTTATTCTTAAGGTGTATGTGACTTATACCAGAGCACAGGCCTTATGAACATTAGCGACTCCCTAGGGCCCACTGCATGTACTGAAATGAATTCTAATGAGAGGCTCTTGCTGTGCAGGGTAAGCTTTGTCTGATTACATCAGCAGGGTGGGCTGGGATAATCCATGTCATAGTTATAGCAGTTCAGTGACACAGAGAGGTCACAGACTTCAAAGAGAGTGCTGAATACAGAGGTGAAGGCTTATACAAAATGGCCCAGTCAATGATCACATTTCATAATTTCATGGTATGTTGATTCTTCCAGATATGGAGTCAGCCTGACTCTTAAAGGTTTGGCTGGGGACTCAGAAGCCGTCTTCACTTTATCATGCTTCCCTCGTTCTCCAGTCTATGCTAACAATTGTCTTTACAGTCTACAATGCAAGATAGTTTAGAAGGAAAATATTCCTTATCCTGGTGTGGCATATTGTTCAATAAACTTTTGAGTCCTTTTTACATCTGAGGTTCCGTTTCTTTACCCTGTTTGAGTGGTAAGATGTTCAAGGAATATTAGGACAACAGAAAGGCAGGAAGAGCTTCACTATGTTAATCACATGGTTTCAGGGTTCCACATTTCCCATCATCCAACGCTCTCTCCACCACGGTTTGTCAGACAATAGAGAAGCTATTTTGAAAACTTGGCACCATTCTTTCTCTTTTATATGTGTGTGTGTGTGTGTGTGTGTGTGTGTGTGTGTGTGTGTGTGTTATGTCAATGTATATCTTGTGTGTATCCGCTCACCTGAATGGGGCTGCATGCATAGTTCTGTGCTTGTGGAGGCCAGAGGTTGACTTTGAACATACTCCTGTATCACTTCTCTACCTTGATTTTTTGAGACTCTGTTTCTCACTGAACCCAGAGATCACTGATTCAGCTAGACTATGTGGCCACCAAGCTCCGGGAATTCTCTTGTCTCCAGTGCTTCCTCCTCCCGACTAGTGCTAAGGTTATACATATGCACAATACATGGGCTTTATGTGAGTGTTGGAGATACCAGCTCAGACACTAATACACTTTACTGTTGAACCTTGGCCCAGCATGGCACCCTTTAATTTCTGTTCTTATCCTGTGAATTTCATGACACTTCATGGTAACCGTTCCTTGTATTCATGCGTTATCTTTCATGTAGGTACTGTGTTAGTTGTCACTTACTTTCCCTTTGGATGTTGTGTTTTACTAACAGAGTTCTACAGGATAGTGAAGATATCATGGAGAATCATGAGAGTTTAGTGAGGGACAGAGAGACAGGATAAGATCAAAGGCTCCATATGCCTCTAACTAGAACAGTCATCTTTAAGGTTTTCATATTGGACTGTATTACATTGTGAATAGGGTGTCTCTAGACAAAACATTTGAAAACCATGTGTTATCACGTTCTCTTAAAGGGATAGTGCAAAATTCCAGCCCATGCTTTACTGGGACTTTGCATCAGGCAGTTACACTAGATTCAAGTATGACCTCACTGGACATAAATGGAGCTAGTAACATCTCTGAGGCTTTCTTTCCTAATTTTTTAGGACCATAATACCAAAGACATAAAAACTTAGTAACTAAAGGAATAGAAATTTACTGTCTCAAAGCTGTTTGCAGGGCTAATTCCTATAAGCCCATGGAAAAAATATGTTATAACTGAAGGCCTCTTTTCCTTGGCTTGTAGAAGTCAGCCTTGTGTTACTTTATAAATAATCTTCCCCCTATGTATTTCTCACTATCCAAATACATAAAGACTTCGGTCATATTGACCGTATGTACCCTATTCTAACTAATTACCTCTGCAAGCATTTGTTTCTAAAGGAGATTGCTGGAGTTTCAACTTCTACCCTTCAATTTTGGAGGAATATATTGCTAGCCACAATACCATCTTCATAGGATGAGATGAAGACAAAATTACAGTTTAAGCATCTAAAGACTGCCTAAGACCTTGTAGCTGTTCAACGGGGGTAGGCTGTCTTATTTTTGCACAGTGTAGTATGTACCATTTTCTTTTCAAGCACTTCCTCTCATTCCATTTTACTATAATCACTTCCAAATCTTTCTCATCTTTGGCCTCCATTATGACTATCTTGGACCTTGTCTGTCTTCTTGATGTTTCCAGAGGGAATTGTAAACTCTAGGATGAGCTTATGTCAGCTCCAACCTACACTTTTTATGGGAAGAAATCTAGGAAACAGCTAGGCGAGGTTTAAGATTCTGCTTCGTCCTACTGGTTTTTTAAAAGCTGAGGTTGACCACATTAGCCCCAAACATTGCTATAACTGAGGGAGGTCCTTCTGCCTAAAACAGTGGTTGTGAATTCATTAAAGTTTGGCCACGAGTCAGAGCTTCTGATAGAATATCCCAGAGAGGTAATGTCAAAACTTGCTGAGAAAAGTTCATAAACATGTCTGAGCATGAGGGGGTGTTTTGAACAGCAGATGCCAGATTCCAAAGAAAGAACAGTCATGATGGAACAAAAGTTCACAGGGGCAAACAAAGGAAGGAAAAAGAAATCTGATCTTCTTTCGTCTCAACTTTGTTTTAAATGTGTCAGTCTGAAGTTCCTCCAGTCTGTCTTTGGTTAGATATCTGGTCCTTGAAATGTATTCACATCCACCTGGAGACTCTGAAATACTGTTTGCAAAGAGAATTAGAGTGACATACTCAGTTCCATACTTACTGCCATGTAGCATTTCTTTCCAAAGAGCAGCATAGATTCTAAGCTGAAATACGAAAGGAAGAATTCAAAGACTGTAGATGCCAATTTTATTTGTTGAGCACACCTGGCACACATCAAATGGCCAGGCAGGACCTATTGTAAGCAGGGGTGGGTGTGTTGGGGGGCGGGGGAGGAAAGTTCATTCTTCATGAAAACAAGGTTTATCAAGGCATTGTGTAGATTAGTTTTCAAGATAAAAGGCGTGAATTAAGAAATACAAATCCCCTGATCCCATGCTCACACTGCTGTTTAAGCAATGAGGTCACTAGACTGGGAAGTCCTTTTTGCCAGCCCGTTTCTAGGATCTTGGGATCTGCACACCAGGATCTTGGAATGAGGATAGGCATTTTGGAAAAGCAAGAGAAACATTTTTTTGATGATGAAATTAAGTTTGTGGAGTTAAGTCTTAAATCTAATCTCTATGCAGGTGGTGTGGTGTGTGTGTGTGTGTGTGTGTGTGTGTGTGTGTGTGTGTGTGTGCTGACATGGGCTTGGCTAGCTCAGCTGTTGCTTTGGAAGGCCAAATAACAGCTTGTAATTCCCCAGTGAGCCATCAGCCCAGGATTCCACCTCTACAGTGGTGGAGGTCTTGGGATTCACAGCAGACCACCCACATAGAAAAGACATACAAACAACATCAAACCCCTCTAAGAACAAAACCGGCTCAGTTTTGTACTTAGAAATTTCCTCTGCTTTTAGTCAACTAGACTTTTGGTTTGCTTCTGTGGAGTCCTTGGACTAGACCTAGCAATATTAGAATAAGGAAAGCTAGATCAACACAAAGAACAAAACCACCAAATGGTACAGGGAAGACAAAAAACAATCAAAGAAACAAGCCCCTCAATTACAACTCTCCATTTATCCTTTTTTATTCTCCCACAGACGGTTTTCCTGAAGAAGAGAGGCCTTATGTGAAGTAACCTAGGTCATGGTTCTGACTTGACCATTAGCTCTACCTTTGATTTCTGCAATTATCTTTATTTCTCCGACCCTGTTTTCCTCATCATGAAAAAGGACACATTCTCCATAGGCCAGTCCTCACAATTAGTTAATCACCCACAAACAAATTTGATAATCAAAAAACTATAAAGGAATGAAGTATACTAACACTATTTTATAAGACTCTGGTAGAAATAAAAGATTATTTAATTCGTGTGGTTATAGTTTAAGAAACTGAGATTCAAAAGAATATCCAAATTACAGATGCATGCTTGAAATTACTGTAAGAAAAGAGACGGATTGGGTTTATTTCATTACTCCAAGCTTTGAAGGACTACAAAGAGGCACGGGCAACAAAATAGCTAGAAAGGCAGGACTCCCACTCCGTGTTAGGCAGGGCGGGGCAATGTAAACTCAGAATCACTTTTCCAATGGCTGCTATGTGGCTCACGTGGGAAGCCAAAAGGTGTTGTAGCCTCCTGTGCCTATTTCCATAGATAACTCCTTTTGTACACTTCAGGGGAATTTTTGAAAACCTGTGGTCTCTTCGTGGCATTCCTTTCATTGTAGATCACACATGACGATTTCCATCCTGGCGGCTCTCTCGTCAGTGGGCACTCCTGAATGATTCAGGTTCATACCTTACTGAGAAAAATCACTGTATCAAGAATATTAAAGAAGATAATCAAGATAATCATAACCTACCTGTAGGGACTTTGGAAGAGGGGAAGAGGCACTATTTAGAAATCTATTTAGGGTCTCTATAAGCTGCGGAGTTTGGAGGTTTTGTCTTAGTTATATTGCTGTACTGTAGATGGTCGAACACAGGGTAAGGGAAAGTGTTTTACTCCTGAGCTACTTCTCTGGACCAAAGTTCTGAGGCATTTTTTCCCTTGTCAGTATTGTTTTTAATATTTAAAAAAGTGGCATAACAAAAAATATCTGTATTCCAGTTCTATACAAATCCTTCTCCAAGATGCCCACTCTATAGTCTAAGTCTACTCCACTGAAGCCATACATTTACAAAATATTAACTGTAGTCCATGCTACCCTAGTGGAACGAAACAAAGCTAAAACTTCACCCTACTGTCGTGGCACAGTGTCATGCTTTTAACCCATAGTGTCCCACTTGAAAACTATACCAGCTGGAGACGCCTATGCCACATCTCCAGAAATTCGGATTCTCCGGCTCTGAGATATTTGGGCTGTTATTTCTATGTTTGATCTTCACCACAGTGAGGAATAAATAGCTCAAACATTGGGGTCTAATATATTTTTTGGCATGGTCTATGTTTATGTTCATATTGTTGTGTGCATGTGTATGTGTATGTACTGACCTCCACACATCTGTGTGCAGATGTGCATGTCAAACAAAGCCAGAGATCAGCATCAGGCCTCATTCCTTCATCTTGCTTTTTGAATCAGGGTTTCTCACTAACCTGTTAGGGTTTCTTGGTAACCTGGAGCTGTCCAATTTGGCTAGGCTGGGTAGCCAATGAGTGACAGGTATCTGCTTGGCTCTTCCTCCTTATAAATGTAGATCTCTGACTCAGATTTTAGACTGGGGGCTTGAGATCTGAACTCAGACCCGAAGGCATGTAGGACAGGCACTTTAAACCTTAACCGCCTCCCCACCACCTGTTCTTGTTTTATTGTTTTAAGACAAGATCTCTCTATGCAGCCTATGCTAGCTTTGAATTTACACTCCAGTTTCGCATCCTAAGCACTGACGTGGTAAGCATGTGCCATCCTGCCTCATAGGAACCTATAGTTTCATAATTTGGGGAGCCGTAAATTTTTCTTCAGACAGTCATACAGGAGTATTGAAAAGATTTGACTGTCATTGTGTTATGAGGAGGTAAATATAACCCAGCCATCTGGGTGGCTGTTTTCATAATATAGTGACACAAACCAGTTGCGATCAAAAGAAGAAATGCAAGTGAAAGCAATTTGGAGGTTGTGTAATGCTCAAGAGATAATAGAAGCCTTTGTTCTAAAAGCTCAAAGCATGGACCAGGCAGGAACAACAGCAGCGAGCCACCCACTGTCAGAGGCTTCTGGAAGCCAACAGGCAGAATAAGGGTTAGGTTCAAGAACAAGACAGAAGGCTCAGGTCCATCCACTTGTAAGGTTCTTTTCTGGTCAGATATTAGACAATTATGTGACATGATATCTCAGAATATCCGTAAGCAAACAGAAAAGGAAAACTTTTCCCAAATAAACCTGTATACTTTCTAAGACAAACATTAAGGTGAAACTGTATTTTTAAAGCTTGTGTTATTTTAGTCAACACCTGAGTTAATTAAAAAAATAAATTCAAAATTATGGACCTAATGGTTTGCTTAGCAAAATTCCTGGCCATCCTGGTGGCTGTGAGCCTTGATTCTTACAGAGATATCACCCCAGGCGTCATTGATCACATAGGACACTAACTGGCAAATCAAGAGATTCAGTAATTCAGTCCTAAAACAAGGTCTTTCTATCTGTTAAGAACAACAGCTACACACAAACCAATTATGTTTAAAATATATTTTAAAAAGGGAGCAGGATGGGGAGCGAGAGGCTGAACTGGGCATCCCTCCCAAGAAAGTTTCATTTGCATTGAGACATGCTTAGGTAGTCAGGCTCCACCTTCAATGTTTGCTCCCTACTTTGTACTTGTACAACTCATCAGGTAATTGCTGCTTCCATTTTCCCATGGAGCAGGCAACATGTCTCACTTGATCCTGTATCCTTAATGGCACACAGTGCCACTGAGTACCACACTGAGCCCACCACAGAGCGAGCAGTTGGGCACAATAGTGTAGATTAGTACATTCCTCTTGGATACAAATGTACTGCCAGAAGCTAGTAGAGGATCCGTGTCCAGCTGGGAACCTTCCAGGAGAGGAGTATGTGCTTTAGGTGTGGTAAGCAGGCGTCTTTTAAATAAAAAGACCATGAAACCTGCTAGGCAGATCCCAGAGGAGCATCAAGCTCTGTAAAAGCCAAGCTTTACCCTTGAGCCAGTGGAGTCATCCCCGACTAACACAAGGCCACCTCCAGTCCTTCAGGCTACCTTGCCTAAGTGCGTACACAGTAGTGCTCTGATATGAACTTCAAGGCTTAACACAAAACAGCATACAGAAATCTGCTCTTAGGAAACTGCTTCTAAAGATTTGTAGGGAATACATTTGGTCAGCACTTGGTCACTAGTGTTACTGACCCATCTGACTGACTGGAGTTTTCTGTATGTGTTTTAAAAATTTCTTTTGCCAATGGTTTTTTGTTTGTTTGTTTGTTTGTTTTGGACTTGTTTTGTTTTTGCTTTTTGTTTGTTTATTTGTCTTGTTTCATTTTGTTTTGGTTTTTTGTGGGTTTTTTTTTTTTTGTAATATTCTCTTTCTCCTTTTACCAAATCATCGTATTTTTTTTTTTACACTAGTTAGCATTTAGTTTCAGTCTGCACTAAGAGGAGATACCATCGTCGTCAGGACTGCAAGAGCTTCCTTCACATTTTTCATGGTCAGCTCTGTGTTCCGCTTCAACTTGAGATGTCTTTGTGCTTGCCTGATATCTTTTCAGAGATGCCCCTCGGCCTGCTCCACCCACACATCCTCAAAAAGTCCCTTCTTATCTGAGTTTCTTTCTAAGTGAATTAACATAAAGAGTAGAAAATTTCATCCAGGTATTCAGTAAAGCCTCTTAATTCAGGTTGAAATTTCATTTATTTACTTCATTTTTTGATATGTATATAACAGATAGGCTAATATTAAGCTTGCAGATATCCTGCCTCTGCCTTCTAAATGTCAATATTATCAGTGTGCCTCCTCACAGTTGGGTTGAAAGTTTTCTCCGAATGAAACCCCTAATTTTGCTAAGGCTATTAGAAATGATGTATACATCATGACATTTTTTTCAGTGTTATTAAACTTATTTATTCTGTACATGTGTGGTTATGGGCATATTATTGCATGTGTGTAGAAAAAAAAAGTTCAACATGAAGGAGTAACTGGCTCCTTTCTTCAACTGTGTGGTTCTGAGGTTGGCACTGAGGTCATTTGTGTTGGCTGCAAATGCCTTGACCTACTGAGCAATTTCCTTGACTCCTGGCTTGAGTATTTCTATTATCAAACCCCCAAATAACATTCAAAAAAACAATGCCAAAAGCTGCCTTTTAAATCCCCAGACAAATTCTGCTATCTTAATTGTGAGATCTGAATGGTCATTATTAGAATAACCCAGAACTAAGGAATAAAAGGCGCAGGAGAATAACTCCAGATCTTAATACTAAAAGATGTATTCTTCTTGTTACATTGCATCTGTTTCTATGGCTCTATATCAAAGCCAGTGTTCAAAGAGACTTGTCAAGTAAAAGGAAAAGAGCCGGTCTCCTTCCAGGTCTAGGGGAACATGGACTAGAGGAGAGAGTTCTGCTGCCATATAGTATGCTGGACCTGCTGCTTTCATGGTTTATTCAGCTCTCTGCAAGAGCAGCTGGGCAGGAGCTCATGGTTGTCTGAGTCCTGGTCCATTCCACAGAACACCTTTCTGACCTTGCTGTTGAATTGTTTCAAGCTGTGGTGTTTTATCTGCAAGACAGAGATGCTGTAAGAAAAGGAAAAGGTGGACAGGAGCTGGTGGCTTTAGTACTCACCCAAATATGGTTTTTTTTTTCTAAGTGTTATATTTGAAAGCTATAAACAGTATTTATTAAATGTTGCATTTACTATTAAGCAAGGTGATCTCTATGCAACTCAAGAGAACTTTGGCATGTTCTTTGATAACACCGAGCAGAAGTTTTTATGTGAAATTTGCAAACCTTCACAGCAGCCTCAAAGCACATATTGCTTCAAGTTCCATTCTACATGTGAAGAAGCTGAGATATAAAAAGTTCGGATATTTGCCTCAAGAAATACAACTCATCAGAGCAGAAGTACAAGCCTATGGAATATGACTCCAGATGGTTCTATGCTCACAGCCATCAGGCTATACTGATATTTTACCAATTCTATATCTACTTGAAGCTACTGTTACCACTCTGCCTGTATGGAGAACTGAGACATAGAGACATTTATCATATAATCTGAGTCAATATGGAGTCTTTTCCAAGTTTCTTGTTATACTTCTTGATGGTGGGTCTGAATCCTAAGGACTTTAAGTTTAGCCTTTCATTTCTCACGCCTCCTTTACATTTCCCCACTGTATTATTCAAGACTCCCCCTTGATCATGTAGCTCTTATGCCCTTCTCTTGTTGTTTTGAATTTACCTCACATGATTTACACTTCGCCTTCACACTTGTTTTCTGATAAGTTTATGCCATTATTACTGTATCATGTACTTTTAGCTTTCCTTCCTTTACTTGGATATATATATATATATATATATATATATATATATATATATATATCTCAAATGTATGGTTCCTCTCAAAGAGTCACACTGGCCCAGTCTCCTCTTTTCAATATTCTCTGCTTGATATCATTCAATGACTGTTTGATATCATCCACACATTAGTTTAGAGGTAGACTCTCATGTAAATTTCTTCCATAGTTCCTAACGCTGTGCTCTGAGTCCCATCTGTCTAAACACACTGCTAAAAAGCATTCATTTTGATAAGTTCTTCAACAAAGGTCAAGATGCTTAGTCAGTGAGCCTTGAAGAGCAGACTGGAAATTTAAAGACATAAAAAATTTATCTAGGATAAAATTAATGAGGAAAATGTGGGCTTGTTTTGTCCTGTACTATATGACTCGGGAATGGGTTATGAATCAATATAGAATTTTAAAGATTAGAAAACAGCCAGAGGCAGTATTTGCTGCTACAGCCTTTTTATGCTTCCCCTCAGCAGTGACCCTCTCTGGAGAACATTGTGGGCAAAAGCCAGTGGGAACAGAGGGAGATGCTGCATAAGGTAGAACACTGGCTCAGACACACTGTAAATCTGTGGCCAAAACTCAACAAATACCTTAAATCTCGGAATGAGAGTCCCACTGCCACAATGACAGAGGAGCTTGTCAAAATTAAAAAAGTGTCAAGTCTTTTGATCCCATTTATAATATTCTAATTCACCTTGTGTTTCACTATAAACTTATTATGAGGTTTCCTGTGTGCTACAAGTCAACTTTGCTATATTTCCCCACTTAGGATTTCTTTAGCCAATGAGATCACTCATTCCATTGCTTTCCCTTTCCTTCCCATATTCCAGCTAGTGTTTGCAATCACACAGCTCTCAGATGACCTGGAGCTGATACTGGTCCATGCTTTGCATTGTTTTCTCATTTAGAATGTTTCATTGCTCATATTAAAGCTCACTACCTCTCTTCTAAACCATAGACAATCAAGACACACATCAAAAGCATCCTTCATTGTCCTTAGGGCACTTTTGTTTGTTTGTTCCTTTTGAGGTGAATGTAATGATAGTCTCCTGAAATGAAGGCTGACCTCAAATTCATTATGAAGTTCAGACTGGCCTTGAACTCCTGATTCTCCTACCACCCACCTGAAGCTTATGCTCTCTCTCCCCATTTAAGGGTTCCTATATGTTTACAGCTCTAGCAGCTTTTGCTATGAGCTATTGGGTCTTGTCTGTGTCTCTAAATTCATCTTTCTGTGTTGATATTTCCCCTGGAATCTCAATTGGGTTTTGTGAGTACAAAATAGTTACTATTTTCTAATTTGTTCATCTTGCTTTTCTTTGTGGTAAAAACAAGAGTGGTAACTTCTCAATTTTCTATGTGGAACCAGAAGTACACTGAATCCCTCCTGGTGACTAACATTATTAAATGTGAAATGATAGAAGAGAGAAATGAACCTGCTGTGTCTTGTTAAACCTCACAACATCTCTGTGTGTGAGATAGAAGAGATCCAAGACCCAGAAGGCTGGGGCATGCTAGTGTTGACTCAAAAGAAACTTGCCAACTGTCTCACATATCCAGTCACTGGAGCAAGTGTGCTAATCAGCAAAATTGATGAATATTAATTAAAAGTGCATAAATCTTTTAGGGGACTGTATAACTCAAAAGCTCAATGATATCCTTGCAGTGTTAAATATGTAGACCTGAATTCTTAAAGGAAATTACAACCCTGGACACAGCAAGTGATTATTCAGATGCTTATAAATCTGAAACTTAAAAAGGAAACTTATAAATCCTCACTAACAATAGTGCCAGCACATCTAATTAATGTGTTTGCTCATTCCTTAGCACAAGATTTTATGCAGTTGCCTGGAGTTTGGCAGAAAGCATGCATGATCATGCCAAGAGCACGGGAGAAGTAGACCTTAACCCAGCTCATTCCAATTTTAACTGTTCAACATGTCTTTCTGAGCATTAAGAGGCAAAGGCAGGAGGTGAGGAAAGTGATTGATGAACGAATATTCTGTCATAACAAACACTCAACTATATGATATGATTCAGATGTTACTGTCTGTAATTTCTGGTGGTAAGTGAAGAAACAGGCTAGATAGTTTACAAGGAAGAAAAGTATTATTGCCTTCCTCCATTGCTGTGCTCATGATGGGGCACCTATAGTAGAAGGTTGCTTAAGAGAGAAAAGTATCCAGCACTTCACATGAGTTCTATGTGACATAAGGGTCTATGAGTCAGAGAAACAGGAAAGCTTGCCATGCTTAGTGGTGAGCTCCAGAGCACATAGGCAAGCATTAGTTTTGAGCATGTGTAGAGTGTATGTTCACCCTGAGGCTGAAGACAGAGCCCATACCCAGGTTTGCTCCAAGACCTGAAGTTTATCCTAAAAAGGAACATAAAAGTATGTGTACTGAGAGTCCAGAGATGAACACATGATAGCCAGACAGGTCATAAGTGTTCACAGGAAATGAGGACTTCATGTACTCTTATTCTACAGAAATGCACTCTCCCAGAGAGATCACATCTACTTCTTCATAGTATTGCCACATACATACATTCATACATACAGACAGACAGACAGACATACGTGTGTGTATGTGTGTGTTAGTGGGTTTTATTAAATTTATTACAACCAAATGTATTTTATGCTTTACTTTTTTATTCTTAATTAATTAATTAATTAATTAACTTACTTTATATTCTGATCACAGTTTCCCTGCCATCCTCTCTTACCAGTCCCTACCTCTCACCTCCTCTCCCTCTATTCCCTCTCCCTTTCTCTGTAATAAGACTTTGTGGGATTGGTGATTTAAATCTTCTCCAGGAAATATGGGCCCCCAAGTTTGGGTCTCAGCACTTGAAGAAATTTACTTTATTTTTGAATGCCACTTAAGATAAAAAGTCCACTGCAATAAAGGTAAATGAATAGACTGAGTACTAAACAATTGGGTGATTGTAAACATCACCGATGTTTACATTGTAAGAATAGGCCCGCCATTTGCCCCATTGTTTTTAACCCAGTGTTCATGGTTGCTTAAAGTTCTTTTGAGAGAATTTCAATTGTTGTTTATTTCATTTGTCACAGTTTGAGAACTTTAACTTTTTGAATACTTTTTACTCCTAATCACCGAATTTATTTTTATATTGCTTGACTATTAAAAATAAACATTCGGTAATACTTTCCTAGAAAGTAAAAAAATGTAAACTGGGGATTCTTTTCTTAACTCATTAAAACTAAATGACATATGGGAGATATGGTTTTCATATTTTTATAATGTCTAATAAGGATTTCCTAGAAGAACGTTTAGGAAATGTCCCTAGAACACAGCTAGATGTGAGAAAAATACATCATGCACACACAAGAAAATGACATAATGAAATCGGTTGTTAATGTATAATGAATATGTCCTAATAACACTTAAAATTTGAATGAGTAAACTATATTCTATTATCATTATTCACTGTATCTAAGTGGAAAGGAATACATGAATTCGAATAGTAAAGTAGAACTGAAAGGCAGTACCCTAGATAAAGCTGTCCACTGCAGGCCTCATCATACAGAAAGACCTGTGAGCTCCAGCAGAAACAGACTGCTTGTGGGCAACATATTAACCTCTGTATGTCTGAGTATCTCCTAATACTGTGCAGGATATCAGGAGGAAAACACAACTAATACAAGGGAATGTTAACATAGTTTACTGATTACAGACATCATTGCTACATGAAGTCTAGACAAACATTACTTAAAAAGTGCCTATCCAAGTGTATGCTATATACAGTTATATACTGAATAAAATAGCTGTTTCTCTTCAAAGAGGCAGGTATGGTATAGATCATATACTCATTTCTGATAGCCCACTGGAAATAGAACATTGTACAGAGAACATATCTTAGTTTTCTCCTATAACAAATACCTAAGATAACCAGCCTATAGGAAAGAGGATTTTGTTCACAGTGTTCCTGTTCAGCTGGCCCTTTTGCTTTGGACCCATAGAGTCACACTAAGGCAGCAATACATGATGGATCTAAACTCAATTTATGGCCCAGGGTCCTACAATCATCTTTAAGATCATGGCATAGATGACATGAGGCTTCTTACTTGGCTCCACCTCTTAAAACTGCCATCATCTCTTCAAAGAACCAGTTTAGAGACAAGACCCTTGACACATGGGTTTAGAGGAACTTTAAAGAGATGTCCTTCAACAGAAGAATGGATACAGAAAGTGTGGTACATTTACACAATGGAATGCTATTCAGCTATTAGAAACAATAACTTCATGAAATTCTAAGGCAAATGGAAGAAACTTGAAAATACCATCCTGAGTGAGGTAATCCAATCACAAAAGAACATACATGGTACACACTCACTGATAAGTGGATGTTAGCCCAAAATTTCAGAATACCCAAGATACATTCACAGACCATATGAAGCTCAAGAAAGAAGAACAAAGTATCGATGCTTCAGTCCTTCTCAGAAGGGGGAACAAAATACTCACGGGAGGAAATACGGAGATAAAGTGTGGAGCAGAGACTAAAGGAAAGGCCATCCAGAGACTGTCCCACCTGGGGAACAATCCCATATACAGTCACCAAACCCAGACACTATTGTAGAAGCCAAGAAGTGCTTGCTGACAGGAGACTGGTGTAGCTCTCTCCTGGGAGGCTCTGCCAGAACCTGACAAATAGAGGCAGATGTTCACAACTTATCACTGGACTGAGCATGAGATCCACAATGGAGGTGTTAGAGAAAGAACTGAATGAGCTGAAGGGGTTTGAACCTCATTGGAAGAACAGCAATATCAACCAAACAGACACCCCAGAGCTCCCAGGGACTAATCCACTAACCAAAGCTTACACATGGAGGGACCCATGGCTCCAGCTACATATATAGCAAAGAATGCTCTTGTTGGGCATCACTGGGAGGAGAGGCCTTTGGTCCTGTGAAGGCTCAATACCCAGTGTAGGGGAATGCCAGGGCAGGGAGACAGGAGTGTGTGGGACCGTGAAAGGATAGCTTGGTTTCTGGTGGAGCACTGGCTAGAGATAGCCAGACACAATAGTATCCCTGCAAGAGATGGCATACATCTTGCCACACTCCCAGACTCGAAGCTCCTGGCACACAGTCAAAGACCTCCATTGAACAGAGCCTTTCAGTCACATAGGGCAATGCCCTTACAGCCTCTCCCAAAGAGAGGTTTGTGTCACCTAACACAGGTAGAGTGTGTGACTACAGGCCTCAGCCTCAAGAGATCTCCATATTAATGAGATACCTAAAGGCCAGAGGGCGTATTCAATTAAGCATTCCCTCCCAGACCCTCTTCCCTCCCTATTTAACTCAGGCCCACCCCGAGGACAGGGGGTACAACTTAGTCCACTTTCCACCATGACAATAAACCTTTGAAAACCACGGACTTCCTCATGTCTTTGGGATCCCACTGTGGGGAACCATGCAGAGGGACTATGACTACTAAGCCGCTGCTTAATCTCTCACTAGAAGACTTCTCTACATTCCCGCCATGAAGGCCGCCAACTCAAGCAAGCCAGCCTACCCAGCCAAGTGAATGCCGTATCCAAGAGTATCCCATCCCGTGGGACGCTGCCGGAGCTTCTCTCCCTTGTCCCTCTTGGCTGCGGACCAGTCCAGCCTCAGTCTCAGTTCTGCAGCTCCCAGCAACATCTGGGAGCCCAAGGACAGAGACCACTGGTCTCCTGGTCAGCCACTTCGGCCGGAGACCCCCACTCAGGAGCTCTGCCCTCATGGGACTTCAGACTGAGACCTCCCCAGGCCCTGGCAGAGCCCTGTCACTACTCAGCCCAGGGTGTGTAAGGCACCACATGGAATAAACTCAGTCAAATTCCAGAGCTTGAAGCTTCAGCCTCCCCAGGTGGCAGACACTCGGGAACCACAACACAGCCCAATAGAACCCACACCCACGCTTGAGCTACAGCCCCACATGAGTGGGTTGGTGAGTGAGGGAACACCTGCATAGAAGCTGGAGGAGGGGAAATAAAATAGGTGGTTTTGGAGTAGGGGGAGGAAAATTGGGAAAAGGGATAACATATTAAATGTAAATAAAGAAAATATCCAAAACACCACCAACAACAACAAAAATAAAACAAAACAAAACAAAACAAAACAATCTAACATGTGTTTTTACAGAAAGCAAATAAGTTAATTGGATTCTCAGAGAAGAGATGGTAACATAATGCCGGTTCTCCATGAGTCCAATTTGTAGAGAGGTCACTCAAAGCTTGTTATTTCTATGACAAGCACACATATGCACACATAAGGCTGAGTTTCCACAATATAACATAGTATGAGACCAAGAGGCTTCACACAGTCCAGCTGAGGGGAGGCTTAGTGTATAGTGTCTTGTCTACCATGTGCAAGGCCTTGCATCCAATCCCAACATTGCACAACATACATACATTAAAGACTATGTAGAATCAAAATCATTCTTTAGGTAATTTTTAACCTACAAGAAAGATATAGAAGCTTTATGGGTCCATATGACATATGTCCATATGACAACACTTAAGAAACATAGGAAGAAAGACAATATCAACCAGTCAGACTCCCCAAAGCTCCCAGGCGCTAAACCATCAAGCAAAGAGTACACATGAAGGGACCTATGGCTCTAGCCATATGTGTAGCAGAGGATTGCCTTATTTGGATTCAATGGGAGGGGAGGCCCTTGGTCCTGTGGAAGCTTGATTTTCCAGCATAGGGTCATGCTAGAGAGGTGAGTCAGTCAGGAGTGGGTGGGTGGGTGAGGGAGTACCCTCATAGAAACAGGGAGCAGGAGAATGAAATAAGGGATTTGCAGAGGGGATACCGGGAAGGGAAATAACATTAGAAATATAAATAAATAAATAAATAAATAAATAAATAAATAAATAAATAAATAATAAAAAAGAAAGAATTAGTGTGAGACCCTAAAACTTCTCCTGAGGAAGTTAGAGTGCTCACTGGGTCATACTGGCATGGCTGGTCATTCTTACTAGATGTCCTACCCAGGATGTACTGCTGACCAATGCCAAGCAGGACAATGCTGATTCTTTTCTCTGACTGTACTGCCAGGATCAGTATGGCCCTGGTAGGGACAGAATGACATAGTTCCTGCCCCTAGGCCAGGGCCAGCTGTCATGGGCTTCCACAAGTGTTGATGGCTGCTGTAGACATAAGGCTTGTTTATTAATTATATACATATATTATGTTCCTCCTTCAAAGAATGCCTTCCCTGTTAACATTAATGACTCCATGATAATCACAGACAGCATGAATCTAGGAAGCAAAGTTGTTGCTAATATCTTAGCAAAATGCTTAATGCTGAGTCCTTCAGGACAGCCCTTAAGGATGTGGGAAAGGACTGTAAAACCTTGAGCTCAAAAATATACAACTTCTTCCCTATGCAAAAATATAAGGATGTGACATGAATTGTATAAGGGGCTTCACAGATCTAAAGAAACAGAAGTTGTTATACTATGAACCAGCATATCAGAAAGATACACTGATTCTCTAGTTCAGAGTTTGCCTGGGACAGAGCAACATTAGGCCCAAGTATGGTAGAAATTGTGATTTCAGGATGGAATCACACACAGCTAGTTTATTGTCTGTTCTTAACAGAAGCAGGCAAATCTCTGAATTTTTTTTTGGAATGTTAAAAGAGAATGTGTGGTTGCTGTCTCCTAAGAATTAATGGGTTGGGGTCATAAGATGGTAATCTATAGGATAATAAAAAAGAAACCTGGAGTAAATGACTAGATTGATATGTAAAATGAAAAACTGGGCTTATGATCTGCAAGAGATGAGCAATCAGAGACATTTTTATTTTTTTATAGCAAGAAAGAACTGCTTGGAGAACTGCCACAAGCAGAACATAGAGATAGCTGTCTGGAGATCTCCAGAGAAAATAGATCAGGAAGAAAGAAACAGAGAGAACGCAGGCTGAAAAGTTGTCTTGAACAGAAAGAAGAACATAGGCTTCCACCTTTGACCCATGATTTGACTTCAAGTGGTTTATTCCTAGACACCTTTTCCTCAGAACCCAGAAGCATAGCTCTCCATGTCTCTCCATTTTCATCATGTTCCCATTGGCTACAGATGGCAATAGTGTTTGTGGAACACCTTTCCCAGAACTCTGAGGTGGAGCAGGAGACAATGGCAGCCCTAGGTCAAGCTGGTCTGATCCTAGGAATGAGCCTACCCCACCTCCCTCTACTTGAGCTTGGAAGGCAGGACCAGAACTCAAAGCTAAAGCTGACTCTCCTACAAGGTGGAAGGCTGCTTGTCAATTGAGTACCACTAGAAGGGTGGCTATAGGTGACAGGTGAGGTCCTGATACACAGCTAGTTGACAGCAGCCATGGTTGGTTTTGGTGTGGCATGGCATCTCGTCCCTAAAACCAAGGTCTCAGGAAGGAATGATGGCTGTACCTGTCTTCACCCCTGTGCATGCTCCCCTCTGTTTGCAGATACAGAAATCTGCTGAGTTATTCTTTCTTCAATCCTTAAAAGAAATAATTAGAATTACAAAAGTATTAAAATGTAGATAAATATTCATAAATAATGTAGCTAGTAGTATCTGGCTGAATTTGCAATGTATGCAATATTTATTTATATCATAAAATAGTATCTCAATTAGAAAGAATGCAGATGGAGTTAAAATCTCTGACCTTTGTCCAACAGAAAAATTAAAAAGGAAGCTAAATTGTTGAGTGGATGCCTTTTCTCAGCTCTTTGTCCACTCTGGTTCTCAAGAGTGTCTTTCTCTTTCTTCATAAACTGTTTCCATTTCTATTCTGAAAAGGAACTAATATACTTAGTAAATCAAAGACTCTTGTTTTAATTTCTAGAAGAGTATTAAAGTCTTTCAAAGAAGAATAAAAGGCTATATAAATTTTAAGTTCATATAGGCAAAAAATAAGAGTAAAAACATAAGAAGTGAAAATGAGACTTAAAGGCAATAAAGAAAAATAGGAAAATAAATTTAAGTGGGGGAAGTCATAACTATGGAGGTAAAGAGAGCATGGAGTAATCGTGAGGCAGTCATGTAAACTCATCTATAAGCCTCACAGGAGTTAAGTATTCTGACAGAAGAAATGTGTTGTTAAAGATAAAGAATGCTCTTCACCAGCTATCTTCAATATTGTTTTAAAGTGTGAAGATGCAGAAAATCATAAAGTATGAGTAGAAAAAGGAAGACCATGTGAATATTGCCTACAGAAAACCAATCACTGTGCATGGAGAAGAGGCTTTTTCTTAGATATAAATGCTCACTGTAAGGAATTAAAGAATCCATGTCCCTGAAAAGCACAACAGTCCCAAATTTGTAATAAAAAAAGCACAGACTCAATGAGTCACACTGTCTTAAATTACATTAAGTTATTTAACACACCTATGAGTAGTTGACTGTATTCTATGTCTTTAAGACCATCTGGACAAATTTTAAAAGACTGATTGACCAAATTATAGTGTATATATATGTATATATATATATACATATATATATATATGTATATATATATATATATATGTACTTATGAAAAAAATAGTTTCATATTTATGAAATTAAAACACAGGCTTCTGAATCATCCATTTTTAATAAAAATGGAAATTAGAATACATATATCAAAAGTCATTTCTGAACTTACAAGATGAAGGTAAGTTTTTACTTTGAGGGAAACTTATCCATAAATTCATGCACAATAAAAGAGTGAGGCTGAAAACATCAATGGGTTAAGTCAATAAGAAAGATTATCTATCTATCTATCTATCTATCTATCTATCTATCTATCTATCTACCTATGTATCTATCTATGTATCTATCTATGTATCTATCTATGTATCTATCTATGTATCTATCTATGTATCTATCTATTTATTTATCTATCTTCTATCTATCATCTATCTATCTATCTATCTATCTATCTATTTATCTATCATCTATCTATCTGTATCTTTGGTGCTGAGTGGCTTTCCATGTGCTAGGTATAATACCGTACCACAGAGCTAAAGGAGGAAGGAGATCAGCAGGAAAAGGGAAAAGGAGACCACCTGGGTGTGGTGAAGAAGAACATAGTATGATGATATATTTATGATATCCTTACAAAGAAATTAATTTGTTTCAATGCTAATAAAAAAGGAATAAAAATAGCAAACAGAGCAGCATAGAAGAAACAACATAGATCCTGTGGTGGCTAAAGAAGAATGTCCCCTACAGGTGCCTATCTTTGAATGCTTGGTCCCTAGCTTGTTGAGCTACCTGGGAAGAATTAAGAGGTGTGGCCTTGCTGGAGGAGGTGTGTCACAGTGTGGGCATTGAAAAGCCTACACTTTTCCCAGTTAGCTCTCTCTGTCTCATTCTTATGCTTGTGGATCAAGATATAAGCTCACAGCTTACCTCTTCAGCGCCACACCTGCCTGCCTGTTCCACAACATGATGGGCATAGACTCTAAACCTCTGAAATTCTAAACCCCATATAAACTTTGTCATCTATAGTTGTCTTGGCTATAGAATCTTACTTATTACACCAATTGGGAAGTAATGATGTTAGATATCAATGAAATAACACAGATCAAAGGACACAGAAGTGATCAAAATCAATCACATTAAAAAAATAGTCAAATGCTGATTACCAGAAAAGGTTAATTGCTAAACAAACCAATGAAAAATAAAGGTGAAAAGAAAGTGCATCACTTTTATTTAATAGCTAGACAGAATGCATGCAGGTCACAGAGATTTCTACTATGGTCAGGCTCACACAATGCAACCTAGCAAATGCTGAATTTGCTTTTATAAAGCAAGTTGTCAGTGATGTACTTTTCCCTGCAGGTATTTACTATACCAGCGTGAGGGAGTGCAGTACGAAGACACTTCACAGGATGCTCAGCTGCTGGTAAAACATATTGTATCACTTCCAAATGCCCCCCACAACATATACAGCA
The DNA here is from genome assembly GCA_030674055.1 of Rhabdomys pumilio. Classification (NCBI taxonomy): domain Eukaryota; kingdom Metazoa; phylum Chordata; class Mammalia; order Rodentia; family Muridae; genus Rhabdomys; species Rhabdomys pumilio. Next base: position 11,831,819 of record JANHMN010000011.1, read on the forward strand.
TAGTCTCTTCTTTTGATGTTCCATAAATATGAAAAGGCTCTTCAGTTCTCTCTTGTTTGTATGAAATTTAAACACTTGCTCTTGTCTAGGTTTACAGTACGCAAGAGAATATGGTTTATTTGTTCTGACATGACTTATAGCTTGTGAGACAGCAATCATCACACATATGGACACAGACATGCACATGCACACATATGCATGCCTGCAGGCATGCACGCACATGCACACAAACACAAACACACAAATACACAAAGAGCTCAAAATATAGAGGTTGAGAGTGCAGACCAGTGCTTGCTGCACCAGCCTGAGAGCCTGAATTGGAATCTCTAGCTAGGCTTGGTAGGGCCATCCATAGTCCTACTCTTAGAAGATAGAGACAAATAGCTCTCCGGAGTTGATTGACCCATCTAGCTAAATTAATAAGCTCCATATTCAGTATGACACCTTGTCAGAAAATAAAATGGACATTCATTCAGAAAGACATCCAAAATAGACCTCTACTCTCCACATGCGTGAACACTTAGGAGTACATAAACCAGTATGTCCTCATGCACACACATGCACATGTACACACACACACACACACACACACACACACACACACACACACACACTTCAAAGAATAGAATTGTGAAATGAAATGTGTTCAGTATTAACCCCTGCACTTGCATTTGATCAGAGACAATTTTGATGCTCATATTATGGAGGTCATATTTCAAGCCTGTCATCTAGTGCTCGAAGCTGAAAATTCAGTGGCAGCCTATAAAAACAGATCAGTCTGTGCAGTCATTCCAGATGTCCTTATTGCCAATCAAATTCAAAGAACATTGTCCCAGTCACTCCACAGGATAGTCCAACCCCCTTCACACTCCAAGCCATTACTTCCTCTCATAAGCACTCAAAAGTCCATCAGTCCAGTCTGTGCTCCATGACACACTCCTGCGTTGTCTTTCCCCATGCTGCTTTCTCCTCCCTCTGATGAAATCATCATCATCTTTTAAAGTCCATTCATAAAATTTTTGCCAAGTCCCTCCGCTGACAAGAACCTGCTTTGGTTTTCTTCAGACCTATCTAATAACAAATTTCTTGCCTTTCCTTTGACTTACAACAAGGCAGAACATCCAAAACAACAGGGGGACACCATTTGTGAAATTTTGAAGATTTCTATTTGTAAGCACATCCTCTAAGCATCTGTATCATTATATACAGGTGTCTTATGAAAACTTACCATCGATAATTGAATTATGTTTCGATGTTTAGAACTGGAAATAGGGAACAAGAAACAGAAGAACAGGAGCTAATGAAGAAAGGCAGGTATGGGAAGGTGGGGAAGCAAAATTTTAAAAGAACAAAATAGAACATAAACCAAGCTGTGGTTAAGAGAATCAAGAGAGTTTCTTGGAGTCCAGGCCCAGGATGAGCCAGAAGGCAGATCTATTGTCTTTCAGGTTTGAAGGAAACCTGAACTTTGGTGGCTAAAGTCTTGGAAGTTCAAGCTTTCCTGAAAATTTATTTTCTATATTTGTAAATAGGAATTACAGTTTTTGACTTTATTATAGTGTATGTTTAGGACATTTATTATATAAATGTGTAAGGATGCTAAGTAAATTATGACAGAGAGCACAATTCTGATTCAATGATTAGAATTTGAGGGAGAAATTGGTTTGCTATGTATAAGTATAAGATGTTTTCTTAATAAAGGCCTTACAAATAAGTAGACTTATAAGAATAAATATTAAGAGAAGACAAAATTAACAAATGTAAATGTCTGTAAAATATCAGACAGGCATTTTGGTATTGTTTTGTTCCTTGCTTTGGACATGAGGAATGGAAACAAAATTCTTAATTGTATACTGCTGTGAGTGCAGAAACCTGACCTCAAATCCAGCTCTCAGAGTCTATGCTCCAACCTGGCTTCTGTGTGTGTTTCCAGGAAAGCAGCAAGGGATGGGATTAACCCAGAAAATCTGTAAGAAAACCACCCTTTGGAAAACTTATTTCTTTCTCTGAAACATTCTCCCTGAAAAGTGGATGATTGGTAGTAATTTCAGAGCTCTACTGAAGAAACATCGTTCCCTTCCTAAGCATCAAATTGTCAACACCATGTCAAATCTAATTGAATATACTCAAAGCTCTTTTGCTTCTATTCAATTTAATTGCAATAAGCTTACAGAAAATTAAGTCTGTAAGGAATGGAGACTTAGCCAGACCTAAAGTATGATTCTCCTATGACATAAATAAGAAAGCAAGTGTATTCTGAAATTGCATAGTGATCCAGGGGGTTTAGAATGAACAGGGGCTTGGGGCCACCAGCATTTCTGAGAACATGCTAAGCTATAGAAGTGCACCCTGGGCACTGCAGGCATACCAGGCAATTACAAGGGAGGCACATGAGAACTCTTTATGCTCAGTAATCAGTCATCCAAACAGAACAGAAAGGAACCTCCACGGTTTAGGGATTAATTTGAACACCATCTGGGTATTGCTTCATCTTACCTTATGGAGTCTGACTATCCCAGCACAGAGGTTCTCAAATACCCCCAAATGGCCAAAGAGCATCTAGACAGTAAACAGTTATTAGTGGTCTGTGTGGGAGTAAATCATTCAGTCACTTTTCCGTTGGGTTTGTTGTTTTCAGCTTCAGAGGCACTCTTCTTCTAGTTAAGACTAGAAATTCTTCAGAAAACACTCATCAACTAATCCATGACAATAAACAGCTAGGCTTGTTTTCTCCGGCTAAAACAACATGCTGCAGACTCTGTAAGCAAGAGTCTGTAAGCAAGAGCTTAGCAATGGTTCTGGGCAGTGTGAAGTTCAAGATTGGGAGCCTAGCTTTGGTACCTTCTTGTTATATTGTAATATCATGGTATCATCCTGAGAGAGAGGAGTGCAGAGAGAGTTGTACAAAGGTAACATGGGGAAGAAAGAGTGAGGGAAAGGAAGAGGGAGAAAGGGAAAATAAGAAAGGGAGAAAGAAAGAAGAATTGAGGTAGAGAGAGAGAGATAGGAAGAGAGAAAGAAAGCAGGTGAGGGAAGTGAGGCGAAGGAGGGTGAGAGAGAAGGAATGGAAGAAGAGAGGAAAACTGAACCAAATGCTCCTTTATCAAGAAAATGCCTTGCATTGGCTAACCCACTGCTATTACGAAGGCATTCATTGATCATCAAAAGGGCATAGCCTCATGACATGATGACCTCTTAAGGGTCAGCATCTTAGTACCCTCATAGTACCAAACACATTTCAGCATGAACTTAGGTTGTGTTGCTTTGTACCAGGGGATGTGACCCTGGTCTATACTGGTGATTTACCCCCAGGTCAAAGAGTTGTGTGAGCCATAAAATTTCTTGGTTAGACTTGTTCCATTTTTCCCTGACATTTCAAAGCTGATTTTCGAGTGTAGTCCAGATTCAGGCTGTTTGTAGATTAATCAGATACACTGGCAGAGGAGCCCTACAGGATGCCAGGTTTGAGATGGTGTCTAAACTTAAAAATCTCATTGCCAATGCCTGAGAATGTTCAGGCTACTGCACTCTACACAGAGTAGTTTATAAACAGCATAAACTTATTTCCCATGGTTCTAAGGTCTAGAAGGCTAAAGCTCTGGTAGTTTTAGTTTGTAATAACTATGTCTTTCTAGTTCATAAGGGTTGTCTCCTCACCATAAATACACAGTAAAGTAGGAATTCTGAAGGAAATTAAGTCAACATATAACAGGAGAAGTTTCTAAATACAGACAAATGAAGGAAAAAAGTTCTTGACAAGTAATTGTGAGCCATCCAAAAACTAAAAAAGAGCCAGTCCATCAAGAGTACACCATGGTTCCACGAGACTGGAAAGATGGCTGCATCAGACCATGCAGAATGTAGACCATACAGGAAAATATTGACATATTTATTTTCTTCCTAAGAGAAAGAACAGGGTATCAGATGTTTTAAAGATGATGATACCAAATTTCTATTTTGAAAAAATAAATGCTTGCAAATATACAGGGAATAATTTGTCAGGATACAACTAAGAATACAGAGAAGCTGTAGAGTACATAACTCAGGAAATTAAAGTTGACTGAGTGAATTGCTTATCAAGGTGATTACAGAGTTGATCCATAGTAAACTGGCAGATGATGAGATGATCTAAAGTTAGCAAGAGCTGGTCAATGATGCAGAGAAAGAGGGACAAAGAGTGAAGGTGATGATAAACCATCAGGGTGAAGAACATCCGACAGAAGCAGAGCCATGGACGTAGGGGGAGCAGCACAGAGCCAGAACCAGGATTAGGAAGGAAGATGCAAGTATTTGATTTCTCATTTCATTCCACCTTCTGATCTCTGTCTCCACTTACTCATTGGCGGAGCCAGAAAGATGACAGTGAAACACTACCAAGTGTTATTGATTGAATATGAAACATCCCCACAGGCTTATATGCTAAAATCTCAGTTACCAGCCAGTCCTATTGTTTTTTGCTGGTTTGGAAACATTAGAAGGTGGGGCCTACCTGGAGGAAATATGTAAGGCAGTGGACATGAATTCCTGTCCCCAAGTTAACCTATCTCCCTCTCCTTTCTCTGTCTCCTTCTTTGCAGTGTGTTTACAAAAGCAAAAATCCCCCGTGCCTGATAGTCTCAGGGATATAACATTCTATATGTGGAAAGAAGCAACATGAATTGAACCTTCAGAATTCAAGAAATAAAATTGATCTTTTTGTAAAATTTTTATGTTTTTTTCTGAAGCATTGTGTCAGAGAAAAAAAAAACCACCTAACACAGTCTGTGGGGGTCAATGTTTTTATAAGACAAATAACATACAGATAAAGCCAGGGGCCTTTGAGGAACACTAATCAGAGTGACAGGAATGTGCATATTTGGATGTAATTGACATAATGCAGTGACTTATACAAAAGCAGTAAGTGAGAACACTTGGAGATACACTTAGGGGAAAAGCATCATTGGGTCTTGATGACATATTAGATTTCAGAAAAAAAGGAAATGTAAGTATTTAGGGCAGCAGTAATGTCAGCTATTTTTGTGCTTTCTGCAGAGCTCCTCTGTTCAAAATAATTTCTGAGCATTTAACCAAATTGTTCCTTCAGCTTCCAATGAACATGAAAGGATGGCCAGCAATTAGCTGAATGCTACGCATCAGTGAAAGAGGAAGTCTAGCTGCTAGCTGCTACCATGGCAACATTGCTCACTCTTACCAACTAGCAAAGAGAGAGCACTGAAAACTACATAACCAAGAAACAGGATTTGAGGAATAACGAACCTCCTGGATATCTCTTTGGGATAACAAGGAAAATTGTTCTACTTCTTAGACAAATCAACTCACTAGAAAAATGGGAAGAATAAGATGTCAGGTAGGTATGGCAACAAGCAGGCATGAGTGTGTGCTTTTGCGTGTGTGGGGGGGGGTATTTTGAAAATTTCTAGAAAAGAGTGAACTAAATATTCTGTCAAATATTTTAAATGTGACACATCAGAACGAAGGTCAAAGTTATGCATAGTACACAGATTTGCAGCACAGCTCTTTTGGAGATTGAGGCAGGGGGATTGCTAATTGAAGGCTTTCCTGAGATAGAGTAGTTCAGGGATATCTTTAATAACTTAGCAAGAACCCCTCACAAATTTTGTGAAAGGATTGTGTTTGTATCAGTGATAGCAATCTTGCCTAGCATTGGGGAGAGGCCTTGGGCTCAAATTCTAGGAGAGAATGAGAGAGAGCGAGAGCAAGTGTGTGTGTGTGTGTGTGTGTGTGTGAGAGAGAGAGAGAGAGAGAGAGAGAGAGAGAGAGAGAGAGAGAGAACATCAAATATTCTCAACCACTTTTGGCAAGAAATTTTCAAGAAAGCATTGATAACCTGATATCCTGACATAATATGAACCTACAGCTGGTCCTTCATAAATGCTAAAATGTGACTAAAAGATATGTAGAGCAATTCTGTTAATATTCTAACTATGTAGTGATATAGTACCTCTGTGACTGAATAAGGAGTGTATTTATGAACAAGCCATATGCATTGTTTGGACTAGCTCCTACACTCGTTGCAATGAGACTCAGATCACATTTCAAAATGCTAGAAGATCCTCTCATTTTAAACTTCAGTTTCACAGTTTATTGGCTCTGGCAACATTGAATTTCAGAGTCAACATCCTGCTATGTACTGATATTACACACATATTAAACACACACTTATATTCATGGGAAAAATCTATTGTATCCATTCGTACCTTTTCAGACATACGTGTGTAAAAAAATTTTGAACAGATTATGTAACATGGATATTATCCACATGAACTTGGGCAAGACAAAGGTTTACTAGTTAATTCCATAAAATATCATAAAAGCACGCAATCCCTGGAGACCAATAAAATACTTCTAGAGATACATGTTCAATGGAATAAAAAAAACAGTCTGAAAGTCTATAAGGATTGTAAAAGAAGCTAGTATATATTCCTCCTAATTTTCAGACTCAGAGGACTAAAGAGTCAGAAAGAAAATATCTTCAAGTAAACCTGTAAAGGGATGATTTCATGAAGATGTATCAATAATCTTGACTGCTGTACGTACACAAATAGGTGTGTGTGTGTCTGTGTGTGTGTTTCACATGTGTCCAGGTATCCAGGAAGGCCAGAAGAAATGAGCCACCTGACAACGGTGTTGAGAACTAAAGCCAGGTCCTCTGGGAAAAAAGTAAGCACTCTGAATAAATGAGCTATCTCTCTAGGTCTCAGTAATTTGATGTATGAAGAAGATCTCAGAAGATGGAAAGATCCCCCATGCTCACGGATTGACAGGATTAATATAGCAAAAGTGGCCATCTTGCTGAAAGCAATCTACAGATTCAATGCAATTCCCATTAAAATCCCAACTCAATTCTTCACAGAGTTAAAAAGAGAAACTCTCAAATTCATTTGAAATAAAAAAAATAAAATAATAATAATAATAAAAAAACAGGATAGAGAGAACTATTCTCAACAATAAAAGAACTTCTGGGGGAATCACCATCCCTGACCTCAAGCTGTACTACAGAGCAATAGTGATTAGAAACTGAATGGTATTGGTATGGAGACACTCAGGAAGACCAATGGAATAGAATGGAAGACCCAGAAATGAACCCACATACCTATGGTCACTTGATCTTTGACAAAGGAGCTAAAACTGTCTAGTGGAAAAAGGACAGCATTTTCAACAAATGGAGCTGGTTCAACTGGAGGTCAGCATGTAGAAGAATGCAAATCGATTCATTCTTATTTTCTTGTACAAAGCTCAAGTTCAAGTGAATAAAAGACCTTCATTCACATAAAACCAGATACACTGAAACTAATAGAAGAGAAAGTGGGGAAGACCCTCTAATACCTAGGCACAGGGGAAAAGTTCCTGAACAGAACACCAATGGCTTATGCTCTAAGATCAAAAACTGACAAATGGGACCTCATAAAATTGCAAAACTTCTGTAAGGCAAAGGACACTGTCAATAAGACAAAACGGCAACCAACAGATTGGGAAAAGATCTTAACCAATCCCACATCTGATAGAGGGCTAATATCCAATATATACAAAGAACACAAGAAGTTAGACTCCAGACAACCAAATAACCCTATCAAAAATGGGGTACAGAGCTAAACAAAGAATTCTCAACTGAGGTAACTCAAATGGCCGAGAAGCACCTAAAGAAATGTTCAGCATCCTTAGTCATCAGGGTAATGCATATCAAAACAACCTTGAGATTCCACCTCATACCAGTCAGAATGTCTAAGATCAAAAACTCAGGTGATAGCAGATGCTGACAAAGATGTGGAGAAAGAGGAACACGTTTTCATTGCTGGTGGGATTGCAAGCTGGTGCAAGCACACTGGAAATCAGTCTGCTGGTTTCTCAGAAAATTGGACATAGCATTACCTGAGGACCCAGCTATACCACTCCTGGGCAAATACCCAGAAGATGCTCCAACATATAACAAGGACATATGTTCCACTATGTTCCTAGCAGCCTTATTTATAATAGTCAGAAGTTGGAAAGAACCCAGATGTCCCTCAACAGAGGAATGAATTCAGAAAATGTGGTACATTTATACAATGGAATATTACTCAGCTATTAAAAACAATGAATTCGAGAAATTCTTTGACAAATGGATGGAAACTAGAAAATATCATCCTGAGTGAGGTAACCCAATCACAAAAGAACATACATGGTATGCACTCACTGGTAATTGGACATTAGCCCAAAAGCTTAAAATACCCAAGATACAACTCACAGACTGTATGTAGCTCATGAAGAAGAAATACCAAAGTGTGGGTGCTTTGACCCTTCTTAGAAGGTTTAACAAAATACTCATGGGAGCAAATATAGGGATAAAAACTGACAGAAACTGAAGGAGGGGCTGTCTGGAGACCATTCCACCTGGGTATCCATGCCATGTGGAGTCACCAAAGGTAGAACCTGATGTGGATTCCAGAAAGTGCATGCTGACAGGAGCCTGATATAGCTGTCTCCTTAGAGGTCTGCCAGAGCCTGACATATACAGAGGTGGATACTTACAGTTAACCATTGAACTGGTCAAGGGGTTCCCAATGGAGAAGTGAGAGAGAAGACTGAAGGATCTGAAAGAATTTGTGGCCCCATGGGGAGAGCAACAATACCAACCAACCAGAGCTCCCAGGGTCTAAACCACCAGCCTGGAAGCACATAGGGAAAGACCCATGACTCCAGCTGTAGGGGAGGATGGCATTTTGGGGCAAAGGTGGGAGAAGAAGTCCTTGGTCTAGTCAAGGCTGGATACCCTACTGTGGGGGAATTTGAGGGTGGGTAGGTGGAAGTGGGGAGCTGGGAGTAGGGAGGTGGGAGTGGGGAGGTGGGAGTGGTGAGGTGGGTGGGGGCACATCCCCATAGATGTAGGAGAGGAGGAATGGGATGGGGGTTCCTGGGTGGGAGGGAAATGGGGAAAAGAGATCACCTCTGAAATGTAAATAAAATATTCAATAAAAAAAAAAGAAAATTTGCCAAAACAGTTTAACCTAGGAGAAAGAGCTAAGGAAGATCATGGTCAATCTGGAAGAAATTATATGTATAACATATAAAATGCAATATACTATTCATACAATATATAGCGAAATTATATGATATATATACATATATGTGAAATTCACTTATATATACATATATATGTGTATATGTGGATATTTAAGTAAGACATATTTCAGCTATTTAGTGTACTATTACTTAAGAATTGTTCTATAACAATGTTGAGGGAGAAAATGATGTTAGTATAATCACTTTGAGGAAACAGCACATACATGGAAATCCTAGTTACAGCAATGGAAGGAAGCATTACTGTGTAGGGACAGTTCCTGGGCACATGGCAGCAAGCCCATGTCTTGCTTTTTTTGCATCATTTCATGAAAGAAAAATTTCTATCTCTTTGTAGGGTAGAAGTGACCATCTCTTCATTTCTCTCATGATGTCCTACTTTATTTCTGACTCTGAGGGATGAATCCTTTCCTCTTTTCTGGGCCTTCAAAGGGTCTGGATGTCGGGAACATTCTGTAATAAATCAGCTCTGTGGTGGGCCCTGCCTCAGGAGAGAACGCCTGTCATTTTTCCAGTACATCAAGATTAGCCCAGTCCCACAGGGAATGTGTTATTCTTTGTTGCTCAAGATATTCTTATTAGGTTTCCCACCCCTCTCCCCAATCATGCTTTAAAGTACAAAATAACATCTTGTTTCTATCAGAGAGTTGGAGTTATTATTTAATTTGTTCAGATCTGAGTGGAGTGTGGGTAAGATTATCATCTAGTGCTTAACAAAAGAACAAAAGCACAGAAATAACTCAAATACTTCTGTGGTAAATTGGCAAAAGAGAAGGTGATACAGAGGTAGATGGAATTTTATTTACCCACAGACAAGAATGTAGTTATGATGCTGGCCACAGTGTGGGTAAAGGCTGAAGACAGTAAGTCAAATTAAAGAAGCTACATGTGAAATACCACAGCTTCTGTGATTCAGAGTTTGTTGTTCTGGATTGGAAAACCCATAGGAAAACAAGTATGGTAGACGCTGTCAGGTACTATTGAAGGGAATCAAGTAATGGCTGTGGAGAATGAGTTAATTCTGTTCTGTATGGAAGAAACTCACAATAAAGCTAAGTATTTCACTGAGGATAGAAGGAGGGAAAATTATGTTGTTTTTTTTTGTTTTTTTTGTTTTTTTGTTTTTTTTTTTTTTTTAGAAACATAATTCATTCTGGGTTTCATTCTACAAATTAGTAACACTTCTCTTTTATAAAAATAGATAATTGTTGGGCATAGGTGGGAGAGGAGATTCTTGGTCCCATGAAAAAGGAACACAGAGTAGCGGGGGATGTGAGGGTGGGGAGGGGGGAGTGGGGATGGGGGTAGGTGGGGGCACAGCCTCATAGAAGCATGAAGAGGGGGGATGGGATAGGAGGATTCTGGGTGGTGGGAGGAAGTGGGGTAAGGGGATAAAATCTGAAATGTAAATATAATACCCCCAAAAAAATTTTTAAAAATTTAAATAAAAAAAAGAAAGTAAAAAATGAAAAAAAAACATAGATAATAAATATGTTGCTTGAAACTGCAGACTACATTGCAACAAAAATTATTTTAGAGGAGTCTATGTACTAGTAAATACTAATATTAATAAAATTCTTAGACTCAAAAAAAGGAGGGAAAATACATGTCATATAGAGTAAGCTGGACTCACTCCACTTGGCTTCTAAAACCAGGCACAGCACAATAGACACACTCTCACAACAGTATCTCATGGGCACAAATACAAACATCATTTCCCTTAACAAAGTATTGCTAAATCAAGCTCAGCAATATTTAAAAATAGTTATGTGTTACAATCAAGTCCTATTTATTTTACTTGCACAAAGATTCTATCAACCGATGAAGTAAAGGCTGCGCTGGCTAGTTTTACAACTTGACACATGCTGGAGTCATCTGAGAGGAAGGAACCTCAGGTGAGAACATGCCTCCATGAGACTGGCTTCTGGTCAAGCCTGTAGGACACTTTACAAATTAGTAAAGTGGGAGGCCCAGATCACTGTGGATAGTGCCACCCTGGGCTGGTGGTCTTTGGTGCTATAAGAAAACCAACTAAGCAATCTGTGGGAGAGCAAGCCAGTAAACAGCACTCCATTATGAGCTCCAGAAATAGGAACCCTCATATGACGACATTTGAAAAAATTAGTACTTGTCTATAATTTGAAAATGTTTTAGACAAATAATAAAAAAAAAAATCTGTTCAACTGACCAGGTGTATATCTCATGGATAGACTGCCTACTATGTGTGAGAGGCTGGATTCAATTCTACAAACACACACACACACACACACACACACACACACACACACACACACACACACACACACAAATAATGAATGACAAATGAATACAAATCTACAGTAGTATTATATTACATAATGAATAAATTAAATATTTTCCTTTTAAAATTCAGAAAGGTGGGGGGGGTTCTGATTATGTAATATACTGCTAGAATTCTAGTCAATGTGGAAGTATTATTAAGCATTCCCTGTTTGCATGTGGCTTATTGTCTCCACAGAACAAAGTATCTATAAAACTGTCTTCAAATTCACAAATAAACACAGTGAAATTATAATTTATAAAATAACTATACAGAAGTACAATTCTATATTCTTAGAATAAACATGTGGACACAGACACATATCACACAATAACTTCACCTTGTCTGTCTTCAGTGTAAGAGGATTTAACTACTCTTGCAATGACTTGATGTGCCAGGTAAGTGATACCCAAGGGGCTGTCCCCCGTCTCAAAGGAGAAGCAGAGTGGAACATGGGGAGGATTTGTGTGAGGGAGGAAGAGAAATGGGCTGCAATTGGGATGTAAAGTGAACAGATAAATTAATGGAAAAGAATAAAATATTTAGATATTGTGAGAGTTAGTGTTAATCTTAACAGAAACTAGATGCACGTAGGAGATAAACTTATGCCATGCCTATAGAGATCAGTGTGATAATTTTAATTGTTGAGGACAGACTCATCTTAATTATGGGCAGAGCCAATCCCTGGCCAGGGAATTCTGGATGGTAAAACTGGTGGAAAGGAACCAAATCACAAACAAGCATGACCTCCTTCTGTTCTTTAGTTCTGACGGTAGACATAATGTGATCAGCAGCTTTGAGCCCCTGATGCTTTGGCTTCTGCACCAGAACGGTCTGCAGCTAGAACTGTAGCCAAAACGGACTTTTCCTTTTAAGTTGCTCTGTCACAGTGTTCCATCCCGGCAACAGGAAAAGATACTCAGACAGAAATGAAACTGTCAGAACACGGAGAGTATTTATGTGATGGAAACTCCTCGGTGCTGAGAGAAGAAGACTATGAAAATCAACAAAGAGATATGTCATATTTGTAAATTGTAAACTCAACGTAGTCAAAGGCCAAGTTTCCTCTGAATCTGCCTGAAGCTTTAACTGTTCTGGTCTGTTCAGCTCCCCTACCCCTGGCATACATTCACATGCAAGCACAGGCAAACACACACACACACACACACACACACACACACACACATACACACACACGTGCATGTGCACACAAATTTTTTAAAAAATCATAGAAAAAGAAAATCTATGTATCTTACAAAGGGCTGGTGTTTAGAACGTGTAAATAACCTCCAAATACAATAGCAAAAAATCACAATCAATTTTGCAGATACATAAAAGACATGAAGGCATGTGTTGCTGATGAGGGAGGCTGTGTAAATATCCACGTGTCACACTGGATGATGCTCAGAAGCATAGTCAGTAAGGTGATGTTGTCACTTCACATAAGGTACCCACAAGCCTATTAGGATGCTTAGATTAAACAACAATAAAGGAAAGTAGTGAAATCATGTGATAAAAATGCAGAGGGTTGGGCTGACTGGAAGGAAGGAGGGATACCAGAGGAAGAGAGGAAGGAGTAGGGAAAGGATTTAAGAGGAAAATCTAAAGACACATATGCATGAAGATGCCAAGATGGAGCACAACACGTTGTATGCTAAACTAAAAACTTGGTAAAAAAAAAATTACAACTGTTTTTTAATTAATAAAATAAATCACAGTGATGGAATCTAATGTTGGCAGTGCACAGAAAGTGGCTCAAACACATTGCTTGTGAGATGCACAGTTGTTCAGTTTCTGAACAATCCTTAGACAGTTTCCTAAAAGCTAGACTGCTCGCTTGGCATTTTCTTCAGAGAAATGAAAGCATGTGTGCAGGAATGTTCATAGAAGCTTTGGGAATGACAGCCCTGACTGGAAGGTCTCCAGATGTCTTTCACCAGGTGAAAGTACTGGAGCTGTTGTCTGTGTGATATGCTTAGTTCACTTGGCATCTGGTGAGTCCAAACTGCGTCCGTATTGTTTGCTAAGGCACAGCTTCTGTAAGCCTGGAATGGGCCGACTCACATGTGCTAACACACATACCACTTTGCTCATTTGCTTTCCAGCTATGGCTACTTAGTGCCTTCTCCACATTTGTTCGTTGTGCCTGAACATGGGCATACACATATCTCCCTGAGGCTCAATCGTCCTCAACATTTTCCATCTTGTCTCCTACTTCCTAGGAATATATTTTTCTCTGTTTCTAAAAGAGCTGGACTTATTTGGGGCTAAGTCTCAGGGAGAAGGGTACTTTCCTTAGTCTTTGATGAGTAGCCACCAGTTCTTAAGTTTTTAATTTTACTATCTTTAGAGTTTATTTTTTAAGCAAACGACAGATTCCCTTTAATGTATTGATACTGTGTTTTAAAGTAAAATTAGAAAATAAAAATTAATATATGTAAAGTAGCAATACCAAACTCACATGTTAGCAGAAACAATATGATTATATTTTAAAATCTATTTTGTGCAACAAATATAATCAGGGAAACTACCAAGTTTATAAATCTCTTCAGAAGACATCTGGGTTCCAGTTGTTCCGACAGTCATTCCACTACAATGTAACTTTTTTTTTTGTTTGAAGTCTATGAAACCCAAAACAGAGCCACTCAGAAGTGTAGCTGAAGAAAATGGAAAGTATTTCATAGCCATTTTATACTAGATACTGTTGTACTACATTGTAAATAACTGTTCTTTTATAGTAAACCAATAACCCGACAATTTCATAAAGATTAACTGGAATATGGGTTATGAGACTATATAAATATCTTTTTTGTTTGTATTATTTCACACAAAATACATTACTCAATTTTATATCTTGTTTGGATATTTTCTTATATGACGTATTGACCATTTGTAAAATATTGATTTACTGAGCTGAGTAAATCTCAATAATGGATCATTTCGTTCTATAATATTCACAAATTTTCCTTGTTAATGTTACCAGTCTTCTCAGAAAGAAGAGGCTCTGTCAAAGTTGTGGTGGGAGAACTACATTTCCCAAATTATACAGAGAAGCAGTGTGTGTGTGTGTGTGTGTGTGTGTGTGTGTGTGTGTGTGTGTGTAGTATGAATGCTGTCATGAGCTGCAGAGACTATTGGCTCTTTTCCTTGAAGTGATAATCTCTCTTCATTTAGGTGCTCAAGAAAACATTTATCTAATAAAGCATAATGGTGGGTTATCCTCTGCTTATTCTTTAAGGTAAACCGGTGTTCCAGGGTTACAACAGCCATTTCGCCATGTGACACAGACACTTCACAAGGCCTTCCTGGAAAACAGCCATCGTATTTTGATATGCAGCAAATATGTGTTAGGGAGTCAAGTTGATATCTAATAACGTTAGTATCTTCCTACTGCCCCATGAGGGCCTTCTATAATGAACGAAACTGGTGCGGTGGTGAGCACTCTGTGATGTCACTATGCAGAACCATCACTCAGGCATCCAGGGCATTTGTATTCTCACTGTGAGCGCTGCAGATAGGAATGTTTTGAGAACAGTGTTGACATCACATAACCTCTGAACAGGCCTCAGTGTGATCCCAGAAAACAGAATGTGGCCCTCCAGATTTAGCACCACTGAATTTGTTTAATTGTGTGACAGACCAGGAAAAGACAGAAATTTTATCACAAGGATAAGACTATATTGTTTGCTCAACAAAACTTTCATTGTATCCAAGAGATGTAGTGTTACCCAGGGTGATATGCAATGAAAATAATAGCAGAAAACATTGAGGTATACCGAAATTATCAAGGTATCTTGATAATTGAAGAGAAATGTTTTATCTGTAAGTGACATTACTTGTTAACTGAGATGTCTTAAAGTACTTGGCTATCTGTTATTATAATGTGATGTTTTCTAACAAATTTCACTTGATCAATACAATTCTCATTTTTAAAACTGACTTGTCTACACTTATAGCAACTTTTACCTAGGTGCATTTATTGAACACAATGCAAAATGATATCATAAACTGTATATTTCCACTCCAGAATATTGGAAGATGAAGCTACAGTCTATACCACTACCCCCTCCCCCCCCAGTTGACATTAAGAAATACTACCTAGTGGCCACAATGAAAGGAAATCATGGCTATTTATTGCACAGTAACAACAACCAACCATTATGTATTTATTAAAGCAAAGAAAAGTGAGGCTCAGAGAGAACTCATGCCCTTGCCAAAGTCAGAGCATTAAGAGTTAAGAAACTTAGTCATGATGGATTGTAGAATAGACCAGAGAGAGTTGGGACCACACAGATCAAAGTAGACAGCCCCTGTCCTTAATCTGTAGCTGTCTTTACTGTTTACCAGTGTGGAAAAGCCTCTCTTGTGAACAGAAGATGCCTGAGAAACTGACAAAAGAATACCTGAGATGAAGTCATCTCAGTGCTGGATCTGTGAGCTGAGTCATGAGCACAGATAGCCTGACACTCTTTGGAGCTCAGGGACTGAGCACAGAGAGAGCAAAGCTTGACAGTGAATTTCAGTGTTTGTGACAGCTCTTACCCTTGTTCAGTATTGTGACTGACAGGGGATCTGGAAGGAGCTTCTGGAAACTTGACAGGGGCAACTGGTAGGGATAAGTGATATAAACATCAGAATGTGTTGAACGATCCTTGAGATTTTGAAACCTGGAGATTGCAATATGTATGCAGTCTTGAATTTCTGTGAGTGACTCATCTTGAAGGATCTTGGAAAAAGAATTAAGCCCAACTTAAATTACATCAAAAAATGCACTTAACCTCACTGAAGGAGGGTTTTCAGGAAAGAACATTACTTTTTTTTTATTGTGTTCACTTATGAAAGTTCCTTGCTAGTATCGTATAGGGAAACCTTGCTGCTGATCGAAGCCTTGAGTTTGGTGCAAAATGGCAGCGTCCTTTTTCCAATGGGGTTTCCTCTTCTCCACCTAATGAAGCAACTCAGCACCTTAGCTTTCAGTCAGTGACCTTTGCCCACCTCCTTCCCCCAAACTATATAACCCTTGGTTCACCTGAATAAAAATGCAGGCATACAAGCTCACCCTGAATAAAGAAATATGCTAAGAGAGCCTCAGAGAGCTGCTTCATTGAAGAACATCAGAGAAGGCCTTTGCCTTAAAGAGCTGTAATGCTAAGATCCTCAGAGAAAGCCCCACCCTCACCCCGCCCTAAGAGTCACTCCTGGCTGGACTCGGATTCTGCAGAACTACACCAGATCTTGGCTCTACTTCATCCTTCTAGCCAGGTGTGCAGCAGTGTCTGGACACCCTGAGAGGGAGGAAGTGGAGGACAAGGAACCACAGCTGGATCCCAAAACGCATACTGCAGTATCACTTCATCTGTGAAATTCTAAAGAAAAAACTTGTTTTCCAGCTCCCTGATGCCTCAGACCTGGTGTCAGCGTGGCCACGTGTCTGCATGCTCGTGCATGCGTGCGTGTGTGAGTGTGTGTGTGTGTGTGTGTGTGTGTGTGTGTAGGGGATGTTTGTGTACAGATGCATGCCACAGCTGGCATGTGGAGGTCAAAGAATATGCGTAGGAATAGGATCTCTCTTTCCATTATCTGAGTACTGGGAATTGGGTTGACGTTATTAGATTTGCCGGCAGGTGCCCTTACCCAATGTGAAATCTTATCAGTCTCCTACTTTTCTTATAAGAGAAATAATCTTGATATGTGCCAAGGCTAGCCCTGAATCCTCAATCCTCATGTCTCAGATTCTGAAATAGCTGGTGATACGATGCAGGATGCTGTAGGAGGGGTGCCTCGTAGGCCTCATGCTTGAAGTATCTCAGGTACTGGCCATATGCCAAGTAGTATAAAATGAAATTTTGGGGGAACATGAAAAGTGCAGGTGAGAAGAGAAAAAAATGGAACAGAGAAGTACAAAAAGAGAGATAAGAAAGAAAGAACAGAAGAGGACAGACAGGAATATGTGGGAGAGCACAGAGAGGAAAGAGAGAGGGAGGGAAGGAGAGAGAAAGGGAGGGAGGGAGGGAGGGAAGGAGGGAGGGAGGGAAGGAGGGGGAGGGGGAGAGAGAGGACAAGGGAAAGGGAGGGAGGAGGAGAGAGAGAGAAGGAAGAAGGGGAGTGGGAGAGGGAGGGAGAGGAAAGGAGGAAGGGGGAAGGGGAAAGAGGGAGCTGGAGAGGGAGAGATGGAGGGGGAGAAGAAGAGGGGGAGCAGAAGGGGAAGGGAGGGAAACAGGGAATGGGAAGGAATAGGAGGAAGTAGAGGGAGATAAGAGAGAGAGAGAGAGAGAGAGAGAGAGAGAGAGAGAGAGAGAGAGAGGGAAACAATCCTTTTTATAGCAAGCCAGGCTCCTACCTGGCTGTTGCTAGGTAACTGTTGGGCGGAGCCTAGAAGCAGTCCTTGAAGAAAGGCTAACAGGTAGGATTATAAAATTGTACCACAACCCATTTGCCTGTCTCAGACAAGAATGTGGGGAAATCAGGTCCAAGTAATTGTTACATTTCTGGCTGCTGGGGACATGTGATACAGCCATTTTGCAAGTGTTTAGGAAATAGAGGAAGATTTAATCATGTTTCAATTATTTAATAGATGCCTATCCTAAGTCAGGCAAAGTTCTAGAAACTGAAAGCACACCAGTGAACAAAGCATGCAGAATTTCATATTTCTGTGGAAATATAAAAATACGTAATCGTAAGTTGGTATGTATGCTTGTGATAAGAATTATGGGTAAAAAAAGTCTAAGGTGCAACGGATTGCTGAAACACAGGGCTTATATATATTTGGTGGTCAAGTGACTATCTTAAAGTGAGATGACGTAACACTAGAGATGTAGAGTGGGAGAGACCAACGGAGGCTGCTGGTACAGTGTTGGGGGCTGTGGAGGCTGCTGGTACAGTGTTGGAGGCTGTGGAGGCTGCTGGTACAGTGTTGGGGGCTGTGGAGGCTGCTGGCACAGTCTTGGGGACTGGAGGCTGCTAATAAGATGTTGGTAGATCCCAAGGTGGTCATGCACTGAGTGTATCTGGCCTGCAGTGGGAGTGTGATCTTCTTATGTGAGGAAACACTAAAAGTACAATTTATCTGCTACAGAAGCAGGCAAGGTAAAGTGACTAAGATCTATACGATGTACAGGAGCCCTGCACGTCAAGGTTCGACATGTGGAATTTAAACATTATTCCTAGAGCAAAATCTTCAGAAGGTTTTCAGCAGAAGAATGGTGCGTTTGAATTGAACTTTAAAATAACCTGGTGTTCTCAAGAAATCAATGTCCACTGTCCAGTGAAAAGGTAACTAAGGCTTCAGTGATGACACGGGAGACTTTACTGTGAGAAGAAAAGAAATTTGGAATGAAATTTAGACTTATGTTAACAGGATTACATAACTGGATGTAATGAACAGATGTTAGAAGTCAAGGGTATCGTGGAAACTTTGTCCAGGAGAATGAAGAAAGGATGTAGCTACACTTAGAAGAGACAGATAGATGGGCTTGTTTTGTCTTGGTGGTGCTGACGAGGAAGGACAGTTTTGTTTGTTTCCTATTAGCAGCTGAGTGTGCAGGCAAGGTGAGGAGCTGCATGTTGACCATGGAGCTGCACCTCGAGCCCAGGGTGGTTTTAGGTGGGAAACATCAGTGAAGACAGGTAAGAGCAGCAAGAAACATACAGAGGCTGCCTTCTGTTCTAAGAGTTTTTCCCTTTGAGATTTTCCTCATCTGCCTGGGATGTTTTAGAACCAGGGTAGTTTCTCCAGTTGGTGAGTCCCCTGTAATCTGTATAACGTCTCCATCATGTCTAATCATTGTGCATGGCCAGTGCTGGCATTTTGCCTATGTCAGAATAGACAATTCAGCTTAAACATTAAGTAAGCTAAGTTGTTAGCATCAGGCAAGTACTGAGACCATTCTTTATATATTGTTGTTATGAGCACTTAGTTCATAATTTGGGCTACTAAAGAAGGATAATAAATTAATGTTTTATGTGATAAAAGTATACAGTAAGATTCCAATAAAAATGCAAATTGAATCAATTCTTAACTTTCAAATATATTTGCTCTCAATTGTTTTCCCTTTAGAAAAGAGGATTAACAGTGTTAATAATTTTCAACATAGGATTTAATTAATTAATAGGATTTAATTAATTAACTATTTTTTAAATGCTCAATTATTTATAACACTAGTTTAATACAAACGAATGACATATACAATAAATATTATTTGATATTTTAATTTTAAAACAATTCCATTGAAAGAAAAACAAAAAGTTTTCTGAGACATTATCATGTATGGCTCAGGGTAGCCACAAATTCTAGATGTAGCTGAAGCTGGCAATTGATCCTTTTGCTTCCGATTCCTAAATGCTGAGATTGTGGACATGTGTCACTCCACCCTGAACACTAACTCTACTACAAATACCAACTTATTGGTTCTGGCAGAGCCAGGCTTCTCCTACATTCTGTTTGTTGTATTAAATAGTTTAATATACACTGCAAGCCACAGTGCGTGTAAAAATTGGCTTAAGTAGAATTTTGAAGCATTTCAAAAAACCAATAAAAACACAATTGTGAGAATTAAAACAGAATTTTAGACGTGGTGGGTGGGGCACACCTTTGATCCCAGTACTCAGGAGGCAGGCAGAGGCAGAGGCAGAGGCAGAGGCAGAGGCAGAGGCAGAGGCA
>JANHMN010000011.1:11851864-11870029 GCA_030674055.1 Rhabdomys pumilio
CAGAGGCAGAGGCAGAGGCAGAGGCAGAGGCAGAGGCAGAGGCAGAGAGGCAGAGGCAGAGAGGTGAGGCAGAGGAGGCAGAGAGGCAGAAAGGCAAACAGATGTCTGTGAGTTTGAGACCTACCTGGTCTATAGAGCAAGATCCAGGGCTACACAGTAACATGTTTTGAAAAAATACAATGAACAAACTAACTAACTAACTAACTAACTAACTAACTAACTAACTAACTAAAGCAGAAAGTCTGTCAGGAAATGCTTGTCTTCTCCAGTAAGCTTAAAACACAATGTGGAGACACCATCTTAGCTTTATTTTGATCATCTTCTAATATGTAACATACAGAAAGCTTGGGGATCCAATACATGCACATCAAAGCTCCAAAGTTATAAATGAGGCCACTCGCATACAGATGTTCACTGCTGTCGTAGTCAGGGTTGTCTAGAGTTACAGAACTTATGGAATGTCTCTCTATATTAAGAGAATTTATTGAGATGACTTACAGTCTATAGTCCAACTAACCCAACAATGGGCAGCTGGGAATGGGAAGTCCAAGGATCTTAGTAGTTGCTCAAATCCACAAAGCTAGTTGTTTAAGATGGTCTTCTGTAGAAGCAGATTCCAGCAGTTGTGCTGGCAAGTAAGTGCAAGCAGTTGAAGAAGAGTGAGTCTTCCTTCTTCCAATGTCCTTACGTAGGTCTGAAGCAGAAGGTGTGCCTCAGATTAAAGATGTGTGCCACCCTGCCTGGATCTAAAACTTGCTTTGTCCCAGGCTGACCTTGAATTCACACATCTGCTTGCCTCAGTCTCCTAGAGTTGGCTACTTTGCTTGGGCCTAAGATTTTTATGGCCACTATTCCATGAACAATCTCCACATCAAAATCCAGGTCAGAAACCTCAAGATCTTCCAACCTCAAGATCTGGATCACAAGTGAGTCCTCCATTTCTGAATTGTGGTTCATTCCAGATATAATCAAAGTGACAACTAGGAATAGCCATTACAACTGTATACAAATTCCAAGCATTTGGTTTTCATATTCACTGAATATGACATACCCACTGACCATCGTACTCAAGAATTCAGTAAGAATCTTCTTTGTAGTTCTCTGGTGTTCTGTGATGATCTATCTTGTAAAGACTGTTAAGTGGTGGTAGAGACAATGACTGGTCTGTGTTCATCAACATGCAGGCATTTAAAAGACATATAACTTGCAACAAAACTAAGACAAAGCAAAAATGTAAAAAATTTTGGGGGAAAAAAACCAAATCTTTATAAAAAAGCTATTTTTTTCTCTAGTAAACCTGTATCTTAAGTAAAACTGAGAGGATTAAACCCAGTATTTTCTTTGGAGGAAGACACTTTTTTATTTTTCTAAGCTGATTCCCCTACAGTGAGGTAGCAGTTTAGATTTAAAAAGTCTAAATAACACCGGGTACTTCATCTCAATCTACTTAGTTTCCTAGGATTCCTGGCTAGAAAACAATGTTGTTTCTTAAATGCAAACCCAGAGTTCAGGGGATAACCTGAATCCATGCTCTAACTAAGCAGCAGAGTGGAAAAGCCAGGGCTTAGGCTCACAAGAGCCAAGCTTGGATTTGGCCCCATCAAGAATTTTGTGAGTGTGTGCTTTTTCCAGGTCCCAGTCTACTTATTGTTGGAGAGGAATGAGTATTATCAGGCAAGATTCTTTGAAAATTATCTGGCAAACATGAAAATCAAAGCACATTTAAGAGCACTCAGAATTTAGTCTTGAACATAATTGAAAACATCCAAGTTCTAAATGTCTCTAGATGTACAAGATTACTTACTCTCATCCTCAGGCTCATCCCCACTCCTTAGGAAAAAAAAGCACCAAGTGTATACAGCAACAGTCTGTATAAGAGTGGCCTTAGGTCTTATAACTGAAACTCCAATATGCCTCTATTGAATCTCCCAGGCTTTCTGTATATTATGTATTCGAAGATGATTAAAAGAATCCAGGTTCTTTCTTACCTGCAGAGATGACTTCGTGTGGGTTTGTTACTGCTTTGGCTATGTTTTGTTTTGTTTTGTTTTGACTAAGGCTTTCCTCCCTTTTTTTGATGACTTATCTTATTTCATAATCGTTGGTGTTCTTCCTGCATGTATGTCTGTGTGACGGTGTCAGATCCCTTGGAACTGGAAGTACAGACAGCTATCAGCTGCCATGTGGGTGCTAGGAACTGAACCCTGGTCCTTTGGACAAGGAGACACACTCTTAACTGCTGAACCACTCCCCAGCCTCTGCGTTTCTCTTTTAATCCAGTAACTTCTAAGCAAAGAAAGATTCCTTTCCCAACAGTTATCTTAATAAGAGATCTCAGATGTGCTTTCATGAGTTCAACCTGGTTATATGCTTATATTAACATAATCAATACTCATTAATTTATTACTCATCATTATTTTATCTCTACTAGGTGATAAAACTTGTTCTAAACATGTTACAATAATAACTAAAAATAAAAAAATGAAGTTCCTTGTTTATAAAATCTTCATTCTCATGGGACAATCAGGCATAGCCTTGTATGTGATTAAAGAATACTGTATTTTTTATTGCTTATCAAATTACACTGATAAAGAAAGCAGAGAAATGACGTAGAGTGTGCTGGGAGGCTACTTTGTATGATCAGCCTTTGTTGATACAAAAATGTTTGAGATTCTCTTGGGAGCAACAGGGCAAGTTTAAGAAACTTGCTTGCTTCTCAGAGTGGAGAACAGCTGACATAGGAGGAGACAAGAAGAAATGTTAAGACCTAAGGATGGGGAAGTAAATACTATACACAGACTAGAGATCAGCAGGATGATGAAAGAATCATCTAAGCTAAATCTACAAAGGTTGCTGCTGTTGTTTCGTAGACAAAAGCTATGGAAGTTAAGGCTGAAATTCTCAACATCAGCTGAGAATTGTTCCAACAGCCCAGGTAGGGAGTGTCATGATTCCACAGAGGTGTCAAAGAGAAATGGTCAGACTCGTAAGAAATCCCAAAGGCAGAGTCAGCAGCATCTGTTGATGGGTTAAATGTCCTTCAGAAAGAACAAAAGTCAGAAGACTCTAATTGCAATGAAATAAAGTTATAAAAACTGTATGCTGATTTCATAAGGACATTGTTCCCCTACATGGCACAGGTATAATGGTAAAGATTTCTGTAGTTGCGCTAGGAATGAGATAGAATGATGCTCTCGCCTCCGAGTTGGGGCTGAGTGGTAGAGGTACCATTCCAACCACGCTCGCAAAAGTGAAGTAGATAGGGTTTCTCAGACAAACCACAGTGCTGCTATTGAAAGGCGAAGTAAACACTAGACATGCAAGATTGCAGAAGTTGTCTAGTCAAACCTTTCTGAAGCTTCCCTTCAGCTCTGTAAGTACTGTTTCCCCCCTCTAGAAATAACTGAAACAGGAGTCTGGCGATTTAGCCAGGTATGGTGTTGAGCTTGGGGGGTGGGAACAGAAGGAGCAAGGTCACTCTCAGCTACATGGCCAATTCAATCAAACCTGGATTATATGAGACCTCATCCTAAAATAAATAAATAAATAAACAAACCCTGTGCACATTATTTCCTCGGTGAAATTACCCTCAGATCTAGGAAGTATATAAACAGGGTTCTCTCTTGCTCTAAAAATGAACCTGACTTCCAGTCAAATGCTTTTTGGGATTACGCTCCCTAGTCACAGGATTGGTGTTAAGTATTAACAACAGTGTGGTGGGAGAGTCAGAGAAAGGATTGAGACTCTTCAGTTATTTTCTCTTAGTGACCAAATCAATCTCTCTCTCTCTCTCTCTCTCTCTCTCTCTCTCTCTCTCTCTCTCTGCCTCATTAGGTATCCCCTTAGCTGGCCTGTGACATCCAACTCTTCGGAGTGTACTCTGCAACTTGTTCTGTCTGGAATGTCCTTTCTTATAACAGTCTCTGCATCTGCAAGTTTTGTAAGATGTGGCTCTAGCACGAGAAGCTCTTTATATGTTTCCCGGAATAATTCATATATAACAGAGCTTTCTCAAGGGATCCACATGTGTTTGTCAAGGATCCTGTTCTTTAGATCTACTTCCTTCTTTATAGCACGTTCAATGACAGTAAGCATCCACGTAAATCCTTTTCTTGGTCTAGTCTGTAAAAAAAAATTAAAGGCATGATTTTTTAGTTAATTCTTTGAGAATTTCATACAACGTATTTTGGTTGCATTCACTTTCTTTAACTCTATCCAGATCTGTCTCTACCTCCGTACTCACCACCCCCTACTTTGTGTCCTTCTAAATTCTTTTTCTTTGCTTTTAAACAACATCCAACCTTTCCTCCATATTTAATTGCATCCAATGTTGTTCTGCCTATATACTTCTGGGGGCTTGGCCAACCACTGACCATGGTTGGCCAGTAGCTGTATCCTTAAAGAATACTGATTCCTGTTTCTTCAAAACATCATCAACTGCCCAGAGCTCGTCTGTTAGGGGTGGGGGTCCACAATTCCCTCCCATTCCATGTTCACAGGCTTGGTCTCCTGCAGGTCTCATGCAAGCAACTTGTCCTAGATCTTCTTTCTATTGCTGCTCTGAAGCATCATAACTAAAAGGAAGTTGGAGAGAAAAGAGTACACTTGTACAATATCACTGAAGGAAGTCAGGGTAGGAATTCAAATAGAACAGGGACCTGTAGGAAGGAGCTGACACAGAGGCTGGCCGTGGAGGGGTGATACTTAACTGGCTTTCTCTTCATTCCTTGTTCAGCCTGCTTTCTCATAGAATCCAGGACCATATCCATTGATCACTAAATAAGAAAATGTCCTTCAGGCTTGCCTATAGCTGATGTTTTGGAGGCATTTTCTCAACTGAGTCTCCCTTCTCTCAGATGACTCTAGCATGAGTCAAGTTGACATAAAACAAGCTAGCATGCAACCAAAGATGCTGTAAGTCCATGAAAACAATTAGTGGCCCTGCCATGACAAGAAAGCACCATTTGGCTCCAACCCTCCCTTTCCTCTGGCTCTCACAATCTTTCTAATCTTTCTGCTCCCCCTCTTCTGTGATGTTCTCTGAGCTTTGAGGGCAATGACGTTCCATTTCTGCCTGGTCACTCTGCTAACATTTATTCTCTGCACATTGATCAGTTAGAAATTTCTGCATCAGTTATCTTTTGTTCCACAAAGAACCTTCTCTAATGGGGTCTCATAGCTGCACTGATCTATGACAGATAGAAATTTAGAGGGCACTTTGACATTATGTTCATTTAGGAGAATAATAGTGGTAGGTTCATCCCGGATATTGTCAGCTCCCCAGTCATGGGTTCTTGGTCAGATTTACAGTGCCAGGCAAATGTTGAGAGGACCTAATATCTCATCAGAAATCCATCAGTTGTTCACAGTAACATCCATGTTGCTACTGTAACCCATATCTTACCACTTGGATGAGTAAGATTATTGATGACATCCCTCTTATAAGAACTTACAATCTTTCAATATTATGAAAGATAGCCAGCAGCAAGTACAAACTTGATTTCTCTAATTTCAAGAGGACATTTTAGCAGAAAGTGAACAAGGAGAAATTGGTAATACAGGGAAGTGCTATTCACATCTGAGGTTTAGTTTTTTTTAACAAGTAAAATTGGCTTACAAAGTCAGTTTCCATAGGTTTTTTCTGACCCTTTGCTGTGGTTAGCTCTGATCCACATTCTTGCCTAACCATTTCCATGCCCAATACTCTCCTGTCTACTTTCATATCATCTGTATTCTTTTACCACTTCTCGATTAAACTCCACCCCAGTGACTTCCACAGAACCTCCAAGTGAGACACATAGATCTATCAGTTAAAAACTAGGATATACACGTGTGTGAGAGAGTGTATAACATTCATCTCTATGCGGCTGGGTTATCTCACTCAGGTTGATTTTTCCAGTTATCTATTTACTTACAAATTTTATACTTTTTACACAGGAATCAAATTCTTTCACATGTATGTATGTATGTATGTATGTATGTATGTATGTATGTATGAATGTATTACGTTTTCATGGTCCACTCACCAGTTGATCGACATCGAGGCTGATTTTATGTCCTGGCCATTGTGACTAGAACAGTGACAAACATATATATCTAGGGTAGGATACAGAATCCTTTCAGTCTGTGCCCAGGAACAACGGAGCTGATCCTACGGTAGCTCTGTTTATAGCTTTCTAAAGAACTTCCAGACTTATTTCCAAAGTGGCTACCCAAGCTTACACATCCACAGGTGTTCCTCTTTCTCCAGCTCCTCATACGCATTTGACCTCGTGATGACAGTCATTCTGACAGGGATGAAAGGAGATCTCGGTGGAATTCTAATGTACATTTCCCTGATGACTAATAATGTTGAGCATTTAAAAAAGTGTTCTTAGCCATTTATAATTTTTGTTTTGTGAACTCTCTTTTCAGATGTAT
The DNA here is from genome assembly GCA_030674055.1 of Rhabdomys pumilio. Classification (NCBI taxonomy): domain Eukaryota; kingdom Metazoa; phylum Chordata; class Mammalia; order Rodentia; family Muridae; genus Rhabdomys; species Rhabdomys pumilio. The sequence continues at coordinate 11,858,285 of JANHMN010000011.1, forward strand.
AAACATTTTTTTAAAAACCTTTTAATTGGTTCCTTGTGAGTTTCACATCAGGTACCCCAGTCCCACTCATCTCCCATCCCCTCATATCCTCTCTTTACACTTGCAACTTTTCTCCCAAGATAAAAAACAAACAAAAAACAAAACAAAAACAAAAACAAAAAACCAAAAAAACAAAAAACAAAAAACAAAAAAAACAACCCACAAAGGAAAAAGCCAAAGCATAGAAAATACCTCATCATGGAAACTGTTGTATGCTATAGTGTCTTCCACAATGTGTCTCTCTGTCCACACATCGTCACTTGTAAATGTTCATTGCAATGAGTCATTGGTCTGACTCAACATATCTGGCTTCTTTGACACCATCAACATTGGATCCTCATCAGGACTCTTCTCTGTTATCCTGTTGTTGCCTTGTGTCATGGATACCTTGCAGCTTTGGAACAGCAAGACTGGCCCACTCATATGTCCTACCTATTTACGGATAATATAGACTTTGGGGTGGGCCATCCCTGAGACCTGGGCAGTAGCAGAGCTGGTTAACCTACTTGATTGATTTCTCTTATCTGCACCACCAGGGTGAGCTTTCCAACACTGCTGTGGGTAGGCCACCCAATGTCTCCATCAGTTGGAGGCATTAGCTCTCCTGCTCTCTTGCTCTTGAGAGTGGGGGGCAGCCACACCACTGTCCTACCGAGTCAAGCCACAGAGCCCACTGTCCAACATGCTGCAGCCTGTGAGGGGCTGGGAGAGCTCTCCAGCTCTCACTCCCTCAAGACTGGCTCACATGTCCTATTGCCATCAGGATGCAGTGTGTTGCCCCGACAAGGTGTTAGCCTGGTTTCCTGAGTACTATAGCCAGTGCTGGGTAGGGCTAGCTCTCCAGCTATCATGCCCTGGGGTAAGCTTTCCTAACTACCGCAGATGGCAAGGGGAGGGCATCCCCTATACCTATGCCACCTAGCAACATATGAGTCAGCCAATTTTTTTTAAAAGTTGAGTTGTTTTCTTGATTTTGCTTTTTAGTTGTTTATTTGGGAAATTAACCTTTATTGGGTGCATTGGCAAACATTTTTTTCCCATTCTGTAGTTTGCCTCTTCACTCAGTTGTGTGTTTTCCTTCACTTAACAGAGGTTCATTGTTAAGTTTATTTCCACAGCAAACAGTCCTATTTGGAAAGCACTTACCTATGTATCACTGCTTACTCCTGCCTTCTGTTCTAGTGACTTCATAGTTTCTGGTTTTCTGCGAAGATTCTTGATGCATCTGAAGTTTATTTTTAATCCCAAATGGGAGATAGTGTCTAATTTCATTCTTCTACATGTAGGAAACTAGTATTTCTATCATTTATTAACGATGTCACTTTTCCTCCAGCTTGCATTTTTGCCATCTTTTTAAAAAATGTAGGCAGATATAATAACTTGGATTTATACCTAGGTCTTAAATCCCATTGGTTGTACATTTACTTTTCTGTTAATATTATGCTGTTGTCATTACTACGGTTCTGTCTTATCACTAGATTGAGTATGCTGATGGCAATATCTGTGTTCTTCTCGCTCAGAATTGTTTTGGCTGTCAGGGCCCTATTGTCCTTCCATATAAATTTTAAGGTTGTTTTCTTCTATTTCTGTGAATAATGGTATGAGGATTTTATTAGTTTTGGATTGAATTTATAAATTGCTTTTGGTGGGATGGTCATTTTCACAATTTATATATTTTCCAGTATCTTAACTCATGGTCTTTGAATATTTTCCCCAATTTCTTCAAAATTTTAAAGTACAATCCTTACACTTCGTTGGTAATGTTTATTAAAAGGATTTTGTGTTTGCTTATGACATTCCAGCTATTGGGATTGGATTGTTTCCCTTATTTCAGTCTCAGTGTGTTTGTAACTTATATATAGAAAGTTTACTGATTTTTAGGTTAATTTTGTATCTGCTACTTTGCTAAAAGTATTTACCAATTGTAAGAGTTCTGTGATAGAATCTTTAGGGTCTATAATAGGTAAAATTCCAACATTGGCAAACAGTGATAATTTGAATTCTTCTTTTTCTACTTGTATCCCTTTTATTTCCTTCCCTTGTCTTATTGCTGAAGCTAAGACTTTGAGTATCATATTTAACAGATGTGGTGAGAATCATACAAGAGATTTCAATAGGATTTTCTCAATTTTTCTCCATGTAGCATAATGTTGGCTATGTGTTTGTGTACATATAATTCTTACTATGCTGAACATTTCCTCCATCATTGTTCTCTCTGGAGACTTTATGGATGAGCATTGAAGGAAGAAATCATGTGTGGCTGGATATTGTTGCCCCTTCCCATGGGTTGTTGAACAAAAATCGCACGCCAGGTTCAAGAAGCCTTTCTAGATGTTATTATTGGTCACAGAGGCCTCAAAGGTCCTCAAAAACAAAACAAAATGAAATAAAACCATCAAAACAGAACAAAAAGTAAAACAAAACTGTCTTTTGCTACTCCTCCTGGATGCACACAAGAAGTGGTCAGTAAGACCTTATTGTTGAAGAAGTTACCCATTGGTTGTAAGATACAGAGAGTTCAAGCTGAGGCTGAGCTGAAAGTTTTCTCTTTATTCGTTAGTTTTCCTAGTGGCTGAAAGACCTGTGCAGATTGCTAAATGAGAAAAACATAGTATCAATGATTATACATAGATGTGTACTCTGCAAATTATAATATTAATCTGCCAGGCAAAATGTGCCCACTGGCACAATAGTGTTATACTTGTTATGGAGGTAATCATCCACTCTCTGGTTGGATTTGGGATTTGCTGCAAAATAGAAAACTTTTGTGGTAATGTTGAATATAGTCAGAAACCTACGGCTAAGAAAGTCCTAGGCTCTCATTGTTGTTTACCAAAATTGGCATGGTGCTGTCATCTGGGCATGGCCCAGTCTTTGAAATCATGATCTCAAAGGAGCTACATTTGCTTGCACTATGATTGCCCAAGATTGGGCCTGTCAACTGTCAATTATGGATCAGGGAGGGGATCATGGAGATAGGGGATCTTATCTTTCCATATGAAACTATTGGCTATTGTTGGGTTCTAAGGGGAGTGCAGTCATTGTCTTCAGTTGTGTGTCCACTAAGCTCCAATGAATTGTTCCAATCTCATGATCATTCAAACAGCCCTGGTTAAAAATTAAGTGTGTCACAAAACAAGACAAAACGACATGAATGTGGAAAAGAGATGGGAGGGATATGTGAAAAGATGTGAGAGTACTTAGAATGCATTTTATACAAGCATAAAACTGCTAAAAGGCATTTAGTAAAAATAGCTTAAAAAGTAAAATTACTGGCAGATAGATAAGCTTCGAGAATGCATAAGTATAAAATCTAAAAGATTTTTATCGTTTAATTTTTCAGATTTTATTCTTCTTCTTTGACTTTTGGCTAGTTCACCCTAAGTTAGATAGAATCTTCCTGTGTCACACAAGCTGTCCTCAAACTTAAGATGCTCTTAACCTCCTGCTTCTATATCCAAATGCTAGGTTTATAGACATGAGGCATCATTGATGGTTACTAGAACTGTCTACTTTTTACATAATTCTTCCTTTGAAAAACCAGTGAATAGGCTTTTCATGTCTGAGCAGATTACAGTATTGTGCTTTCCCTTGCTTTCGAATTTCAGGCAAGCCTGTGACCTGAGAAGTGTGATAAGAAGATGACATAATCCTCATCTCACCAGGACAGTGGGAAGATGTGGTAGGGAGGGACATGGGGAAGGTCTGTGTTCATCTCCATGAGAAACTGATGTGATGCAAAGATAAGATGCGCCTTGTGTGAGCACAGAGGATGGAATTAAATGGGAGCCACTATGAGAACATTAGTTTAGACTAGAGTAAGAGAAGATGCTTCTAAAGATGTGGGAGAGTCTATGAAACAGATCCACTATGTTTCTGGTGAGTTCCTAGAAGTCATGGTATGTAAGTAACCATCATTATTCCTGCCACTTGCATTCATTTATCTTTTTTAAATATTATTTAGCATATTCATTGCTTCATACATCCATGAGTTTGTGTTTAAAAATCCAGAAACTTCTCTTCTAGCTATTTTGAAGCATTTAGTACAGTATTGACAACCTCCTCACCTCTGGTAATTAGCCACATTTCCTACCAGATCAGCTAATTGTACAGCCCACATATGACTGCAGTGATTTTTAGAAACATGGATGACCCTTGAAAGACACTTTATTTGGTGAAATAATCCAGACGCAGAAGGAAAACACGTTTCAAGAGACAGAGGTGATAATGTTGGGATTCAAAGGCCCACCTGGCAAGATGTGAGTGTCATGTTTATGTGTTGGAGCTGTTCCGGTAAACTCTGGGCATACAAACACCAGTGTCTCTTTACCTGAGCTCTGGCCCATTGGTGATGATTTAGGCTTCATCTGCTTAGACTGTCAATAACTTCTTTGCAGTGTCAGTATCTAGGCAATAAACACCCACAGATGTGGAGGGAGAAGCTTGGCTTTCAACCTGAGGTATGAGTTTGAATCTCTCTGGGCTTTGTTTCAAAAGAGCCTTGGTCTGCAGAGGAAAGTTTAAGTCTTGTTGTGATAAAAAGCTAAATCTCAGATGCTATAGTGTACCATGTAATGCTTACTAGAGAAGGTAGCAACAAAGCAAAAGCAAAACTAAACCAAAGCAATCAGTGCAAACTTCCAAGAATAGTCTATAGTAGAGAAGGACTTTGCTGTGATTAACATTCAGCCCATCATCATGTACTTTCATATGCTTTCTGCTTTAAAACCTAAAGCCACCTAACATTTAACTGATGATACTAATATGATCAACCAATAGCTAACAGATAATAATAGTTAAGTAATAATAATTGCTAAATGTCAGTAGAATTCTTTCTTTTGTTTTCTGAACCTTTCTCGGTAAAGAGGCAGCGCATTTATGTTTGAGACAATTGATAAACTCAGAGTCTTTAGAGCCTAGTATTTGATTTTCTATTTGTATTTTTCCTTTTTTTCCCCTTAAAGTCATATTATCTGGAAATGCGTTGTATATTGTGATACCAAGCACCGGAATTCTACAATATGGAATTCAATACTGAGTTCACATATTATTCTATTCTGAAAGACAGACACTAAAGGGTTATACCCCAAATTAGCAAGAGAACTCTACTCAAAAAACTGAATTTAAAAAAAAATACAAAATGTTTTGTTTCACAAAAGAAATATACCTAAGAAATGCAACCACTTATGTATTTGTGGTATTTTTGGTTTAGAAAAACCATTCATATACATTATACATCTTTTAATCAGAATTTGTGAATTAAACTGGACACATATTATTGCTGTTAGTGAGGTGAATTGGTGTATTTAGTCACTGTTTCATAGCTGGTGAGGCTGGCAGAGGCTGGCAGAGGCTGGCAGAGGCTGGCAGAGGCTGGCAGAGGCTGACTGGGTTAAACAGCTATGTGGCTATTTTTGAAATAAAATATTCTAACTTTGCCTGTGGCCAAACATAAGGAAGAAGCCATTCTACCCAAGGAAATGTAAAGCTGAAAGCTTGCTGAATCTTTATTTTAAAAGTAAATTTTTTTGCCTTTTCCACACTACACTTGGGGTGTGTGTGTGTGTGTGTGTGTGTGTGTGTGTGTGAATGCATGTGAAATGTGAAAGCCAACAATCGATATCTGGTGTCTTTCTTTAGTGTTCTCCATTTAATTTTTTGGTACAAGTTGTCTCACTAGCCTGGAGTTCAACTAACCTGACTGGCTAACAAGCCTGTAGAGTCCTCTCTACTTTGACCTCACTGGGATTGTATGTGAACATCAATGCACCCAGCTTCTTTACATGGGTTCTGGAGATCACCTTAAGTCCTCACGCTTGTACAGTGAGCACTTTACTCTCCAAGCTCTCTTCCCCAGGCCTGAGAGACTACTATCTTTAATTCATTTTTCCTATAAATGTTGTAGCATCAGATTTTTTAACTTTTTTCAGTCAAGTAGAAATATGATTCTGGTCAAAATACACAATTTTGTACATTTTAAAAAAAATTTTTTAAATTTTTTAAAATTTATTTTTATTGGATATTATATTTACAATTCAGATTTTATCTCCTTACCCCCATTCTTCTCACCACCCAGGGATCTTCTATCCCATCCCCCCTCCTCATGCTGCTATGAGAATGTGCCCACACCTACCTCCCCACTCCCACCTCCCCACCCTCGAATCCCTCCCACACACTCAGTGTTCATCCTTCATGGGACCAAGAATCTCCTCTCCCACCTATGCCTGACAAGGCCGTCCTCCCTTTCATGTACAGATGGAGTCACATGTACAGGTCCGTCCCTCCCTATGTACTCCCAGGCGGGTGGTTTAGACCTTGGGGAGCTCTGCTTGGTTGATATTGTTGCTCTCTTCATGGGGCCACAAACCCTTTCTGCTCTTTCAGTCTTCTCTCTAGCTTCTCCATTGGGAGACCCTTGATCAGATCAGTGGTTAGCTGTGAGCATCGGTCTCTGAATGTGTCAGCCTTTGGCAGACCTCTAAGGAAACAGTTATATCAGGTTTTTGTCAGCATACACTTCCTGCCATCCGCATCGGTGTCTACATTTGGTGACTGTACATGGGATGGATAACCAGGTGGAATGGTCTCAAGACAGCCTCTCCTTCAGTTTCTGTCCCACAATTTGTCTCCATATTTGCTCCCTTGAGTATTTTGTTACTCCTTCTAAGTAGGACCGAGGCATCCACACTTGGTCTTCCTTCTTCATGAGCTTCATGTGGTCTGTGAGTTGAGTCTTGACTATTCCAAGCTTTTGAGCTAACATCCACTTATCAGTGAGTGCATACCATGTGTGTTCTTTTGTGATTGGGTTACCTCACTCAGGATATTTTCTAGTTCCATCCCTTTACCTAAGAATTTCTCAAATTCATTATTTTTAATAGCTGAGTAATACTCCATTGCTTAAATGTACCACATTTTTGTATCCATTCCTCTGTTGAAGAACATCTGGGTTCTTTCCAGCTTCTGGTTATTATAAACAAGGCTGCTATGAACATAGTGGAGCATATGTCCTTGTTATATGTTGGAGCATCTTCCTGGTATATGCCCAGGAGTGGTATAGCTGAATCCACAGGTAATGGTATGTGCAATTTTCTGAGGAACCACCAGACTGATTTTTAGAGTGATTGTACCAGCTTGCAGTCCCACCAACAATGGAGGAATGTTCTTCTTTCTCCACATCCTTGTCAGCATCTACTATCACCTGAGTTTTTGATCTTAGCCATTCTGACTGGTGTGAGGTGATATCTCAGGTTGTTTGATTTGCATTTCCCTGATGACTAAGGATGTTGAGCATTTCTTAAGGTGCTTCTCGGCCATTCGAGTTTCCTCAGTTGAAAATTCTTTGTTTAGCTCCGTACTCCATTTTTAATAGGGTTATTTGGTTGTCTGGAGTATAATTTCTTGAATTCTTTGTATACATTGGATATTAGCCCTCTATCGGATGTGGGATTGGTAAAGATCTTTTCCCAATCTGCTGGTTGCTGTTTTGTCTTATTGACAATGTCCTTTGCCTTACAGAAGCTTTGCAATTTTATGAGGTCCCATTTGTCAATTCTTGATCTTAGAGCATAAGCCATTGGTGTTCTGTTCAGGAACTTTTCCCCTGTGCCTAAGTATTGGAGGGTCTTCCCCACCTTCTCTTCTGCTAGTTTCAGTGTATCTGGTTTTATGTGAAGGTCCTTTATCCACTTGGACTTGACCTTTGTACAAAAAGATAAGAATGGATTGATTTGCATCCTTCTACATGCTGACCTCCAGTTGAACCAGCTCCATTTATTGAAAATGTCCTTTTTCCACTGGGTGGTTTTAGCTCCTTTGTCAAAGATCAAGTGATCATAGGTATGTGGGTTCATTTCTGTATCTTCAATTCTATTCCATTGATCTTCCTGCCTGTCTCTGTACCAATATAATGCAGGGGTTTTTTTTTGTTTGTTTGTTTTTTATCACTATTGCTCTGTAGTACAGTTTGAGGTCAGGTGACTCCCCCAGAAGTTCTTTTATTGTTGAGAATAGTTCTCGCTATCTTGGGTTTTTGTTGTTCCAAATGCATTTGCAAATTGCTCTTTCTATCTCTATAGAAAATTGATTTGGAATTTTGGTGGGGATTGCATTGAATCTGTAGATTGCTTTTGGCAAGATGGCCATTTTAACTAAATTAATCCTGCCAATCCAGGAGCATAGGAGATCTTTCCGTCTTCTGAGATCTTCTATTTCTTTCTTCAGAGACTTGAAGTTCTTGTCATACAGATATTTTACTTGCTTGATTAGATTCACTCTAAGGTATTTTATATTATTTGTGACTATTGTGAATAGTGTCATTTCCCTAATTTCTTTCTCAGAATGTTTATCCTTTGAATAGAGGAAGGCTACTGATTTGTTTGAGTTGATTTTATATCCAGCCACTTTGCTGAAGTTGTTTATCAGGTTTAGGAGTTCTCTGGTGGAAGTTTTAGGGTCACTTAAGTATACTATCATATCATCTGCAAATAGTGAAATTTTGACTTCTTCCTTTCCTATTTGTATCCCTTTGACTTCCTTTTGTTGTATAATTGCTCTGGCTAGGAGTTCCAGTACTATATTGAGTAGGTAGGGTGAGAGTGGGCAGCCTTGTCTAGTCCCTGATCTTAGTGGGATAGCTTCAATGTTCTCTCTATTTAGTTGGATGGTGGCTACTGGCTAGCTGTATATTGCTTTTACTATGTTTAGGTATGGGCCTTGAATTCGTAATCTTTCCCAGACTTTGAACATGAAGGGATGTTGAATTTTGTCAAAAGCTTTGTCAGCATTTAGTGAGATGATCATGTAGTTTTTTCTTTGAGTTTATTTATATAGTGGATTACATTGATGGATTTCTGAATACTAAACCATCCCTGCATTCCTGGGATAAAGCATACTTGATCATGATGGATGATTGTTTAGATGTGTTCTTGGATTCGGTTTTAGAGAATTTTATTGAGTATTTTTGCATCAATATTCTTAAGATAGATTGGTCTGTAGTTCTCTTTCTTTGTTTGGGTCTTTGTGAGGCTTAGGTTTTACTGAGTATAGTAGTCTGGGCTGGCATTTGTGTTCTCTTAGTGTCTGTATGATATCAATCCAGGATCTTCTGCCTTTTATAGTCTCTGGTGAGAAGTCTGGTGTAATTCTTATAGGTCTGCCTTTATATGTTACTTTACCTTTTTCCTTTACTGCTTTTAGTATTTTTTTCTTTGTTTTGTACATTTGATGTTTTGATTATTATGTGGCGGGAGTTGTTTCTTATCTGGTCTAGCCTATTTTGAGTTCTGTAGGCTTCTTGTATATTTATGGACATCTCTTTCTGTAGGTTAGGAAAGTTTTCCTCTATAATTTTGTTGAGGATATTTACTGGTCCTTTAAGTTGGGAGTCTTCACCCTCATCTATACCTATTATCCTTAAGTTTGACCTTCTCATTGTGTCCTGGATTTCCTGGATGTTTTCTGTTAGGAGCTTTTTGTATTTTGTATTTTTTTGACAGTTGTGTCAATGTTTTCCATGATATCTTCTGCACATGAGATTCTCTCTTCTATCTCTTGTATTCTGTTAGCGATACTTGTGTTTATGACTCCTGATTTTTTCCTAGTTTTTTTTTTTTTTTTTTTTAATCTCCAGGGTAGTCTCCCTTTGTGGTTTCTTTATTGTTTCTACTTCCATTTTTAGATCCTGGATGTCTTTGTTTAATTCCTTCACCTGTTTGGTTGTGTTTTCTTGCAATTCTTTAAGGGATTTTTGCATTTCCTCTTTAAGGGCTTCTACTTGTCTACCTGTGTTCTCCTTAAATTCTTTGAGAGTGTTATTTATGTCCTTCTTAAAGTCCTCTATCATCATCATGAGAAGTGATTATAATACTGAATCCTGCTTTTCTGGTGTGATGGGGTGTTCAGGGTTTGCTATGATGGGGGAACTGGTTTCTGATGATGCCATGTAACTTTGGATTCTGTTGCTTATGTTCTTATGCTTGCCTTTTGCCATCTGGTTAACTCTAGTGCTACCTGCACTCACTGTCTCTGTCTGGAGTCTGCCTTTTCAGTTTTCTTGCTTGTGTCTGAATTCCTCAGGGTCCAGATGTCTCTGTGGTCTTTTAATCCTGATATCCAGTTGCTCTGAGTGCAGTGGCTTCTCTAGGATGTCTCAGGATAGGGTGTCTCCAAGGTAGCAGACCAGCTAGGTGTCCTCTGCTCTGGGTGCAGTGTCCCCTCAAGGATGTCTGGGGATATGATGTTGCCGCTCTGGGTTCAGTGGTCCCTGCTCCTCTGGCTTCAATGGTCCCTCTAGGATGTCTCGGGATACACAAGAACAGACCAGGTGGGTATCCGCTTCAGGCACCAGGCCCAAGCAAGAGACGGAAGGGCCATTTTTATTTTTATGAATAAGGTCGATCATATTTCCATATTTTTGTGCTCTTGGACCATTTATTCTTTGTGAAATGTCTGATTGCCCTTGCTTTACTTTCTTACTGTGCTACATTTTTGGATTGCTTTCTTGATGTTCTATTTACATTCTACATAGCCAGTCATTGCTTATCATATGTTATATGGTGATTTCCCTCACAGTTTCCAACAGCTTTTTTCTTGATCCTATTTTATTTTCCATAAGCAGAAGCTGCTCATTTACTCTCACATACATCTAATTGTTTTTTAATGATTTTCATATCTTGTTTACCGAGAAAAATTCTCTACTCCATGTAAGGAATCTATTCTTTTATAATCTGACATTTTTAAGAGTTTGTTTTCTTATTTAAGTTCTTCACCCATATGTTTCTGAAGTCAATTAATTATACTCAAATCATCCTGGAGATAGTGGCACCAGCTAGCCACCCCCCTCGTTCTGGGTTCCTGAGTGAAAGACACACACACACACACACACACACACACACACACACACACAGCCTTTATACTTTAATATGTCTTAAACAGTTTAATGACTGGGCGACTTTCAAACCTCCATGTAGCTAACACTCTCCCCTCTGATATTCCTGAGTTATTATTTACAAACACCTATAATCCATCTTGGCTGCCCCAGGCCCAGACCTGATGCTGTATCTGGTTGAGTTCCCAGCACCTACATGACGTCTCTGTTCTCTGTTCAGCATCTCTCAGGTGTGACATTTACTCCTTTCCCACATGGTAGTTCTGTCTCCTTCCCAGCTCAGTCACTTTTCTGGGAGTCCTAAATTTGAGCCTCTGTAACCCTGCCCAGCCATTGGTCACCATCAACGCTATTTACCAATCAAAACCACTGGGGGAGGATCCCTCAGGACCTTATATGTGAACCTGTGGATTCTCATGCAATTTTGGGGAACCAAATTAACATAATGCATATAGCATTAGAACAAATCTACAACACCCATATAACATTAAATTTTACATATGATCTATAATAGAGTCTATTATTCTACATAGATACTCAATTGCCCCATGGTTTACCTCGGGGCTAGGGGGGGGTAGCTCATTTTCTAATTGACCTATACACTGTCTTGTATACAACTCAATGTGGACTTGGGCTATTTAGACTCTCTATTCTATTCCATTGTCTCACTCTACTCTCCCTGGAAGTCTCTGAGAAATTAAAAGATTTTTTTTGAAGTATTATTTGTTCCTCTGTACTTTCCCCCTGCTCTTCTTCCATTACATAAAGAAATATTTATTTATTTATTTATTTATTTATTTATTTATTTATTTATTTAT
>JANHMN010000011.1:11870039-11885930 GCA_030674055.1 Rhabdomys pumilio
TATTTATTTATTTATTTATTTATTTATTTATTTATTTATTTATTTATTTTGGTTGTGAGCCTAACCAAAGAGCATACATGGGACAGACATAGACCTGCTACACATATGTAACAGATATGCAACTTGGTCTTCATGTGGAACCCCTAAGAACTAGAGCAGGGGCTGTCTCTAACTTTGTTGCCTGCCTTTGGAGCCTTTGCCTCTTACTGGGCTGCCTGGTCTAGGCTCAAGAGGAAAAGATGGACCTAGTCCTGTTGCAGCTTGCAATGCCAAGTTTGGTTGATATTGGTGGGAAGACTTTCCTTCTCTGACGAGAAAATGATGTGGGTAGGGGGAGAGGAGAGGGAGGGACTAGAAGGAGAGGAGGAGGGGAAGCTGGGATCCTGAAGTAAAGTAATTAATTAAAAGAATACATAGAGTAAAAGCATAGTAGCCTTCCCAAAGTAGCTACAAGCATTAAAACCATAAACCAAGCATGACAAAGTAAATGGAAGCCTTGATGTTATTTTGACATTCTGATCTCTTCCCTGTATTTTCTAGGCTGGATCACCTGCAAGGTGAAAACACCAACCTCTATTTGGTTTATTCTGCATGCTTTCATGTGAGAGTCAGAAGGTAAACATTACTATTTAGCTGAGGATCTAGACAGACCGTTTGCAGCTTTACAATGTGGTGTGCTGGTATTGGCTGTAGCTTCCTGGTGGAAGACATACTTACTCAACAGCCGAGGTACAAGGGCCTGGCAATTTAGGTCTAATGTATTACACTGTAGACATCCTTTAAACTAGAATTCTCTAGATTGTCTTCAGGACTCACAGGGCTTCTTACCAGTCCCACACAAGTGTTCTTTTCTCCAAATCTCTCCTCACATGTTTGCCTGGCCCATGTTGGGTTAATCAGAGCCTGTGATCCAAACCTAGACTTCAGACATTTTTTGTATGGAGAATAAACTAAGGATTCTTTGTACATTTTAAGTCAGTGGTTCTCAACCTTCCTAATGTTGTGACCCTTTAGTACAGTACCTTATGTTGTGCTGACACCCAACCGTAACTTTTGTTGCTACTTCATGACTGTAATTTTGCTACTGTTATGGATCATAATGTAAACATCTATCTGTGTTTTCCAATGGCCTTAGGTGACCCCTCTGAAAGGGTCATTTGACCACCACCCCCAAAGTGGTTGTGACCCACAGGTTGAGAACCACTGCTTTAAATGGTTATTAAAACAAACAAACAAAAGAACAATATGTGAGTCTATAAGACCTGCAATATTACATTGTGTCTATTTATAGTAAACCAATCCTCCAACCAACCAACCAACCAACCAACCAACCAACCAACCAAAAATAATGATTGGGAAGGTTCTTACTCCTAACTTCTGCTTTTTGCAGACATTCACAACAGTCTCTATCTTGGCTTCCCCCAAATACCTTGACGAGCATATCTAGTTTCTGTCACATTAGATCATTAAAGTCATATTAGTTTTAAAAGGTAGAGCTAGTCTAAGACAGAACATGGTCCACATCTGGGGCAAGTCTATCTTAGAAACATCCGTGTCTTCAAGGAACTTCTTAGGAGAAAAATGGGCTAAAAATTGAAAATAAAGAAAAGATAGGTTCAAAATGGGTGACAGAGTTTATAGCTCTGCCATATTGGGTTTTTAACCTAGTAACGAATGGCTGTCAACTTCAATGTCTCAAGATCAGTGAAGATTTTTAGCTTGATGAATTCTGTGAAACTCATGTTTGATTTCTGTTTCCTCCTGAAAACTCTTTCCATTCTTTTAGCTCTCTGCACTCTTGTCTTAGGCTTTGTATTACTTGGATGTACAATACATATCACATACTCAACATGCATAAAATTAATCTTCGATCTTTCTCTTCAAAACCCACTCCTCCACAGTCCTTTGTTCCACGGCAGCTGCTCTGTATCAATTGCACAAGTGCCAAGTTTGGAAGTCATTATTTTAAAACCTCATGACTCATTTTTAGTAAATCAGCCATATCTCCTGGCCTTACTTTAAAATATTGTCCAGATTCTAAACACTTCTTCCTTCTATTTGTAACTGACCCAAGCTACCTTTCCCATGGATAATTGTAACCACCTCCAGCCTGGACTCACTGAGGTTGTCTTGACTTATATTGTTTTCAACAGGACAAGAAAAATGGTGCTATGACATTTTGATGTATGTCGTCATGCATTTCCGCTGCACAAAACCTAACAGTGTCTTTCCATTTTAATTACAATGAAAGGTGAAGTCCTTAGAGTGCTTGCCATATCCTCTGTCGTCTAGATTGGTCTTTCCTTTTTTTTTAATTTCACCTCCTCACCACCCTTAGCTTAATCTGGTTGAGCTACCCTGGCCACTACTTTTTCTAGAACATTTAATAGACTGATTCTACTCTAGGACATTTGTGCATACTGTATTTAGAATGTTGTTTCCTATAAGACACTGACTGGATTTGCTTGTTTGTCCTCTTTAAATGATTTCATAGAGGCTGGTAGGATAGTTTATCTGGAAAAGGTGCATACTGACAAGCCTAACGATGTGAATTTGATATCCAAGCTCCAGATCACCAACTGCTGCAAGGTACCTGTAATAGCACTTCCTGCTTGTCAAATTGACTACATCTGGCGTGAACTACAATTTAGAAATGGTGGGGACATCTGTGATCCAGATCTTGAGGCTGGAAGACACGGGCTTTGAATCCAGATCTTGACATGGTGTGACACAAGCTTTTGATCTGGATCTTGAGGCATAGTGGTTATGAAAAGCTTAGGCACAGGCATGGTGGTACATGCCTTTAATCCAGGAGACAAAGACAGGCAGATCTCTGAATTCAAGGACAGTCTAGAAGACCCCAAGTTCCAAGTAAAGAAAAGATTAGGTCCAGACATGGTGTTATACACCTTTAATCTGGGCATACCTTCTGCTGGAGGCCTACATGAGGACAATGAAAAAGGAAGGGTTTGTTCTTCTTTGACTGTTTGCACTTACATGCAAGCACATGTGTTGGATCCTACCTCTTCAGGATTCTAGGTTTTAGAGAAGACCATCTGAAACACCAGCCTCATGGGACTAAGCAACTACTAGGTTCTTGGACTTCTCATCCACAACTTCCAAATGTTGAGTTAGACTGCAGATTGTAAGTTTTTCAATAAATTCCATTAATGGTTAGAGGCATTCCATAAGTTCTGTGACTCTAGAAAATCCTGACTAACATAGCATCTTTTCATTTTCATGTATGCACCATGGTACAAACTTCCAAATAAATAAATAAAAACATTTAAAAAGCTTGGTCATAAGCCAGGTGTGGTGGATGGGAGGATGCCTTTAATCTCAGCACTTAGGGAACAGAAGGAGGCAGATCTCAGCTAGTCTGAGGCCAGTTTTGATACTATAGTAATAATGAAAGCAGGAAAAATAATTGACAAACACCCTGAAGGAGGGGGCTCCTTGTGATGAGACTAGGAGACAAACTAGTCAGGTAAGGCAGGAATCTCAATGCAGCAGGGATGACAGAAGGTCCTGGTTCATGGTTCCCTCTTATCACTTCTTCCAAATAAACACCCTGGCTGGAGGCTATTCATGAGGATGTGGTGCCCTAACTGAAAACCTCATGGGTAGTCCAACTGGAAAGACCACTTCCTCATGCCTGACCCTAGTTTCAGCCTCCAGATTACCAGCTCAGCAACATCCCATTTCTCAGGAACTTCTCGTTCCTGTACACAGGGTCTCTGCCTTGTCACCTTTTCTTAAGTTGCCACCTACAAATCTGTAATCCTTTCTGAAACTTAACCTTTAATTTAATTTAATTTAATTTAATTTAATTTAATTCTGACTATATAATTCTTTGGATTCAGAGACAAAAACTTTGATTCTATGGACTCCGTGGACTTGTGTGACAGTGAGCATCTGGCACCAGAACCCCGAGTTAAAGGCCATGTAATTCAAAAGAAAAAGAACTCACAGACACCCCCTCCTCCCTGTATTACTTGGAGTAATGTATGCCGTAAGTCATATCATGTAAGAAATGAGTTTTCAAACTTTAACTTTTTACCAATAAGAATGTGTGTCTGTGTCTATGTGTGTGTGTGTGTGTGTGTGTGTGTGTGTGTGTGTGTGTGTGTATACCTCTGTATGTGTGCATGTATGTGTATTATGTACGTGTATGTGTGTGTATAAGTGTATATGTTTGTGTGTGTATGTGTGTGTTTGTATGTATCTTCTTTTTCTTTTTTGACTAGGAAAGATCAAGGCAATAGTTCACAGAAATGATGAAATATGTAGATTAAAACAGTAGAAATTTTATTTTAGTTAAAAAATGAAGCAAGACTAATAATGTTTAAGGGCTTCCTTGAAAAAACTACATAAAATAAGAATAACCCAGGCTCCATGTGTACATATACTCAAGTACACATTTTTGTTAAATAGAAAGTTGATCTTCAATACAGTATTTGCTTTGTATGAGTGATTGTGGGTATAAATTTAAAATAATGGAGACTAGCAAGGAAGGAGGCTGTGTACAAAGAAATACAGCAATTGGTTCTGTGGGCCTTTAATCCTTTAATCTCCTACATCAAACACAAGCAAAGCCCAACACTGGAGAATTAAAAGGTGACCTTAGAGAAAAAATGAAAGGCAAACTACCAAGTCTCTACATGTGTGTTTACACAGAATACTGGACTAGATTGGACTTCAGATACTGAGCAGTCACTTGTCACATGGCAGCTGTTACATGTCCAGGCTCCTTCCTGAAAGCTTCCTGGCTACTGATTTGAAGAATCAAATCAGTGTTCGAAATTAGAAAGTTACAAAAGCTCTCAGGTGACTCTAAATTGCTTTGACTGAGAAAATCCACTGTGGGAACCTATGGAGCCGTGGCCGGGGAACTTCCACACCCCCATGGCTATCCGGAGTGGAACGAAAGCTACCTGTGTAGCTCATGTCTCAGTATTCACCTTTCATGCTCCTCAGGCTCAAGACTATGTCTAATTTATTTAAAACTGTCTTTAGGCTTCCTGTATTTAACGGAACTGGCCCCATAATAGGGATCCAGTAAACATTAATTTATTAAATTTATATTTAGTTTCTGATGGCCAATATTGGCTTCCTTGGGAAACTGTCATTGGAAGTGTGATGTACAGAACACCACAGTATGGAAATTTGATCGCATCACATTATTCCCAAGTCACCCAGGAGTCCCAGAATGCCTTCGTTCAGAGTTTCTAATTAGCTAAATTTAAAAAACTTTTTTTTTTTTAAAAAATGGTCATGTGTGAATGAGATTGAGAAGGATAAAAGAGAAATCTTTCACATGCAAATAGAAATGGAGGTAAAGTCCATAATGAGATCATAAGAGAATATTAACTCCATGCCAAACAACATGGGAGTTTCCTGCTGGATGTGGGAGGATGCCGGAATGCTAAATTAATTAGGGGAGGGAAAGGATTAGTTGTGCAAGCCAAAGGCCCCCAGACACGGGATGGGCTCCTGGAGGTGAGAATCTACAGGGGTGATTTGCAACCTGTTTTTTTCTTAAGTTCTTGGTATTTCATGTCTTCAAAGTTCATGGACCTCACCTTTTGGAACTTAAATTTTGTGCAAACAAGACATGCTGCTGCTCCTCAGTTTAAGGGGAATTTAAACTGATATGCATTCTCTATCATGTGCCACCAGACAATGCCTTGCAGATTGGAATATATACTTATACCCACAATCACATTCATATAAAAATTACACAGGGAGAGGCCATGAAGCTATTCTCATCCACAGATACTTTAACCTAACAAGGGAACAATTTTATCACTTGCATTCCTAAGAGGCAGCTTTCATGATACCTGTCAAATGAATAAATAAATAATAAGATTCCCAGACTATGTCTTTTACTCTTCATTCATCTTCGCTTGGCTTTCTATGGATGTAAAGAAGGAATTAAGTACACTCTCCAGGTGTTTATGTCACCATCCTAAAGAGAGGCTTCATTTGGGAATGATATATAGCTTTATGAATGGAGCAACACAAATGTCTGAAAGGTAGGTCAGGGCAAATATTGGTGAGTGCAAGAGATAGAAACAGATCAGGTAGAAATGGGTCACGTCTCCAGGGTAGAGACATGTCAAGAAGCAGTTCATTGCTTGTCCTTGCTCAGAAGGTAGAAGTGATCTCTATCGTGTGTGGGCTGCAGGCCAGGGATGCCAGTATGTAGCTTTGGTTTCTGAGCTGTGCTCCCATTATCTCTCTTCTCTGAAATGAGCTCTTCTTCCTGGAGGCTACATGTGAGGGTGTGACTGAAACCACAGTCCAGATACTAGTCCCTCCTGGTGAACAGCTTTGGAACTGAATGTTCACCTACTCATAACCTAAATGTTTTTAGGGTCTTGAGTCTGGATTAGAGGAAGCTATAGGCTTAGATGCCATTAAGGATGGGTATCATAGTATTATAACTTTGTTGAGGTCCATTAAGGGAAAGTTATTTCTTCCTATTCGAAAGACAGGAATTTATTTCTGGCCCAGGGTGGAGACACAGCATTCTAATCTACTCCAAAGATTACATACTATTGTCTTCTCCTTTAAGTTAATCAAATTGAGACTAGCAGTCACCTTGCCAAGAGACCACCCCTCAAGAAAGATGATTCACCTAAAGACATGCAATCGAGATGGGAGGAATAATTATTCCTTCAATGAGCTCATGTACTTATCCTTCTCAGCAGCTCCTCCCCTATGTAATAGCTTGCAAGGCACCCATCATATAGCATTGATGTGGTCTGCCTACTTTTCAGATTCATTCTAGGACACTCTGAGATTTATCACTCTTTCTCTGAAGACCCTATTCTCTTTGGCAGTGCAGCTGCTAATCTGTCATGTGACTGCTTGTGGACCTCCATATTGACTTATCCTGTCTGCTTCCTTAAAGGCTTAGGACTTCCTCTTTCCTACCTCCGTCTTCCTGGGAACTGTAAAGATCTGCAGCTTGTCTGGCTAATTGTTTTTCTCACAAACAAACAAGAAACAAAATGCTCTTCCAGGTCTGTTTCTAGATTATTGAACTAATAAGATAAGGCTCCCAAGTACGAACCCCAATTTCCTTGGAAACCTAGTGAGCAGGGTCCTATCTCATGTATTCCTCTCTTGTACACATTGACAGTCTTGAACTCCATGACTAAAAAACAAGCTATGAAGCTCTTATTTTTAATTAAAAAACAACAATTTATTGAAAAAGAGTAGTGCTTTATACAAATTCCCATTGCAGCCCCCAAATATCAATTGATCAGTTTCCAGGTTTAGTAGTAGGGTATAAAAATATCAAAACTAGGTAAGTTCTGACATAAGATGAGATTATTTTGGAATATAGAACCTGTGTAGTTTAGCAAATGTTATTTCCAACATTTACATTACACATTAGGCATAGTAATTATGTTAAAAGATCTTTGCATGGTTACTTTACACATACAAATACAGTAAAACTTACATAGTATAAATTCACACAGGACTCCATTCTTTCTATAGCTTCTTCCATGTGGTTTTACCGTGAATTCTAATTCTTAGCCTCTCCTAGAACTGCCAGCTTCCATTTAACTTTGAAAGTATCACGTCACAAAGAGCACTTTATATGTGTGCCTTTCGAGTAGACATATACTGTCACTTTGACCATTTGCTTAGCAACAGAAGTACCAGGCCAAACTACTAAAACTAGGATGTAACAGTGGGACGGGGCTCATGCCTGCCATCTCAACAGTCGGGAGACTAAGGCAGAAAAATCTTTGGGTGACACAGGAGTTCCTGGCCAGCTTGGGCCATAGGCTGAAACACTGACTCACAACCACAAGTCTTAAGGACTTAAGATCAGTTTAACGTAGCAAGCTTTAGAAACTCAAAGCTCGAGAGAGTTCTTAAAGAAAGAAACCCATTTAACATTTTTTCTCTTTCCAGTTGTTTGAAAAATAAACACAAAACCCATTAACTTAAATTCCTTAATTTATAGAGTTCCTTGTTTTCCAATATAAAACCGTATTTGCCTATGTCTCCTCTTGATTCATGCGCCATAGGCATGGCAGGAGTTAATGAACCCGTTGTCTAGATGTAGAAATACATGCTGGGCAACCAAGTGCCTTTGCCCAAGCTCAGTAATTATGTGATAGCACCAAGATGCAAATCCAGGTCTACCCATGTCAATGGCAACACCCTTTGTGTTACAACACCTTGCTCTGCTGAAGGACCTTTCCTACAGACAAGAATAAGAAGAGCACTGGTCAGAATGAAACAGCACCAACAAGAGGCCATGCACAGCTAAATGGGAGGAAATATATTCATGACAAAGAAAGATACAGAACAGGGTTAAGGCATGTGCCTAGATTTTATTCAGTGACTTCAAAACTGCTAATTGAGCAAGGAAAAACACTACTTAGGCATATTTCATGTTCAAAGAATGAGAGTCATATCAACTAATTAATACTCACATTACCTCTACCAGCTGCTTAAGTTTAATTATCCCAATTTGACAGATGGGAAAACGAGGTATAAGGATTGTAAATTGTCCACGGCTACAGAGAGAGAATATTTGTCACTAGATTATCACTCTGGCAAGTCTAGCAGTTTGTGTAGATAAACAGACCACACCTATCTGAAAAGAGCTAAACTGGAGGATAATTATATGTGGGGAAACGCGATAGCTGAGGAGGGAAGAGGAGAACTGTAGTCTGCAGGATCTGGAATGGAAAATAAGTACCTAAAAAATGCAGTCAATAAAACTGTTTCAACAACAGGGTTAGCAGCACAGCCACTCAGGGAAACAAATATTTTTAAAGCAAACAAGACAGCTCCAGACCAAAGTGCAAGGACCGTGCAGAAAGGTCATCAGAAAAACATCTTCTGTCTAGAACATTGGCTCCCACAGCCCAGACACAGAAGTAATATGTAATTCCTACTGGTTTTAAGCTTCTAAATGTGGGCTCTGAAATTTATTATTATATTCGGGAGTTAGAATCAAACCTCAGAATAACAGACTGAAAAAGCGGTTGTTATTAGAGTTAAAAAATTTAAATATTTTGATGTAAAGAAGACACATGGGAAAAAAAAAGAATACAGTCTGAGTTCATAAGGAAGTCTGGCCTTATGTTGAAGATACTAAATGCTGATCAAAGGGTGATATTTGACCGATCACATATGCTCATAGAGAACAAGAATAATACATCAAAAGGCTTATTTAATCAATATGAAATTGTGTATATTTTAGAGTCATTTAAAGTATGCTGGGACAATATGAAGAGAATAAGAGATTGTTAGCTGTCTATTTTTAATAGAAAATATGTATATGTACATATCTATACACACGTCAGGAGCACCCTTCTCCCATTTGAGTGTGATTACTCAGTGGGAAGCAGCAATTCAAAGGCAAAAGGCTTCCCTCCTGTACTCAAGAAAGATGGTAAGGCACAACCAAGCCCTGCATAGCCATGGGGATATATAAAAATATGCTTCCTTTTGTTCTACCACAGTTCAGATAACCATCGTCAACAGTCAGTCCTAGTTTCAATGTCCACTTTGTATTCTCTCCAGGAGGAGCTCTTCCTTCGCCTCTGTCACACATAGTCTTTCCCACTAGAAGGTGTTGGCTTGGGATAAGGCCGTGGTGTTGGGTAAGAGGTTGCTTTCCGGGGACAGGAGCAGGAAAGTAGGGCACCTCCCAGAAGGCAGAGGGAGGAAGCAGCCCAGCCAGTAAAGAGGGCCTGGCCAAATTCATACCTGAAAGAAAAGACAGCAACAGGCTGCTATGAGGACCATTGGCAAGAGAAAAAAAAATCAATAACATATATATATATTTAAGAATAACCCTATGATCCCTCAGTAGCAACAGCTGTTTGTGAGCACATACATAAAATAATGTTTACTTTGTAATTATCGATAATTTGTAACAGCACATCAGCAATAGGACATGCAATATGCCAGTTTAATTACACAAATATTTCCAAAGACCTTTCCAAGCAAAGGAGGCTTGGAAAGGATGTGTAGGCACTTGAGAAATGAAGACCAGGCCAGAGTCTTAGCTACTGCTTACAAAGTCTGCTATCCTCAAATAGTAATCATTTCTGTAACAACAATGGTTACTGAGCCATAAACCTAGTTAAAATTAAATATAAAATTTATATTTTGAAAGAAAGACATCTGAATATCACATGGCTGATTCCCACATTCCTGGAATGAGGAGTCTGTGGCTGACTATGGACATCAAACAGGAAAAGGGGTTGGCTGTAGAAGTCCCAGGGCTTGAGTCCAGACTCAAGCTCAGCTGCACTTGTGAACCTCTCAGCCATGGTTTCCTCTCTTGGAATCAGATCGTTCCACTCACTTCCCTGGAGGTTGTTCAGGGCAATGTGCCATCCTATGATGACAAGGGCACAGAGCCCAGCAATTTATAAAATGCTTGCTCGTGTACTCCTAATGTTATTACTCTGCTGCAAATGTGGCCCACTGACCTCCAGCCATTTCTGTCCCTACATTATATATCTTACAGGATGGGCGAGACTCCAGCAACCACTGCAGCCTGTGTTCTATATGTGGGTGACTGTGTAAAGAGGCACACACTTATCTCTGCAAACACTGGGATTTTTCATTCACTCACCCCAGCACTCACAAACAGTAATTATGTCTTAACATTCTAGCTTTGAATGTAGTTATTAAGCTTTAAAGATAGGAAGTCAGTGAGACAGTAAGTCTTGTCGCTGATCAAAGAGCATTGTTACCTGAGAGACAAGACTCAGGTCCTGAACTTGTAAAACTTGAACTGTTAAGAAAGGTGTCCTTTGTCAAATCCATTTTATACTTGTAATGGGACACAAAATTCTAAAGTGGCTTTTAAATATGCTACAAAACTACATCATGGTTCCATGTGGAAATTATTGAGAATGAAGCATTGTTCATTAACCACTATGGTGGCACAACTTTTTCGATAAGTCATGAACCTGTATATTAGTTCTGAACGATCCCAGGTATTAGATACACGTCAGAATACAGTTCAGGAAGAACATGTCCAAGGCATTAGCATTTTTGCTCATATTGGGGGAATAAAGAAAAGAAGATGTGATATATTGTTGGCAAGAATCCAGCTTAGAACATTTCTCCTTTGAAGTGCATTTTGTCATCAGAACTGGCTGTTAGAGCAATTATCCAATTCATTTTAACGTGAGTCACAGGTCATTTAAATTGTTTGCAAGTTTGACATAAATTTCCATACAATTCTTGAAAGCAAATCTGAGAAACTAAGGCCCTGGCAGGAGTCTGCTGAACACAAAAACAGGTTTTTTTTTTTTTCAGAGAATGAACTATTTTATGCATGACTAGAATTACCTGGCATTGACAGGGGTCATGGGGTCATAGAATTCTTGAACAATTCTGTTTCCATACCATGCTGTGGCCACTAATGTCGCCAGACCTATAGAAATTCAAAGCAAGGCCATTAATCACTATGGGACACTGAGCACAAAAACACAGACTATTAAACCTAATTGTATTCTATAAGAATTGAATCTCATCAAAAGTGCTGACATTTTATTTTATTATTATGGAAATCAATTTGACTTAGATATGATTTATGCCAACCATTCTGCAAGGAATTACAAAGATATTAGATTGAAGTTGGGCCTAGATTATTCTGTTTATGACATCTTATTTATTTATAGTCCAAGGCCACTGGAACAAATATTGTTACTCAGAAAGAGCCTGATAGATCCATCTTATTCAAAATCTCTGTCAATGGTTTGTAGTACTGTAGCTTAGTGTATGAAACTACTTTTGAAAAAAACTGTTCATATCAGCAGAGAACTGCTTACAAAACGTGAGATGAAAATCTTCCTGCATTCTTCTTGACAAACTCAAAATCAATTTTTACTTTTTTGTCTAGCAGCAAAACCAGAGCAAGCTTACTAGCATGGGTGGAAGAGCATTCAGATTCCTCCTTACCCAGGTCTGAGGTAATCCTTAGCACTGGGATCATCTGCTGAGGTGACACTCTGGGCTGATTTATGTAACTGAACTCAATTGCTCCTGGTATTTTTGTATTCAATAATGAAAGCGAATGAGTTGGTCATCATCACTCATTCAACATTTCTCCGATGTATAAATTACAGCACTTATTTTTATCCAAAGAGATGGATGCCAAAAGATTCAAAGTTTCAAGTAGAAATTAAGATTAAGATCAAGAGGTTTCTTGTACAGCATAATGACTAAAGAGTCCTTAATAATGCTGGAAAGTAGCCTGGCAGTGGTGGCACACATTTTAAAGCCCAGTACTTGGGAGGCAGAGACAGGCAGATCTCTGTGAGTGAAATATAGAGTGAGTTCTAGGATGTCCAGGGCTACACAGAGAAACCCTATCTTAAAACTAAACCCCCTCTTTCCCTCTGCAAAAAAAAAATGAAAAAGAAAAGAAATAAGAAAGGAAAGAAAGAAAGAAAGAAGGAAAGAAAGAAAGAAAGCTAGATAGTCGATGTAAGGCGTTATTCTCACAGAAACAGTATTCGAGGCAAAAACGTGTTAATCAGCCTAATTTATTTATTACAGCGTATATAAGCACTTCCCAATACAAATACCATGACTTATATAATGAATACACAGAAAACTGTCAAATCCAAGATAAATTTTAAAAAACAAGTATCTTCTTTTATAGTACTTGATGGTACAGAAGATCATTCTAATGACTGTGCAAATTGACCATGCATATGCTCTTGAACTGGTCACCTAGACTTCTGAAACCATCCCAGATTGAACTGGGATACATATATGTCTACAGTACTGTAGTTCACGGGGATGGGTGTGATACGATACTACAGCCTTTGATATAATCTTTGTAATATGTGTCTTATCTGAGACACCTAGCCTATTTTGTCGGAAGCTTTCAAATCCTTTTCTGTACTGTTTTCTTCTTTTGCAGAGCTAACTTTACATCCTCCCTTGTTAATATTCCACCTGTACCCCGACTGACTTATCTTTTCTCTGGTCCATGAGTACATAGTGTTTATTGTGAAATTAGCTCTGTCCATGTACAATGTTACCTCACTCCAGCTTTCCGCTAGCTCCCACCCCATCTTTCCCAATCCAATACCATTCACATATTATGGATATTTTCTTGTGGCTGGCCTTGAACTCCACATTTCCTGTTCTCATTTTTCTCATGCTGGGATCACAGTCATGCACCATCACAACCCAATAGCATTTTCTGAATCACATCAAATTGGTCCAGACTCTTTTGCCAAGTATCAAAAAAAGAAATTTTTCTGAATCTGAGTAGACTGGCCAAGAAACTAATAGGCATCCAAGTCCTTCATGGTTGTACTTGACAGAAGTGTACAGAGGCCAAATTTCCATTTGGTTCTTACTGAGAAGATGAGAGCCAACTGACTGTATGACTCATGTCTTCAAGATGGTAAGATACTCTAAAAACGTTTCAGATTCAGTGAATCAAATATAAAGCAAAGAAATTAAAAATTAGAAAACTAGGTTTCAAACCACACTTGAGAAAAGTAGATAAGGGAGAAGGAGGAGCCTCTCTTACCTGATATTAAAAATATGATGCCCCCAATGACTGCCATCCACATCTTCTGCACCTCGTCGTCCTCCAAGCACCTCATGCATTTCATGCCAATGGTAGACACAAAGATTGCAATCAGCCCCAGCAGGATGCCAATTACCATCAAGGCCCTGGTTGCCTGCAGTGTACCTGGTGGGAAACAATTAGGACATATAAAACCATGCCTAAGAGCAGTCCGAGAAGAGTGGTGGGAGATGAAATATATTTTAGTAATTTTAGGGGAGGGATAAAAGTGAACAAGGTGTCCACAGGAAAATGAACTCTAGTGACATTTTTGCTGTAACCACTGGGACAGTTGCAAGGAAGACAGAACTGGGAGTTAAGGATGGCTGGTACTTCAGTTATGAAATCCAAAATCAACTGGAAAGTTATTAATGAACCAGTTGAATAGGTCTCACTGAATTGAACATGTAATCGTTACCATTGGATACTTAGATTCAGAAGAAAAAAAAAAGCAGTCATACATATTATTCTTAATGTGTATTATTTGTAATCCGATGGCTTGAAATACATATTTAGCACTAGTCACTAGTTTTAGACTACAGTATTTAGTCTTCAGAGACAACAAGTGACTATGAACAAGCAAATGAGTTCTTCAGAGGAGATCATGGCTAGATAAACAATATTTTATCCCTAGTTACAAGAGGTTGAGGGGGGGAAGCTTCTAGAACACTGATGTTCAGGCAAAATGTAAGAAGGTAACTTGGAACAGCAGTAGATTCATAGGAGATGATAGCACTAGTTTTGAAAACCACAAAAGCATCATGCTCATTGTGTTAGGGACAACCCCAGCTCTCATTTCTCAGGCTTCTGCAAATTTTACAAAGGCCTCTTCTTACATTTGTTGTATTAAATTATCACCAGAAACAGGATCAGATTTGACAGACTGTGCCAATATGCTTTCTAAAAAATAAAAGTTGAAACAATACAGTGGGTGTGTGTGTGTGTGGGGAGATGTAGGGTTCCTGCTTAAAAGATGCTTAAATTACAAGTTAATTTTCTTTTTCAACTGAACACTACTATCTTACTTACACCCTTAATAAGTGAAGTGGAAGTTTTTATATGGAGACACGTACACTGCAAGCAGCTGGGATTTTGAGAAAATTGCCGACCATTCTTTGGGACTATATTTGTATTTTGTAAAATAAAAGGGACAACATCTCTATCCAGGGAGTTAGAACAGTTTGCTCCTTTCTGGTCTTCAGGAGTGACAAGACGATGATCTCCCAAGTATTTAGTGTGTACACAGGGTTAGTCTCCACATGTTCAAGATTGAGAAGTTACGTTACCAATCTTAATTCAAAATAAACATATCTGGATTGCCACTACATTTTAACTTACAGTCACTTCTATCCTTGGTATTATTACAATTGATGGCAGAATCGTACTAATGTCTTTCTAAGCAGTATCAAATGTATTTTCATAGTGGGAAGCATTTTTTTACCTTTTCATCAAAATACTAAACTGTATATTCTTTCTCTTCAGCCATATTCTTCTGCTCGTAAGTGTACAACAAGCATATGCACACCTCTCTTGCTCACTCATCACAGGGTTCCAGGGAAATGGAGGAGCTACTAGATCAGAGCCATGTTCCATGGCCTATGGTTTTACTAGAAATGGAAACTCACCATTAGAAAACTTTCCTTGGCACCACAAACCATGCTGTGGTTTAAAGAGAAAAGTCCCAAGCACTCCCAGTTAAGGTATATACTTCCTTCTGATTTATCAGCAGTATTTTGAAGGGCAGCTGTTATTTCTTAGGAAAATCAACTAAATTATGTTCTTACAAAACAGAGTTGATGTTTTGCTCAGAGAGAAAGCATTTTGGGAAGATGCTGTGGGCAATGTCAGGATATATGTTGTGCCTGGAGGAGAGGGTGACCATTCCTACCAGTTTGCCAAGGATGCTCCATATTTTAAGTGCAAAGTTTAGCACCTTAAGAAGGTCCTGGATCCTGAGTAAAGTGAGCCAATTGGGTATCCTATAAATAAATGACAAATGGTAGGAAGTGAAATGAAGTTTTTTAAGGTTGGCAGAAGGTATATATATATATATGTATTTATGTACATATATGTGTATATTACATATATGTATGTGTATAAACATACAAACATACTCATACTGATTTATATATACATATATACATATGCATACATATATACATAAATACACATACATACAGTATATACACACACTATGTACATATACATGTACATATACATCATATACATCATATACACATACATATACATCATATACATATACATATACATATACATATACATATACATATACATATACATAT
>JANHMN010000011.1:11885940-11893440 GCA_030674055.1 Rhabdomys pumilio
ATACACATACACATACACATACACATACACATACACATACACATACATATACATATACATCATATACACATACATATACATATACATATATACACACACACATACACATACACAAACACACATACATTAAAGCTTTGCAGGCAGGGTCAGGAGTTCAGAGTCTATCCCAATATCCCAAATGTAATGACAAATCATTGGAGGATTCTAAGGTAGAGTGACCTGAGTTTACTCTCAGTGAAGAAGCAATGTAATTAGAAGGCATTAATGATATGGTAGCCCTTCACAAATGCATATAGCCTCTCTGTCTTAGACACCTTCTCTTTATTTTGCTACAGTTCATTCGTCAGCTCCCTATGAATGATTTCTATTGCTGTCTTTGATCTCTCTGGATGTTGCGCCTGTTACACCGCTTGCATTAGACTTTAGTTTACATAAAAATCATTCCAATCCACTCATGAAGTCAAAACACAGGCCACCAGCACTACAGGTCTGAACATGGTGCACAAGGCATCCTTCAGGAGCCTCCTGAATTCCAGACTCATAAATCGGGTTTAAAAGGGAGCACCAAAGTACAGCCTACAGATGTGCCATCCGTACCCACTGATGATCGTCACACAAATCTCATCTTTAAATTATGAAGAAGGCATCTGTGCGTCGTGTCTTCCCATTTTTATTTGTTACTTTTGCAAAGTTGAGGAGATGTGACAGATATTCTGTCTCACGCTCGCTAACAACTCTATAATGCTTCATTTCCTTATAGAACAGTGTCATTTGTCTAACACGCTGACTTGGAATCAAGGAACAATATATACTTTGTAACCACAAAATCACAGAGACTAGGAGCCTTATTTCCACTTAAAAACACGAAAAAGCAGTACAGAATAAGAATGTTGTTTGACTAGCAACATCTTCCATTTATACTTGGAAGCCAATGAGTTATGAATTGTCTTCTGCTTTATATTGGACTGGAATCAAATGGAGACATTGGCCAATGCCTAACCGTAATGACATGTGCAGGGAGTATTTAAAACAATACAAACTTTCCTGCATCCCATAGTCAATGGTGGAAAGTTGTAACAGCAAGAAAACTTACTAGCTGGGCACACGTAATGATGGATTACAAATCAAACTAAAGTATTAGTCTTTTGTGACGGGTTTGGGTAAAGATCCATTCTAAACCTGAGCTTTTATCTGGACTAGCTTATTTTTTTTCCAATGAAGGTCTAGTGAAAGCTGTTCCAGTCAGAGCCACGGACTGTCTAGATGGGGCTGCACTGGAGCGGTGTCAGTCTGAAGCACTCGTCATACTTCCTGATCATGCCTCTGACTCATTCAATGTGTTCTCAGTGAGCTTGGACCAGCCAGATGCCTTGCTCCTCCAAACTGGCAATAATGTGACAGAAAAAGTGCGTACTTGTGTACTTGTGTTTAGCTACATCTTTGAAATGATTCTTAGCCAATAAACACAATAATAAACATGTATGTGCAGAGGGAGAAAACTGTACTTTTCCCTTAACTTGATAGCGTTTTTATAAGTTGTATATTCAATGAACTCTTGTGATGGGGTTTCTGTTCCTTTCTCTCTCAGCAGAATGAGGAAGGCAAAGCATAGAATTTGATAGCTAAGCATGAACCCAGTTACTCTTGCACCACCCCGAGGAGCGCTTACATTTCTTTCTTACATCTTTAAATTTGTATCTGATTTTTATAACATTATAACTAACGCTGTGTGGGGGAGAAGGAAGTTAGCAAATCCTGCAAAAGTTACATTATTGTTTCTGAAAGTTATCCAGCAGTAAACAGGAAGGCAGCCTTTTAATAAAGCTCAACTAGATTGAAAATCTGCAGCTTAAAGACCCCCTAAGGAGTCCTCATCACTTTCAGCCTGAAAGTATAATTAAAAAAATACTTACAAAGATCTCTACTTATAAGAGAAGAAATGAGTTAGACAGTATCCTTTACTACAGTTATTTTAATCAAAGTTTGCAAAGACAAGCATAGACAGGCAGGGGATTTTTTTCTCTCTCTCCAAACTTTAAAGACATGCTCTCCAAGCAAGAGATTCCCCATAAATACCTGGCACTGTGCATACTCCATACAACAGGCCATTACGTTTGTACCCTATGTTCTATAGACCATGAGCAAGCCAGATTTTAATGGTATTTCTGCCCTCACACAGTTTGTGCTAATAAGTCTATTATTAGTTATTTTACCTGGGAGATAAAATAACTGCCTACTGTGTGACCAGAGCAGAAATGCCCTTTCTCTTTCACAGCTACATGAACTTATTCAGACTATTAGAGAGCACTCCTGTATAAAGTTTCGCTTTAGCTGGTGTGCAAAGTTTCACAAGTGCCTTCGTTGTTGCATTTCTATCTTACAGGCGGTGGAGCTGGTGGACTAAGTGTGACTCGCTGTGCCTAAGGGTCAATAAGCAGTCCATGGGGGCTTGGAGGATGAAGGATCACCACCACTTAGGGTATCCTGAGCAGTTTTGCTATCTCTTTTTAAAAACCTACTATTCATTTTTACATCACCTCATTATTACATGTATGTCGTGTGTTACCATTTCTGTGGCACTGTTTTATTAAAATATAATCCCATCGTTTCTCCACTTCCCTTTCCCCCCCCACCTCTCCCACTCACTCTCCACCTCAAATAACCTTTACTGTGACAATCATCACTGCAATCTAGAAAACCTGTGCTGTGCCACTTGCCCTCTCTCCTTTAGTCACGAAAGCTGGTGACAGTCGAAGTTGTCACAAGCTGGAGCCTTACAAATGACCATTGCTGCATTCCAACAAGTGAGAATAGGGCCAAGCTCAGGTTTGCTAAATAGGCCAGTGGACCTTTGATTCATCCCTCAACACCTCCTACTCTGCCCTGGGTTACAAATTGTGAGTCCACCTTAGTCCATAGAGAGCAAGTAGCTCTCCCTGGACAGGACAAACTGGGGCAAAAAAGTCCACATGTTTTTATTTCAGACTTTGGCTCTGGTCTAACTTTTGTTCCACTCTGCACACCCATGGCCTTTCTGGATGTTCCTTCTATAGTACCAGAAAGGAGTCTGGAGAAGCCAAGTGGTTCCCCTGCTCTCTGCCTGCGCTGCACAGATATCCTAGGCAGGGATGTTGCTCCCCCGCTGAGCTTGACATCATGGCAAGAATGCTGGGAAACCTCACAGCCACCAATACTCATTAAGCACACCTACACACATGTGGATTCACGCAGAGCAAGTCCAACAGGCTGGGGTAGCTTATAAACAAATTACAGCAGTTCAGGCCTAGATGAGACTTAAAGAGAGGCTAGCATAACCTCCCATTTGTCTGGTGCTTAAATCTTCACAACTGCATTCCACGAAAATGCTTACTTCTCTGCCTTCACACCTCCCAACGTGCAGCCTCCCAGGAAAGCCCCGTCTTTGGACAGTGCTAGCTACTAAAGTGTAGCAAGAAGAAGCAATTAGCTAAGTACATGGCACAGCCAACTGGCTTTCCACATGGTTGGGAATTAAATCAAAACCAAGGAAGATGTGTAAATTAGACAAAGAAATGTCTACTACAACTGTACTCAGCCCTCTACTTTGTACGTCCACACTTCAGCTGTAAGGAGCATCACTCTAAATTATCACAAGCAGGAACTTGGCAATGATCTGGGATGTTGTGGGCTATAATCCACAGTGTAGCTATTGCTTCTCCAGGAAATCATTCAGTTACATTTTCAAAAGCTGTTCGGCAAAATCGCTGTACAATATGACCTCTTTATACTATGTACGGTGGTTCTATCTGGGACGTGATAACACTACACTCACTGTACATATTGTGTAAAGGTCATGTGTCTTTCACAACTGATACCAGATCCAAAGAAGTAGCCTTTAAGGTCTGATTACAAAACACTGACACACTCTTCTACCTTATACTTAGGTGAAGTGGGCTCTGCTGACAAAACTTAGAAGTACAATATTCGGAAACCTATAGCTGTGCTTCTCACCTCAAAGCATCTCATGAGAGGTAAACTTCATCACACACACACACACACACACACACACACACACACACACACACACGCCTTTTCATCTCTAGGCGTCATAGAACTACACCAAAACCAGCCAGTGAATCACCAAGCAGATCTGTACATCAGGTAGGCGTGAACACCACAGCTCAGGTGGAGAAACAGAGACAAGTTTTCTGGGCCTGGTCCAAAGGCACATACTGAATCACTGCTCAGCTGGGAGAGAAGTGTGAGTCAAGGCTCATGCTTCTGGGAATTGGTTTGCGGAGAGAGACTACTGAGCTCCATCTTGAATAAACTATAGCTTTAACCAGAACAGAAGATGGAAGCTGTCCTTCATTAAAAAAAAATCAACAAACCATCCACTTCTGAAAACTCCTCTCGATGGAAGCGTAGTCAATGCATTTATCACAGTTTTATGGAATATATAAATAACAATATATTTTATGGAATAAATTATAATCAACCATTTAATGCATTATTCTGGTGATCTGAATATTTGTTGCACAGACCATTATTCTATCCAGCCATTTGGGAAAATTAAACCTGATAAAATAAAGAATTGTATTAGAGGAATAACATTGACAGGGAAGCCCTCTCTGGATGTTGTAGCACATCTTACCCGCCAGGTCCATTATGTGGTTCTGAAAATGCCTGGCACCGTTTTCTTCAATGCATTTCTCTTTCAATTGGTCAATTTCATTGTTTCTCAATTGTTAACCGCCTGAGCATATCCCAGGAGGGAAATAAACAACACATACTTTCCAAACGTATAGATTACTTTTGAGAGAGGAGTCCAGATGTGGAGACAAACCATGCCAGCTGACTACATTCTACAGGTACTCAAGGTGTCAGGCTGATTTGTGGCAGGTCTCATAACTGTAAAGTGGAGAGCTTTTGTTGGGGCAGACCAAGAGCTTCGCTCTCATAGGACAGGGACAATGCCAGCACTGTTCACACCAGCATTCCCAGAGGACTG
This sequence comes from Rhabdomys pumilio, assembly GCA_030674055.1. NCBI lineage: Eukaryota > Metazoa > Chordata > Mammalia > Rodentia > Muridae > Rhabdomys > Rhabdomys pumilio. Next base: position 11,890,931 of record JANHMN010000011.1, read on the forward strand.
TGGAGTAGCTTTGTTTAGGCAGTGGCTAAGGGAACTCTTCCTCCTGTGAGTTAAATGGCCGAACAGGTCCACAGAACACAATCAATGTGATTTCTCCAGGAAGACAAAATGGCCTGTAGGAATTTAATGGCTTTCTGGCAAAGCACTGAAAAAGTTTTAGCTGAAAGTGGAGGCGAACACATCTTATCACCTGTCTCCCCAGACTCAGTAGAAATATTCCTGTTTATACGTGATTTTCTCACTTTACATATGACGAGCAATCCATCAATACACAGAGATTCTTTGGCGGAAGGGAAAACATGGGAACAGCCTTTCTTTTCCCTCACAGCCTTCTTTCCCGGTGGAGGCCTCCACCAGGTTGCCTCCTTCTATGCCTTAGCTCTTGCTGCCATGCTGCTAAGGTTATTTAGAACTATTCTCTCCAGTGACCCACTCTCCAGATGCCACCAGCCCTTCTCCTTCTAAACTTGAACTGCCACGCAAGTTGCCTTTCTTGCAGATCCTAGGCTAGAAAGCCAGCCTTGTGGATGGGGATCTCAAGAGGTTCTTCAAGGAGGAAAAACCAAAAGACTGAAAGAGTAAACCTTAGCTGTGTGTAGGAAACGCCATGAGACAAGTCAGAAAGCTTCTTATTTGATATTTCTGAATCATCTACTTAAGGCTTGGAAACCTACCCAAAGTGTGCCATTTTCTTGACGAAACCCTATTAGAATGTGCACAAGAGGCCCAAGAATCTAACTTTCACTGTGATCTTCATTCTTTCAGTCTCCACCCACCTTTGATTGGAATTTGAAGAAAAAAGAAAAAAAAGAAATAAAGAAAAAAGAAAAGAAAGAAAAAAAAGTATACTTAAAAGAGCAGAAAGTGCCAAGCAGAGACTTAGAGGCAAATCTAAGGCTTTGACCTGAGGCTCGGGTTCTTTTTGCTTTCTCAGGACAGAGCACATGCTGAGAAACCTTGGCCAACTTTGAGGGTAACCTCCAACAATCCCAGGACAGCTCTGGGCTGAATGAAGCTATTACAGAGGCCAAGGGCTCCTAGGCTAGGGAGTGTGGGTAGAGAGGGTTGGGGAGAGTCAGGATGGGGAGGGTTGAAGGATGAGGGTGCACTCACTGTTCAAATTCAGCAAGGAGTCAAAGACTTTGCACTGTATCTGCCCGGTGCTTTGCGAAACGCAGGACATCCACAGTCCCTCGTAGATGGCCTGGGCGGTCACGATGTTGTCCCCAGCATAGGAGTAAATCTTCCACTGGGGCAGGGCAGTGCTGACGATGGAGCCGATCCATCCCAGGGAAGCCAGGATGAAGCCAAGCAACTGCAGCCCCGCGTTGGCCATGGTTCTTTCCGAGGCTCGCGCGGGCTCAGTGGCAGGTGCAGAAAGCGGAGTTTGCAAGGTGTGCTCCTGAGCTCCCCGAAGGTGATGGGGTCTCGGCAAACAAGTTAGTGCTGATACCCCGGCTCCCGGTGCGGCTGCTGGCGAGGCTCTTGGCTTCTAGTCCTGGTTGGTGGTGGAGTCTGGAAGTGAGAACTGGCGGAGTTTTCTGAGACACTGAACCGCCCGGCGCTGCGATTTAAAGCAGCTCCGCCCCTCCCTGCATGCATCGCCCCCTAGTGGTTTCGTGGCCGAATCCCCACAAGGGTTCTTGCAGACCAGCTCCTGGTGGGAAATGCCCTGTGGGCTACTTGGGGACCACCTGAAGAGAATTAGGCATTCCTACCCGCTCCCCTTCACGTTTCTCCTAGCACTTGGTAGACATTTTCTTCATTTCAGTTCGTATTTAATAGAAAAATTACCGCATCTGTGTAAATGCAAAAAAATGCATAAAGATGAAAAACCTGGAGGGAGCTAGAAACCTATTTTCACTTTTAATATCCTCCCAGTATTTTATTCAGGAATACGTCTAACTCGGTACTTCCGAATTATCTCCCCCCTCGGGCACCTCTTCTCTTGTTTGATTAGCGTTCTCCTCTTTCTTTTTGGGGCCCTCTGTTCCTTTCTGTTCTTCAAGAACGTTCCATTAGATTTCTCTCCCATTTCTCCAAGGGGTCTCAGAGATGTTGAAACTTTATATGTTAGGGAAGAGCTACCCAGAGAATGACACAAAGTAGGCTTCTAGTATACCCAGTACTTAGTTCTCAGATCTGTGTGCTCTCCACTGCATTTTTAGTTGACGGGGAAAAAATTTATCCTTTGATAAAAATTTATCTTCCATTTGAAAATTTAGCCTACTATCTGATACACGCTTGCGCACCACGCACGGACACACACACACACACACACACACACACACACACACCTACATACCTTTTTCTTAAAGCAATTTGCTTAGCATAGTAGCTCTTCATCGGAGATGCCCCGCCAGTGAAGACTTATCAGATGGAATTCAACATGTTCCCCTATAGTCTCTCCCAGGTGAAAAAGGAACATTTGGTTGTATCCTAGCAGAGCTTGGTCTCTGGCTTTGGACCTGGCAGTCATGCTTAAGCCATCTCCCCAGGCTTTGATCTAG
>JANHMN010000011.1:11898440-11907136 GCA_030674055.1 Rhabdomys pumilio
CCTAACTTACCTGACGTGGCTCCCTAAGCAGACAGCGCCCATTCTATACCACCTAAGGCAAAAGCTTATCCACTACCTACCCCACGATTGTTCTACAGTTACAAGCTGAGTCCGTAAACGATAAAAGCAATTGCATCAGAGTGGGGCATAGGACTGTTTAAGTTTTGTGTGACTGACACAAGGGATGGAACTGATGGAGGAAGAATGACAGGCCCTGATTATGAGGATTCAGAAACACTGGAAAAGCATCAGTGAGTGAAAATAACTTTGACCCTCAAAGAGGTTCTGCATTTCGTGGGGGGAAAATCCGACAAGTCAACAATGTGATAAGAATCATTCATTTTTGACTGGAGAGATGGCTCAGCAGTTAAGGGCACTGACTGCTCTTCCGGAGGTCATGAGTTCAAATCTCAGCAACCACATGGTGACTCACAACCATCCCTAATGAGATCTGATGCTCTCATATGAGCGATGAGGGGGCCAGGAGCAAGCAGGGACCTGGAGCAAGTTGGGCTGGAGCAAGAGGGAGAAGGGGAAGGGGAAAATAAAAAAATAAATTAAAAAAAGGATCATTCATTTTAATATCTTTGCCTATACAACAAGATAGTCTGGGATGCAGGGTTGAGTTTTCCCTGTGGTGAGCCTATTAAACAGGTTACTTCACCTCTCTGTGCTTTCTTTCCTCACCTGTTGAACAAACTAAATATAGGTGACAGTTTGTGGTTCATCTAGAACAGTCGTTATAGTGACGATGCCGTGCAGACTGAGATGTGTGCTCTTCAATTCCTGGTGTCCCGCAAGAACTGCTTCTCAGTCTCACGACTTCTCTTAGCCCTGTAGGCATTTTGTGCCAGTGCAGGCATAGGTATCATATGATACAGTGACTTTATCAAGTAGCAGGTCAGAAGAGGTGGAGTTAACCAGGTTGGTTGGATGTGCCTGTAGACCAGGCTGCCTGCAAACTCACAGAGATCCACATGCCTCTGCCTCTGTTTCTGCTTTCTGACTATTAGGATTAAAGGCATGTGCTACATTGCCCTGGTACATTTTTAATTTTATTTTTAGAATACTTAATGCAATGCGTGTGTGTGTATTTTTCTTGTATGTATGTGTGAGTACCATGTGAATATCTGGTGCCTGAGGTCAGAAGAAGGCATTGGGTCTCCTGGAACTAGAGTTATGGATGGTTGTTATAAGTTGCCATATGGGGACTGGGAATTGTACTTGGATCCTCTGGAAGAACAAGTGCTCCTAACCATTGAGCCATCTCTTCAATCCATATGTATGTACACACACACACACACATATTTAGAAAAAGCATTTTATGGGTGGAAGGAGACAGAGAGTAAAGTTTCCATAATGGACAGTCTGTGGAATCAAGTAGAAGCCCTTTGGTGAGAGGATCTAAAGGCTATCACAGGCAAGAATGTTGGGCATAGGAATGTGTGCCAGCCAGCCAGAGATGACTGGAGGTTAGTGTTCTGTACCTTTATATAACTTTGGGTGGTGATTTTGAGCCACGAATGGTCATCTAAAAACATTCTGGGTAATTTGTGCAGCAATGTGGGGGGATTCCATGTAACTCTCAAACAGGGCATTGGAAGAAAAGCACGGCTTTGGTTTCCCGCCAGCTCTGACGTTTTGTGTGGAGAGCTGGCACCTGACACTCGTGGGTAAACAAGTAAAATTGCACATGTGCAATGGCAAGGACCACCTAATTACCGCCCAACCCGGGGCGTCACATAAGAATTTGAGCAAGCAGCCAATCAGATATGTCCACCCCACCCTAGGGTGTATATAAAGCAGCGCCATGATAGATCTGGTCTTTCCTCCTCCACGCACGGGAATAAACACGTGCTGCAGAAGGATCCTGTGTGCCCGCGTGCGTTCTTGCCGGCGAGACGATTGCGCGGGTCACAGTTTTGGAGATTCTGCAAAGCAGAGCTGGAGCTTTCACACTTGCACATCAGTCTCAGCTATGCTTTCTCCTCTGGGAATTGAGTGGGAAATTACACTGCATACTATTTTCTTCATATTTACATCATTTTATCCATGTAGGTGAAGCTGATGCATTGTATTAGAAGGAACAATAAGATAATGTGGGGAGGACGGGAGAGGAACAACAAGTTTCAGAGATTATTTCCAATCAGTGTATATGTGCAAGCAGCTGCTTGAAACAGGACTTTAGGACTTTTTTTTTCTTTAAAGGTAATTGAAAATAAGCAGAAGGTCTTGATATCGGCCAGGGATGTGGCTCAGCAGGTAGAATCCCATCCCATCACCCTGACAACCTGGTGCTGGGACTAAAAATGAGGAAGGAGACATGGTAGAAAGAAAAAGTCAATTCCACAAGTTGTACTCTGGTCTCTACATGCATGCTATGGCACGTAGAGGCTCATACATGCAGGCATGCACAAGCATGTACACACTGCATGAGCACACACACACACATAAACTGTAATTCATAAGAAGTCAGTAGTACCAGCACAATCTGATAATATTTGTATTTCAACCTCATTGATTGGAAGGATGGGGAACGGCCTAGAGAGGGGGCTGGAGAAAAGCAGAGCAATGCTTCCCTGTTAGTCTGCTAGTGGGGCCCAGATGAGAGATCGAGGCAGAAGCCTTTGTAGAGGGAGGTCATGATGTTAAAACACCGTTCCCCAGGTGGTTCTTTATTTGTCCATAAAGAAGGCTGGAGCCAATTGCTGGGCAGAGGGTACCGCTGGAATTTCCGGGTCCCAGGAGGAAAAGGCAGGTGCAAGGAAGGAGGGAGCGCTTTTCTGCCATGCTTTGGAAGGAGAAGAACGCAACAATCATGTAAGGTCTTGAGGGAGGGGGGAGCTACGGCCTGTGGTGTCCACAACATGTGGGTGGCCAAGGATGTTTGGCAGGTGGAACAAGCCACTAAGTTTAGGGCAGGAGGAGTGACAGAGATAATACATTGGTAAGGGCACAATTTTCCAGGTGGGAGATATCTGCACCCAGCAGTTGTGTCTAGAAGCCAAGCTGTAAAGTAAGAAGCTGTGTATGAGTGTCTTTTACCCGAGGATTTAAGGGTCTCAAGAGTAGGCTGGTAGCACAGCCCCTCTTGGAGCAATGATAGGTAGAAAGGGAAGCCAAGTTAGGGCTGGTGTTTGCCAATCCCGGTGCTAGGCTGGGTAGGACTAAGGGGAAACTGGGAGGGGCCAGAGCTCAGACAGATCCCAGGAAAAAACAATAGCATTTTTCAAATTACAGGCAACAGGCCAGGATTGAATAATCCAAATGGAAAGGAAAACAAGGACCAAGAGTGGAAAAAGCCTGGTGGGATTACCATTGGCATGCTGGAACCTAGGTGTCTGTCTAATTCAGAACTAATGAACTTATTGTAGGAGCGAGACCCCACCCTTTCCCTCCTTTAACCCTACATATGGCCATATGCAAGTTTATATGACAATCAAAGAGCCCAAACTGTAAATATTTTCCAACTTGAGAATATAGTATACTGCCTAGTCTTTATGGAATTGTAGCTGAATTCATGCTATATTAAGAATTCTATCTTGAGATTTTAGAAGCAGAAACATCAATCCCTTTCACTGTTAGAGAAGGTGTTTTGTTGTTCTAAGGAATACGTAACCACTTACTATACTATGAAGTTACTATGCTATTTTATAACATAGGAACTAACTGTCCTGGTTGGATTTTTGTCAACTTGGCGTAAGCTAGAGTCATCAGGGAAAAGAGACCCTCAATTGAGAAAACACTTCCATCACAGTGGCCTGTTGACAAGTCTGTGGGACATTTCCTTGATTAATGATTGATGTGGAATGACCCAGCTCATGTCAGCAATGATGTTCCTGGAAAGTGGTCCTAAGTTGTATACAAAAGAGCCAACTGAGTGAGCCGTGTGGAGCCACCCAGTAAACAGCATTATGGGTCTCTGCTTCAGTTCCTGCCTTCGGGTTCTTGTCTTGAGTTCCTGTGCTGATTTCCTTCAATGATGGACAGTGACTATTAAGTAGAAGCCAACTAAAACGTTACTCACCCCCAAGTTGATTTTGGTCAGTGTTTTATCACAGCAATAGAAATCTAAACTGGAACACAAACAAATTGGCTGGTCTTCATCCTATTGCTGATGGTCACCGGGTTATGTCACAGTAAAGCTGTGCAAGTTGAATGCCAGATGGTCGGGAAGGTTTTAGGTCTGGAGCTGCGTGTTCCTAGCTGTAAAATCTTGGTACATTATTTATATTTTGAATGCCTCTGTTTCTCCATTAAACGTTAATATAGTGGTATTATTAATGTTACTAGTGGTTGGTGTCTGGGCTGGGTGTTTTCAGGTTCTTGATCTCTTAAGCAAGGATTTGAAACAAAAGCTCACAGATTTGCAGCAGTAGCAAGGAAATTCAATTTTAAGCATAGCAATAGAAAAGATCAGACTCCATTGTAAGGGAGCATCAGAACGCATGCGTGAGGGTACTCAGAGGCTCTGACTGCTGACTGGGGTTTCATTTTATGGGGTACAAGAGAAAGAGAGGTTGGGCTGGTAAATGGCATGGTAAGGACAGTTCTCTATTTTGATTGGTAGATTCGGTCACATAACCATTTTACTACTGTACTGTATGTCCCTTTCCAAACACATCTAATTTTAATCTCATGCATACCTGCAGTGGTTTTGAATTAGAATCAGCCCTATAGACTCAGATACTGACCCCTTGGTCCCCAGTTGGTGGACATGTTTGGGAAGGATTAGGAGGCATGGTATTGTTGGAGGAGGTATGTCACTGGAGTGGGCTTTGAGATTTCAAAATCTCATGCCATTCCCAGTTAGGTCTGTCTGTCTGTCTGTCTGTCTGTCTGTCTGTCTGTCTGTCAGCTACTGCTTTAGTACCATGTCTGCCTGCCTGCTACTAGGTTCCTTACGAAGATGTTTATGTTGTCTAAACTTCTGGAACCATGAGCCCAATAAACTCTTTCTTCTGTAAATTGCCTTAGTCATGGTGCTTTGTCACAGCAATCAAGAAGTAACCAAGACAACATCCAATTATGCATACGCACAAGGTAGTGAAAAAGAGTCTCCCTAAAAGTTTGCTTCAGGACACAGGTGTGTCTTGCCCCATATGAGCTGCAGAGGTGGGGTCAGGGGTAGGGAGTGGCTGCAATGGGAGGTGTTGGGAATAGGTTTGAGTAGAAAATATTTAAGTTTGTTTCTAGGGAGGCTTCTAGGGAACTTACCCTATTGTTCAGAGCAGGTGTGTATATAGTTTGATTGAGGTAAGGGGACAAGGTCCCTAGAAGCATTGTCTGGCAGGAGGTGTTACAGAGGTAACAGAGTTATAATGCCAATTATGTTATTATTAGAAAATGAAATTGTCCCAGGGGTGAGTCCCCTCTCAGTTATCCAGTATGAAATGGTCAGCCTTGAAGTCATAAACTTATAAACAGCACAACATTCAGTAGGTCATATTTTGAATTTAGTGCATGTGTGTGTACGTGCTTGCTTGTGTGTGTGTATGTATGTATGTATGTATGTATGTATCTATGTATGTATGTATCTATGTATGTATGTGTGTAAAGAAATAAACATTAAAAAAAAAGAAGCCAGGATTTGACAGAGAGTGGGGGTGGGTGGCAGTGCTCATGGGAGGAGTTAGAGGAAATAAAAGGAATAATATATTTATATTTTAATGGTAATTTTAAAAAGGAAAATAAAGGAGATGTTCATAACCCAATCTAGTTAGACTAAGCTATCCTTGTTCTTGTTAGCCTGACTTGCAACATGTGATGGTTAGTGACAAGGAGTGGGTTACGTGCTTAGTGAAGGGCCTGGCACAAACTAACTGTTCGATAATGTTATCTTCTGTGATTGGTGTAGGAAATCTGTGAGAATATGAGCCAGTATATGATTATGAGGATGGAGACTAGACTAAAGGGGAGGGACTTCGCAGTGATAGAAGCTTCACTACTATACCCCCAGTGAGGTGTAAATAACATTCTACAGTCACCAGGAAATCCATGGAAAGGAACAGGTCATTTCTAGCTACATAGGGAGTCTGAGGTCAGCCTGGCTGTGAGATCCTGTCCCCTGAACAAAATCTAGTCTGCTACTGTTTCCCTCTTCTTCCTCCTTTTGCTTTTTTAAAAAATTTTCTGTGAAAATGGGTGTTAAGTTAAATAAAATGATGAACAATGAGGAAAGGTGAGAAATATTACAAGAGCATAGAGAAGAACATTACAGAAGTCCACAGTTCAGCAGGTCATAGTGACCAGGAGGTCGCTTTCCTGGTAGTCGGACCTGTGATGACATCCGTGCTTGGGGTCAGGTCTGTTCTCACTGAAAGCAATTTACAGACTCATCATTTGACCTCACTGCCTTAGAGGCTGATCAAACTAAATTCAGCTGTTCACCGTGGTCTCCTTGCTGGTAGCTGTCTTCCACTGCTGTGTCACATTGACAGATGCCTACACCACGTCCCCACCGGCCTCATTAAATACTGACTGAACACACAGTTTACTAAACACAGTTCCAGGTCTTCGGTCAGACAGACACTTGTCTCTGATTTTGCTCAGTATTATCTTGTGAATCTTTGACAGGTAACAGGGAAAAATACTTAAATGTGATCTAGACTGTGCTACGTGCAACTTGATAAACAATAGTCAAATGCGAGTTTTTTTGTTGTTAGTGGTGTTCTTTTGTTGTTGTTTTTTGTTTGTTTGTTTGTTTTGTTTTGTTGTTGGAGCTCTGGTATGGATTTCACTAAATACACAGTCTTCATATCATTGGAAATTTTCTGTTTGTAGCTCTAAATATAAGCTCACTGGTTTTCTGTGACTGCTATAACAAACACTAGTTAAATAATTTAAAAGAATTTAAAAGAATACATATTATAATCATAACAAATAAATATTACATATTTACATAATATAAAACATTTATTGGTTCAAATGTGGTTCAAAAAACCTGAAAACCCTAAATGTGTTTCATTCCAATAAAATTATCAGCATTGTCATATACACGGTAACTTTTCAGTTTTTTTCCTTGCCAGATTTTGGAGATGATAGTATTTTTTGGTTCATGACTGCTTTTTCCTACTTTCAAAGTCAGAAGCTTGAAGTCACTGTTTTTAAAGAAATTACATCAAGTTTTTAAATTTTTTTGCAAGTATAGATTGTATATTGAGCCTATTCTCTCACACCCTTTGTCCCTCTCTCTTAAAGACTCTTGTTAGATAGCACTGTGTTTGCAGAGATAACCTGAGATAATTGATGAGAAATTTTATTTCCGTCTTTAACCTTAGCTCTCCATTTCCCATGTAGTATAGTTTATTCTCCAGGTAAAGTAATTAGATGTGAGCATCTCCACGCAGGGGAATTTATTATTCTGTCTACTATAATGAATCAATACTTTATAATATACAATAATCTTCCTTAAGACAGAAGTTACATGAATACATTACAGATATTACAGCTACTGTCTGTGTTTTTAATGTAATATAATACAATTCTGATTAGTAATGTTAAAATAATTTAAATTATTAATTAAAAAAAATAAGGTATCGATAACTTATACTTAATATGAAGATGCTGGTGGCTTAGCTCATAAGCAGGTAGTTATATGCATGGACTCATGAATGTGTGGGGTTACCTGTGCCTGAAATAACAGTTTGCAATAAACGGACAAACAGGGAGAATCTCATTAGAAAAATAGAGTCTTCTTCCTGGCATGGTAACATAGTCATCTGTGGAATCTCAGATTTTAAGATTTTTATCTTCTTAGGAGACCAGATTAAATGTTCTCTATGGTACAACTTGTAAATATTTTTTTTCCTGACTTAAGATAGCAAAAAAGATAAGGTTGCAAAACTACAAACATTGAGCAACTGAGATGTAGTCTATATTTCTTGAAAATAAAACAAGACACTATGTCCTAGAAAATTAAAAAGAGATGATTTAAGATATACTGTGGCTGAACAGTCATGAATTTGGGTAAAAATAGTAGAACAGCCCAGCAGTGGTGATAGCAATCACTATAAAGATCAAGTCTGAAAGAAATGGGTTAGAGAAATAGCAAAGCAGGCCTTATTCGCCCAGCCTAAGGATCAGAGTTCAGTTCTAATAACTCATATGGTAGAAAGAGAGAAATGGCTTCTGAAGCATTCTGAAACATACATACGTGCACACACACACACACAACACACACACACACACACACACACACACACACACACACATGTAGGAAAAAAAATATGGCTGGGGAACCGCAGGGTCTCTCACGCCATGCAGTGTGTAGTTGGCTGAGAACGTCCTGGGTTCCTCCAGCTGGAAGTTAGTCCCGGCTGCTCACTAAAGGCCTCTGCTGTGGCTCCATGGATCATCACGGCATGGCCCCAACACACAAGGAAGTCCTTTGGTTTCCAAAACCGGTTTATTGGCATGGCAGATGGTGGATGGATATGGATGTGTGCCCCCAAAACCCAGGGCGGATCTGAGTTAAATAGGGAGGGGAAGAGGGGGGAGGGACTGGGGAGGAATGCTTAATCAGCTCCACCCTCTGGTGCCTCATTAATATGTAAATCTCTCTAGGGCCTGGGGCCTGTTTATCACACCCACCTGTGTACGTGACTGAAGGGTGAAGGTGGAATGGAGATTATACCTCATGTCAGGCCCGAGACACACACACACACACACACACACACACACACACACACACACAC
>JANHMN010000011.1:11907146-11935442 GCA_030674055.1 Rhabdomys pumilio
GGGGAGGGAGAGAGGTGTAAAAATTACTCATGTTTCTAGTTAGGTGGGAATATTAATTATCAATTCTAAACATGTTTCAACACTGTTTCATCTCTCTGCTCTGTTTGAGTTGGATGTTTTAAAGAAGAATATGGTTATCATCAGAAGAGTGGTCGGTGAAAACCTACCAGATGGTAAGCAAATAAACCTTTGCACCTGCTGAGGCTTGTGAACACCTGTGGCCTCCTGTGCATGACATTAGCATACATGTTATGCAATAGCACTGAAGGGCATCCCATAGAACATTAGGAAAGACAGCCTTTGCATGAAAGAAACAGTGAGAAGGATACTCATTCAGGAAAACATTCTTACAAATCTTTAGGCTATGCTAGGTGTGGTGGTGCTCACTTTTAGAGGCAGAAGCAGGTGGATCTCTGAGAGTTCAAGACCAGCCTAGCCTAAGCATTAAGTTCCAGGATAAATAGCCCAAACCGAGTCCAAAACAGAAGAAAATCTTTGGGCCTGTATTATTCTAAATATGTTAACAAATTAGCTATAATAAGTATCTTAAAATACTCTAACTTTCATGGATATATCTTTATTTTAAAAGAGCTGTGGGTATAGTTACATTTATTGCCATGAGAAATTTTCACTTACAAAAAATTAATATGTATATATCTATGTAATTTGCTCGTATTTATCCACTGGTATATCATTTGTCTATGATAATGTCATAGGCAAAGTTTGATTGCTGTGAGGAGATACCATGACCACAACAACTCTTATAAAGAGAAGCATTTAATAGGGGCTGGCTTACAGTTTCAGAAGTTTAGTTTACGGTTAGCATGTCGGGTAGTGTGGCAGCATGCAGGCAAACATGGTGCTGGAGAAGGAGCTGCAAGTTCTACATTTATACATATGCTCAGGCCATATGTTCTAGTCCTTTCAAATAGTGCCACCCCCTGGGAGCCCATGGGGTCCATTTCTCATTCAAACCACCACAGATACTCTGCATAACACTGCTGAGTCTTAACATTGCACTACATTAGGGCATTTGTATTGTGCAGCCTTATTGAGAACAACACACTTTCTTACAATCTCCTTATAATTTGGGGTTATTTTCTGATACTGGAAAAGTAACAAGTGCTCCTTTTTTTTTTTCACAGATTGTTTAGTTTTCCACTGTCTGGTATATTCATGCATTCTACCATTTATTTAGTTTTTCATATTTTTCAAAAATTCATTTTTTGTGAGGGATCAGAATGCTTATTTTCTAGTGGAATTATAGGCACCCAAAAGAAATATTGTAATAAAACCATGAAAGTGCCACAAAATGTTAATAAAGGGGGGTTTTGTTTGTTTATTTTTTTATTTTTTGTTTTTTGTTTTGTTTTCTTTTTTGAAACAAACTTGATGGCTATCTGGTAAGATCAACTGGCTTCAAATTTCCTAGAACTCACATAAAAAACCTGTGTGGTTGTGTGCACCTGATAACCTAGTTCTGGGAGAAGGGAAGAGACGGGAGGCTCCCTGGAGCTTGCTGTTAGCCAGCTGTCATATTTTGGGTTGAAACACCATGGCCAAAGCAACTTGGAGAAGAAAGAGGTTATTTTGGTTTATACTTCCATAGCACTGTTCATCTTTGACAGAATTTAAGACAGGAATTAAATCAAGCAGGGCAGGAACCTGGGAGCAGGAGCTAATGCAGAGGCCATAGAGGGAGAGTGCTTACTAGCTTGCTTAACATGGCTTACTTAACCTGCTTTCTTAAAGAACCCAGGACCATCAGCCCAGGGGTGTAATCTCCCAACAATCTCTAGTTTAAGAAGTATGTGATAGACTTGCCCATAGTCCAGTTTTATGGAAGCATTTTCTCAGTTGAGACTTCCTCCTTTCCGGTGATGCTAGCCTATGTCAAGTTTACATAAAACAAGCAAGCAGACCAGCCTAGCTCCAGGTTCAGTGAGTGACCATGTCTCAAGGACATAAGACTGAATGTGACAAGCAGGACACCTACTTTCCTCCCTGTGTATGTGTCATAAATTTTGTTGACTATTGATAGATATAGGTGGGGACTGTCATTTGGAGGTGGGGTGGGCTGCCACTCCTGGGCAGGTGGAATTGTAAAGTGCTTAGGGTCTTCACTAGATCCTGTGAATATATGTGTGGTTATTGGCTTGAAATTTTGGAGGAACTCTTGATAGTGAGAATAGGGGTATCTATGATTCTTTGGCCTACTCTTGGGACCCAAGAGTACTACTACTACTTCCTACTGCTAGTACTTCCTACTACTGGGTTCTGTCTTCTAGCCTTGATGTAAAAGTTTGTTTGTGCTTGTTCTTATTGTATCCTTTTGGTGTGGTGTTCAGTTGATGTCCCTACAAAACTTGCAGTTTTCTGGGGGCAGACAGGTGTGGAACATAGAGGAGTGGAGAGAGGGAAAGCGGAGTCTGGGTGTACTAAATGAGAGAAGAATAAATAGAAATAAAAGAAAGAAAGAAAGAAAGAAAGAAAGAAAGAAAGAAAGAAAGGAAGAAAGAAAGAGAGAGAAAGAAAGAAAGAGAGAGAAAGGAAGGGAGAAAGAGAGAGGAAGGGAGAAAGAGAGAGAGGAAGGAAGGAAGAAAGAAAGAGAGAGAGAGAGAGAAAGAAAGAAAGAAAGAAAGAAAGAAAGAAAGAAAACAAGGTTAACATGCATGAGACACCAGCCAGTAAGCAGCACTCTTCCATGGCCTTTGCTCCAATTTCCACCTCCAGAATCTGTCTCATCTCCTAGAAGTGTAAGATACAATGACACCTCTCCTCCCAAGGTTGCTTTGGGTCATGGAGTTCATCACAGCAGTAGAACCTCTAAGACAGCACTCTGTCCATCCATCTTTTGTTGGGATGCTACACCATTCTCTAGATGTTGACTGCTAAGAAAACCATCAAACAAGTAAACAAGCAAAGCCCTTGTCATTGAGAAATTTGGAACTGCTCTGAATTCCAAAAAAGACAGTATGCACTGTCAACTGTCCACCTGTAGCAGGCTAGCTCCTGTGTGCAGGCAGTGAGACCCTAGGATATCCTATCCTGCAGAGTTTTCACAGTTTGACACTGAAACCCAAATTCCTCTAACAGCACCGGTGTGGTGTCTAGACTCTTGCTTTGTTCAGACCTGTTTTCATTTCCCCCATTAAAGGCTTATTTTGATGACATAAATGAACTGTCTTAGACTTTGATTCTAGAACAACTCAATCTATGATAGCTGTCAGAAATGCACTATAGAACAGACTCTGAGATTTTGATTTTGTGTTTTGTGATGATCCAGCTGCATGGCAATTAAGACCTCATCCACAAGATATGGGAATGCAAATGGCTATTTTCATGTTTTAGCAGTATAAATACTGTGGCAATGATGAAGTAATAACTTTTGTAGTGACACTGAGAAAGAGAAGTAAACTTGAGGAATGTGGAACTGGGTAGCTATTGGTAAGGGATTTTTGGTACATTCCCTAGAGAAAATAACCAATTATTCATTAAAAACTAGGGTGCTAAAAGGTCCTCCCTGGCAATCTTTGAAGTGATTCTTATCACTTGCATGTAGAGATCATATCAGCAGGTGGAAAGCTCCATCTAAACTTAATTGTGAGACCAGCAGAACTTCAAAGAAGTTTAATTTACAGCTCACAAAGTACAACTGGATGTCAGGGTTAGACACATGTGCTTGCTTCAGAGAACAGGGGTAAGCCTTCTACACATCAGGGGGAGCCTCCTTACATCTGTGATAGTGCTGGGTATTGAGTATTCTTGGTCACACAGGGCAAACCCTTTCAAAGCAAAGCATAAAGTGATTGCATTTTGCACATCAAACCATTAAAAAAGGAAGTAGATTGTAGAGAATACCATATGTTGGGTACAGAACTAAAGTGTTTAGCAAGTGATGTAGAAAACACAAACATTTCAGTTGAAGTCAGAACAAGAAAGGGCATACCAGGCAGGCTCTCTCTCTCTCTCTCTCTCTCTCTCTCTCTCTCTCTCTCTCTCTCTCTCTCTCTCCATATACTCTCTCTCTCCATATATATATATATATATATATATATATATATATGTGTGTGTGTGTGTGTGTGTTTGTATGTATATGTATATACGTATATACGTATATACATATGTGTGTGTGTGTGTGTGTGTGTGTGTGTGTAGTACAATCTCTTGCCAAGTGTCTCATGTGACATATGAGACACTTATACTATACTATACTATACTACAGTGGCACAAGTGTTATTCTTGAGATAAAGGTGTCCTGTAGAGTCTCTGTCAAGCCCCACCAGAAAGCAGTAAAATCATCTATGCCATTGGCATCCACGTGCTTTGGAGAACACTCAAAACATAGGAAGGAGACAGATATTAGCCATGAAAAGTAAACAAAACACTGAGCAAGCCTAAGGAAAGCAGCTTACTCTGACCTGGGGACAAGCTTACACATCGAATCATGAACTCAGCAGCCTGCCACGATTATTACAAAACAAAGGCATACATTTTACATAACCATTAAGCTGGTCCAGCAGGATTAGGAAAATTGGATTAGCAAGTGTCTCAGACTCCCATCTCTCTGGCAAGCTCTCCCTAGATACCATTCAGCCCAAGCTCACTCTTTCAAAGTTCTAGCTGAGGAAGAGCTAGTAGAAGAAGAAAAATATGGTGACTCTGTTCATAGATTGTCCAGCTCTGTAGGTTGACGTGAGCCCAATATAAACCGCTGTAACAATATAGCCCCATGCAAAGCAAGCCTGTTGAGCTCTGGTGTTGGGATATACAAAATGGAGAAAGTTCTGTTCAGAGTGATTCGTATGTAATGACAAACATATTGTTCAAAACAAATATAAAATTCTCCTTGGCACACAGAAGTATATATAATATACAACTATATACAAATTTAAAGCCTTTTTAGGTTGACTAAGAATTTATCAAGCACCATAATTTAATCTTGATAATTTCAAGCATCTTAGCAAACAAAGTAAGACTTTTTTTTCCTTTCTTTATAAATTCAGGGATAAATTTGTTCTAATCACATTTTTGCAGCCATGACATGTGCATTTTACTTCCTTATAAAGAATTGCCTCCTTTTTACTTAATAGAAGAACATTAGCATTTCTATCTGACACATTCAAATGGCAGCATCACTGCTCTTATTCTGTGAGGTCACTGTTAGTATATGGGTTATATACTTGACTGCATGTATAATAACCAGATACAGTTACTAAGTCACATGTATCTATTGTATGCAGCATTGGTATGCTGAAAGAGAAGAGTCACATCCTGAGCGAGCTAGTGTGAGGCTTTTATCATGATAATCAGAATGGCATTCAGTTGTTTGCTGACATCTAAAATATGAGAGTATTGACGGGATAGCATGTAATACACAATGCATGCTTGCATTCATGTCGAAATCCATTTTAACACATTTCCTCAAATGTTGATTTTTTTTTGTAATGGAAACTTTCCAATCCTCTCTCTAATTTTAAGAACAGTACATAGTAATGATCTCTAATGACTCTACAAGGCGACGGTGGCCCAGAGCTTCCTGCTTCTATCTGACTTGGACTCGGGACAAAAGGACAGCCACCTTAATTGGAAATGATGAATTCTTGATTTTGCATTTCTATATTTGACTGTTTTGGATCCTAACTAGATACTACTTTGTTAGGAATCTGAAATGATCTCTGTGAGTTCACATTTGAAACTTTGCTTCTCACAGGAGGACCAACTTTGGGATGCTGTAGAACCTTGCAGGATACAGCTCTAGATGGTAGAAGTATAACATTAAATGAAGCCTTTAACCTGACAATAGTCCAGTATCATTGCCAGCTTCCCGGTCTACCATGATGAAATTCATTACACCCTTTCCCACTTGGTTTTCAAGAATAGGTTTCTCTGTGTCATCCTGGCTGTCCTGGAACTCCTTCTTTAGATCTTGCTCGCCTTGAACTCTGAGATCTGCCTGCTTCTGCCTCCCAAGTGCTAGGATTAAAGTGCCATCGCCACCCTACTGGTTGTCTCCTCTAAAAGGTTGTGGGCAGTTTTAATTTAGAGAAGAAAGTATGAAATGAGGGCACTATTCCTTAGCAAGCAGGATGTTTGATCTAACCCTAGGTGTGTTGTACAGTGTTGATTCTACAACAGATGGATCCACCAATTCCAAAATGAAAAGATGGAGAAAACAGTGACTATGTTACAGCACTACCTCAGGGCTTGATACAGAAATTTAATACCCCTGTCTCCTCATCTTTGATCCTATGGGTCCAAGGGAACCTACTTCTCAGGGGCCAGTAGTTGCTTCATGGCCTATGGTTAGTGTTTGGCAACTTAACACAAACTGGAGTCATCTGGGAAGGAAACTCAGTCCTTCCAATTGTGGTTACGTTTGTGAAGCATTTTCTTGATTAACGGTTGTTGTTGGATGTGCTGCCCCTGTGCAGGTGGTCTTGGGTTGTATTAGAAAGCAGAGTGAGTAAGCATGGAAAATGAACTTGTAAGTAGCTTTCCTCTGCTTCTGCTCCACTTCCTGCCCTGACATTTCTCGATAACGGAGTGAAATAAAGACAGGTAACACAACAACCCTTTCCTTCCCAAGTACAGTGTTTTATAGCAACAGAGATGCAAACTGGTTCATACCAAGATTTAAAAAAAAAAAATTCAAAAGCATGACTGATTCCCAACACTTTAAGTTCTTCAATTAGACTGTCAAACAGAAAATAAGTGTCATAAGGGTGGGGTTGGGTTATACTGACTTGTTTTAATATGAACATTGCTATTTAGCCAGATTATCTAAGGTGATCTGGCTGCTGCCACTTAATAGGGGTCTGGAAGAATATTTTTGGTTTTCAGGTGAACCACAGGTATGTCTTAGTACTGCCTGACTTTAATTATAAATTAAAAAGTATAGTAATCATTGTCTGAGACAAACACGGTAACCAGGAAATAAAGCTTCTTGGGAATAAAGATCTGAGTTACCGCTCCAGACAAGCCACCTGGACCATCTGCAGGTGAGAAATCAAGAATTGTGGGTGAAAGAGAAGATGAGTATCATTTGCAGGCCTGAGACTAATTGCAGCGGAGAGAGCTATAATTTCTCCGGCTAATGCCTCGCTTACAAGCGTCTCTGGGAATTGAGACCAACAGTATTGCAAAGAAGCTGAGACCAAATGGGAAAAACTTGATTCTGGAAGCAAATGCACTGAGAAGTAGAAATTATCAACGTAGTAGAAGTTCTTGGGACCTCGTCTATCTCCATGGCTGGGATGATGTCGTCAACATTTATTCGATGCGTGGATGGTTTTACAGTTGTTCCTCTTGATCTTTTCTCTGTAAGATTTCTCTCACAAAGCTGAAAAGATTTCACTAGAGATGTTTAAGAATTTATATTTTTCCCTCCCCTAATGGTTACCCTGTAGCCAGTGGCCAACAGGGAAGGACAAGCAGTGCTGTTCTTTCTGCTGTAAATAGAAAATTCTTTGGGTACCACCTGTGCTCTATAGCTTTACATGGTGTTCTATTGAGCGAGCAGCCCAAGACTCTATTGAAGTCATTCTGGTCTAATTCCATCCTTTGTCTTCTCTCCTTAATCTCTTATAGATTTCTGGTAAGAGCTTCCCTCTACCCCCAGTAAATCATTTGCATGCCCATTTCTATTTAATGCTTCATTTCAAGGTTCCCTGTCCTGAGTCATAGGGCACAGCAATGGCTGTTCATCTTGGAAGACTGAGCACAGTTTTATTTTGTGGCCATTTTCCATCTGTCTACCTCACATGGCAGATTTTAGTAAAGGCTTCCTCCTGCCTCCCTTTACTTTTTTGTTTGATTTTGGTTTTTTGAAAAAGAATCTTACTGTGTAGACCAAGTCACACTGATACAATGCTCACATGCTCTATCTTAGCCCCTTGAGCATGTACCATGGAGTCCAGCTTCTCCTTTCTCTCCTAAGAAGACCATCAGTAGTATAGTTTTCCTCTGGATAGTATTGGGAGCATTTGTATTCCTTTAATGTTGCTCCTATCTTCCAAAGGAACTTTTCTTTTTTTGTATAGTTATAGCATTGTTCAATTTACTATACCCTTACTGAATAATGTTAATTAAAATTTCAAATATTGTGAACAATTGCATTAATGTCACTGTATGTACATCTTTGTACACCTGAACAATGATATCCTTTGGAAGGAGCACCCATATTGGGTGGCTCACAACTTCCTGTAATTCCAGTTTCAAGGGGAATCTGGCCTCTGGCCTCTGTAGGCACATGCACATGCCCTCTTCACTCACATATGCATAATTAAAAAATAATAAAAAATAAATTCTTTTTAAAAAGTTCTTGCCCTGTTTATATATTGCAGACATTTTCTTCAATTTGTCATTAAATTTTGATTGTATTTTCTTTCTTTTTTTATTGGATATTTTATTTACATTTCAGATGTTATCCCCTTCCCTATTTCCTCCTCACCCAGAAATCCCCTATCTCATTCCCCTCCTCCTGCTTCTATGGGGATGTGCTCCCACCCTCCCACCCACTCCCACCTCCCTGTCCTCGAATTCCCCCACACTAGGGCAACCAGCCTTTACAGAACCAAGGAACTCCTCTTCCACCTTTACCTGACAAGACCATCCTCCCCTACATATACAGCTGGAGTCATTGGTCCCTCCCTATGTGCTCCCAGGCTGGTTTAGACCCTGGTTAGCTCTGGGTGGTTGGTATTGTTGCTCTCCCCATGGGACCATAAATCCTTTCAGCTCCTTCAGTCTTCTCTCTAATTTCTCCATTGGGAACCTCATGATCAGGTCAATGGTTAGCTGCAAGCATCCACCTCTGTATTTGTCAGGCTCTGGTAGAGCCTCTAAGGAGACAGCTATATCAAACTCCTGTCAGCATGCACTTCCTGGCATCCACATCAGTGTCTGCCTTTGGTAACTGCACATGGGATAGATACCCAGGTAGAACAGTCTCCAGACAGCCCCTCCTTCAGTTTCTGTTCCACACTTTGTTTCCATATTTGCTCCCATGAGTATTTTGTTACTCCTTATAAGAAGGACCGAAGCACCCACTAAAGGAAATTTTCATTTCTCAGTACTCAGTTCTGCACGTGCAGTGTTGGCTTCAGGTCATGATGCTGATTAAGAAAGTCAGGGCAGGGAAGAGGAGAATAAACTTGCATTGAGAAAGCACAACCCAGCAGCTCTGAGCAGAAAGACAAACGAAGCTATTCACCTTCCTTCCCCCAAGCCATAGATCAGGTATCATAACAATCTAGAATAACACATAATAGGCCATGTTAATAAACCAGAAACTGACTGAAACAAACCAAAGTCAAGTATCCATAAGGAGAGGATGTTGGGGTGACTTTGGAAAGCTAGTAGGCAGTAATCTGTGGGACGCAATGAAAGACTAAACTTTGTAATTCTCTATGAGGATTCACAAACACAGGTAGCTTTATGATTGTTTTCTTCCAGACTAAAGTATGTATTCCTGCCCCTGGTGAATTTATAGTCTAATAGTGAAGCAAAACTAGCATGATCATTGTTTTAGAAGGCACTGAAAGCAGGATTCTCTCCTCTCTCTTTCTTTCACATATATAATGTAATATATATTAGTGCTAGGAAAGCAAGAAAACAAGAGGCCGATATCTCAGGTGAACATCAGCTAAAGGTTAGTAAAGAGACTGCAATAATACTTCAAATTTAAAACTGATAAAAAAAAACCCTTGATATTTCAAATTTTAAAAGTGGTCCTCAGGGATGGGACATTTAGGTCATTTTCAGCTCAGGGGTCTCTGGGTCCTATTTATTTATGAAAGACACAGTGTTTTTAGAAACAGGGACATACCTTGTACCTCTGGAGATAGGCTAACTAAGGGAAATAGTGGTACAGTATATGTTCTGGAAGTCTCTTGACTGCCCTGAACAACAACTGAAAGGAGTGTTTCTTGTGTCTGGTATTGGGTTTCTGTAAGGTGTTCTTTGCCTTTTAGAAGAAGCATTATCATCCCAGAAGAGCAAAGTTTATAAAGTTCTGGATGTACATTTATGCACAAATTTATATGTATCACAGATATGTGTTTAGGTAAATAGTTGATTGTTTAGTTCTTTTTGGCCAAGTGGGTATGGAAAAGCCCACAATTCTACACAAAGAACTATAGGAAACTGAGGAAAGCCGGGAGTAAAATAGAGGAAGATCACACCAGTTGGTTTTCCAGTGTCAAAATTCACCCTTGAAAACACATATACAAGTACCATTGTATAACATGCTGAACATGTTATATTACGATGTAATTAGATATACATATGTATAAAATAACAATTAGTGGAAAGGGGGAAGAAATTTGAATGAGAGAGGGGAACCAGGATATGGGAATTTTTGGAGGAAGGAAAAACAGGGAGAAATGTTTTAATTATATTGTAATCTCAAATATAAAAAAAATAAGTAGGATTCTTCTTTGGTACACTTTTAGGGCATGTAAATTAATTGGTGTGTTACAGGTTAACAGGAGAAAGATGAAACTACAATCAAAGCAACTGTTTCGGAAAATCAACACATTTCAACACCTTTTCTTGAAATATAATATCTTGAGCAATTTAGATGTGAAAGGGAAATTCTCTAGCTAGCACCATGGTCAATGGGGAGAAACACGGTTTTCCTTCAAGATCTGGCCCAAGGCAAATGTGTCCCATGTGTCTCTCCTATTCAGTACAGCGCTAGAAGTAATATGAACAATTCCATAAAACATAAGAGATAAAGTGTCTACACATGTGAAAAGAGAAAGTAAAATGATTTAGATGACAGTAGAAAACTCCAAAGGTTTTATCAAAATCTGTAAGATATGATAAAGTATTTCAGTAAATTTAAATAATATTAAACCAACAAATAGAAATTCATGGCATTTCTATAAACAAGTTTGATGGTTTAAGTAGAATATCCCCCATATGCTCATATATTTAGATGCTTTGTCCCCAGTTATTGAAACTGTTTGAGAAGGAGCAGGAGGTGTGGGAGATGTGACTTTGTTGGAGGTAGTGTGTGATTGGGTTGAGCTTTCAGGTTTCAAAAGCCCACACTAGGCCCAGTCTCTTTCTCTCTCTGTCTGCTGCCTGAGAATCAGGATATAAAGCTCCATATCTGTCTGCTTCCTACCATGAAGATTATGGACTAACCTAAAACTATAAGCAAGCACCCATTTAAATGCTTTCTCTTATAAATTATCATGATCATGTTGTCTCCTCATGGCAATAGTAACTATAACTATGACAACAGTAATGTAACTTAAAAATTAAAAATATCGCTTATAATAGAACCAAAATAGAACTAACTATAAGTGGTTATTAGCCATAAAGAAGGTGCCCAAGAATCAATGGGGGTGACCTTAGTTGTGACTCACTACACTGGGGATATGGAAATTGAAGAGACCACCTCCAGTAGGTAGCTAAGCAGGAACCCCAGTGGAGAGATAGAGACACCAAGCTACCCAAAAACTTTCAACCCAAAATTTACCCTGTATACAAGAAATGCATGGGGAATGGAGCAGAGACTGAGGGAATGGCCAACCAATAACAGGCCCAACTTAAGACCCATCCCATGGACAATCACCAATCCCTAACACTACTAATGATATTCTGTTATGCTTGCGGGCAAGAGCAAGTTGTCCTCTGAGAGGCTCCACCCAGCAACTGACTCAGCAGATACAAACTCCCACAGCCAAGAAGTGGATAGAATTTGGAGACCCTTATGGAAGAATAGGAGGAAGGATTGTGGGCCTTGAAGGGGAAGGGAACTCCACAGGAAGACCAACAGAGTCTACTAACCTCAATCATTAGAGACTGAACCACCAATGAAAGAACATATATAGGCGGAACCTAGGCCTTCCCCACACGTATGTAGCAGATGTGCAGCTTGGTCTTCATTTAGGTCATAAACAGCTGGAGCAGGGACTATCCCAAAAGTTGTTTCCTGTCCATGGGATACGTTCTTCTAGCTGTGTTGCCTTGTCTAGCCTCAGTGGGAGAGGAAGAATCTAGACTTTCAGAGATTTGAAGTGCCAGGATGGAGGGATACCAAGGGAGGCCCCTACCTGCTCAGAGGAAGGGATGGGAGATGGAAGTCTGGGGAAGGATATTGGGGAGCAGTGACTGGGAAGGGGGCAGTGAGTGGGATGTAAAGTGAATAAGTAAAAAAATGAAATTAAATAGAAAACATAATTTTAAAAAAAGAAACAAGCTAAATTAACTAATGTAAAAACTTCTATTAAACATTGTACAAATATGAATTTAAGTCTTAGCTTTTATATATCCATAAGAAATATTAAATATTAAATACCTCAGTATATACAAGTTTTATAATGTTCAAATTTTTATTTTGCATTTAGTTTTGTCTGTGTGTGTGTGTGTGTGTGTGTGTGTATCTGTGTGTCTGTGTCACTGTGTCTGTGTGTGTTTGTAGAATATATTACAATTTATTATTAAAATTGTATATGATAAAATGTTATAATGAAACTCATTCAAAGAAGGAATATTATGGGTCTGTGTCAGTCCTGCTGCTGAACACGGTATCCTGGGGAGGCAGAATGCAGTGTGTTGACTGCAATGCCAGGCAGGTGACAGACTTCCAGGAAATGCTGAGACAAGACTCCTGGGATGGGAAAGCACAGCCGTAGATGTGGGAACACTGGAGCTGGTTGAGGGTCCCCAGAACTTTACCAGAGTTCTCTGACACTTGGATATCCAGGCACTGCTGGGAATTTCACCAAGAATGGATTGAGGGGCGGGAGGGGGGGCTGGGAGGGAGGGAGAGGGAAGGAACCTTTGTTTGTCCCAGCAGTGATTGTCCTTACCTCGATGGAGGCAGGCGTGGTGGCAGTTGTGGCTGGGAGCACAGAGAGACCTTCTACAGGAGAATTGAACTCCTGTTCCTGCTTATGGCTCCCCACAGTGGATCTTGATGAAAGAGACAGTCCATGGTTCCAAACAGTTTATTGGTTGTTCGTGGCAGAAAACGGATATATCACATACCATACCATACCCGCTTCTTAGGGTAGACCTGAGATTAAATATGGGAGGAATGTCAGGGATGGGAAGTTTTTTGGCTAAGCCCTCTGAACCTCTAGGAACCTCATTAGCATAGCTAACTCTGTTTTGGGCCTATGTGATCATAGGACACATTTGCTTATATGAGGAGTGCAGTACATGTTCCAGGCCAGAAATCTGGCAGGGAGCAGGCAGTCGCCTAAGTCTCAGGTGTGTGCCCATTGAATCTCACGGTCTCAACCTGCTCTACCTTACCAAAGTTCCTGGTGTGGTTTTACTGTCCAACCGAACATGTTATATTTGAATGTATAACTTCAGTTCCAATTAATGTCTACGTGTGTGTGCATATACGTTGTATGTGTGTGCCTGTCCATTTGCATGTGGAGGCCACAGATATTCCTCAGTTGCTCTCCATATTAACTTTTGAGGATCTCTACAGAACCTGGAATTTGCCAGTTTAGCTGGATTTTTCCTCTCCAGCCAGCCTAAATTCTCTTGTTTCCACTCACTCGTCTTCAGTGCTGGTGTTACAAAAGAACACACACACACACACACACACACACACACACACATACACACACACACACACACACACACACACACACACACACACACACACACACACATACACACACACACACACACACATACACACACACACACACACACACACATATACACATTCACACACACACACACATACACATACACACACACACACACACATACACATACACACACACACACACACACACACACAGAGAGAGAGAGAGAGAGAGAGAGAGAGAGAGAGAGAGAGAGATTTCCATGAGTGCTCAGAGTTCAAATTCAGGTCCTCACATCTGTATAGCAAGCACTTTGTCCATTGAGCTACCTCCCAAGGTCCCTAGTCCCAATTTTTATTTTGACAAAATATCCCAACTTAAATCACTGTTTTCCCTTGCCCTCAGTAAGTAAATAGAGTAAGCAGTGGTGTAAAACATATATATATAAAAAACTAACTAATGATCTCGGGAGTCCAGGATGTTAGGGCACAGGGTACATTACAACAAGCGTCTGGAGAAAGCTCACATGGCCAGCTGCAGCCACACCCTAAGTTCTCCTCTCCATGCTGAGATTTAGTTAGGACTCAGTGAGTCACACTCTGACTGGGAAAGAAGGGTGGGTCAATATGAACATTCAAGTTGAATGAGTGGAAGTGATTCTGTGAACCTGGAAGGATAAACGGGAGAAACCACAACATCTCACCCAACCAGAAAAGAGAATGAAAAGGTAGAATTCGGGATACTGATCTGAATTGACACTGGCAGGAGGAAGGGGTCCAGTAAAGATGCCTGTTTGCTCATTCTGATATGCGCAGTCCTTTTTTTTTTCTCCTTTTCTGGTAAGCTGTGCTATTTTTGTTTCTGATTCTCCTCTTAATTGCCTGAGATAGCAACCAGAGAATCGGAGTTGGCTGGCATTCTGAAGGCAGGCTGGCAGGATTTGGGCTTGGTTGGAAACTCCCTGTTCCTTCTGTGGTGTGTCTCAGTTCAGGAAATTGTTCTTCTCCTCCCTTAGCCCCATGCTCACTGCACTTGAGGAATTTGTTTCTCCTCCCTTGGTTACACATTCTCTCACTGAACCCACAGAGCCCGAGGAACTGCCTATCAGCAGGTCTTGTTCTTTGGCAAGCCTGGGTTTTTTAGAAATACTCTCATTCCTTTGTTCTCCTTAAACAGGCCTGGAGTTTGCTGTAGGTCTATTTGTTCTGTTATTTTTCATTTGATTACTGTAGACCTCTCCTTTTCTTATAAGCAGGACAATGCTATGGATGGATTCTTGTGCAAGGGAGAGAATTCTAACCCTTGTTTGGCCATTGATGCTTGCTGAGCTTGAGATAAACACATTCATTACCTTGCTGAGTTTCTAACTCTGGCTTCATAAAATACTCAATAGGGTTGAAATGAATTTACTTTACTAGTTTGCCTTTCCATAAAACTTTGGGTCTTACTTGATTGCAGGTGATCTGCCAAGCTGTTTACCTGATACATCTCTCAAAGATACTCTTCCGTGTTTACTATCATACTTTGAGTATTTAAACAATCATGATTTCTTACTTATGCAATAGTAACTATTTTTTCTTAACTCCTGCTGGTTATATACTAGTTAGTTAGGCTAAACACAAAGCGCAGAAATACTATGGTAAGACCCTCCAGCCTCACAGTGCAACTGGGAACACAGATGAACATTCACTTGAACGGTAAAGCCATAGAAGACAGAGAAGGAGGTGACCAGATAATGTTGAATAGTGGCATCAGGAGTCCCTTAGAGGAGGTCTGTACATAGAGGCTGAAAAATGAGCTACTCATGAAAGGAGAAGAAAGAATATTCCAAATACGGAAAGCATGACTCTAGGAAGATTGGCTAGTGGATCTTTAAGAGGGGTAGAAGAGGAGTTGATTCTAGCAGAAGAGGTAAGAGAGAGAGAGAGAGAGAGAGAGAGAGAGAGAGAGAGAGAGCAGAGAGCAGATATTTATAGAGAAGGGGATAGGGTCAACTCTACTATTCACACGGCAGCTTAGAGCTGCCTTTAAGATTCGGACATTGATCTATAGATATCTATGGCTATTGAGACGTCTCTAAACAGTGATGCTGAGCAATGTGCCCCAGTCATATTTGCATTTAAAGAGCTTTGATTTGCATTCAGAATAATAACAAAGATTAGTTGAATAAACTTTATGTCATATTTACTAGGGGCGCAATTGTAAATTTGTAATTTAAGTTTTTGGGGAGGGGATGTCAGAGTTTCTCTGTGTAACCTTGGATGTCCTGGAACTCACTCTGTAGACCATGTGGGCCTCCAGCTCAGAGATCTGCCTGTCTCTGCCTCCGGAGTACTTGGATAAAAGATGTGCTATTCATCTGGCTACGACTGTAATTTTTTGACACAAATTGTTATTTCTATCCTCACAGATGTGTTAATTTCCTGGACTAGATACAACAAGTTACCTCAAGCTGGATTAGTTAAAATTAAAGGAATTCTGGTGCCTATAAGACCAAACCCATCCAGTGCCACTTGAGGAGTCCCGTGAAGAGCCCTTCCTCCCCTTTCCTGCCTAACAGCAACTGTAGTCCCAGGTGTTCCTTCCATCTCTGTCTTTATCTTCCCATATCTCACATCATGTTCTCTCTGGTCATGTCTCTAGGTTCAGATTTTTCTCTTCCACTGGCACCAGTCCCTTGAGCTGGGCCACAGTAATCCAACAACCTAAGTTTCTTGCATCTGTTAAGACCGCATTTGTAAATGTGAACCCATTTGCATCTGAGGAGACATGCATTTTGGAGGATGCCATGCAACCTAGAACAATAATGTTAAAAGTTTGTGAAGTTAAGAGATATGTTCAAAGTCACACGTTAACATATAGCAGTACTGATTTGGAAAGGAAATCCACTAAGAAATTATTTTAGAGCCATGGCAATGGTGTCATTAAAGATGGGAAAAGATGAATTAAAAACTACCATCTTTGTTGTTGTTGTTGTTGTTGTTGTTTTCAAAGAATTTTTTTTCTCTAGGTAAAAGAATGGTATGGAACAAAGGGGAAAACTTGAGGATTGCTAGTGCTGTGTCTGAGGTACCCAGGGAACATTTTCTTAGAATGGATATAAATGCTTTGCACCCAAAAGAAAGGACTGGGATAAGCCATCAGAAAGCAGAATCAGAATCATTCATGCATCAAATATTTATGCGCCCTTTCCATGTGACAGCCACTATTATAGGCACAAGGACACAGCTGTGAATAGACAGGCAAAGTTCCTTCTTTTATGAAACACATCTGGATGGAGGAGACTAGCAATAAATCATAAAAATAACACAGTTTAAAATAGAAGCAAGTGTGGAGAAGCCAAGAAGAAAAGATACAGTGTAAAGGAGAGAACTCACAAAGACTTTGTACTTTAGTTTAGATGGTATGCGTGAGCTTCTCCAAGGAGGTGGCAATTGAACTAGGACTTGAAAAGATTAGATGGTCATCTTATGAGCTCTGGTGGGAACATCTGGGTTCTTTATGTAGAGTATAACAAAGGGCAGAGGCTGTAGTATTAGGAACCAAGGAAAAGAAGCAGCACTAATGGAAGCCAGCTCTAATCCGAACTATAGGTCAATGCATACATCATTGCAAGACGGCTTCTAATAAACACTCACACACATACACCCACACACATATAAAACACATACACACAGCATCCATAAACATACACATATCCACTTACACATATAGCACATACATACACATACAACACACATGTGTGCCCACACACATACACACATATGCATACACACAGAGATAACACAATCACATGTGCTCGCGCACACACACACACACACACACACATGGGAGTAGGGGAGTGAGAGTTTTATTTTAGTTGAAGCTCTGAAGTTCCCTAGGAAGACATCAATGCGAGGAATACCATATCACAAAACAGAGATCTATGATTGCTTAGGCCTTATGGAAGAAAGAGAGACACAAACTGAACACTCTCCACTTTTTTTAATGTTTTTGTTTATTTTTGAGATTGTACTTGGATTATACCATGTTCCCTTTCCTCTTCTTCCTCCAGTATGCATCTCCCCATTATCCTTGAAATTCACTGCCTCTTTTTTTCAGTAGTTGTTACAGCATGCATCTGTGCATTTGTGTTTACATATATCTTCCTCACTATAACCGGTTGAGTCCATATAACGTACTTACATGTACATTTTTAGGGCCGACTGTTTGGCACTGGACAGCCAACTGGTGTGCTCTTCCCTGAGCAGGAACACTTCTTGTTGCCAGCCTTACTCGGCTGCCTGCAGTTCTTTGTGTAGGGTTTAGGCTTCCTGGGATTTGACCCCCACCCACCTTGGCAACTTTTTTTGGTGTTACCCTTGTTCTGTTCATGCTTGGGCTGTCATTTGGGTGAGATTTTGTGGCTATAGCCTCCTGAACATTATGAGGAGGCTCAATCTCACAGCAAACTTCCCGATCCTCTGGATTTTACAACCTTTCTGAACCCTGTCCTGGAATGTTCCCTGAGCTTAGGAATGGGAGTGGTTGGAGATGTGTCCGTAGGGACTGGGTTCCACAACTCTACATTTTGATTGGTCTTGGTTTCTGTAATATCTTCATCTCTTTCACAAAAAAGTTTCCTTGATACAGGGTGAAGGCTAAAGATTTGTTAAGGATTTAATTGCTAGTTTAGTAAATTAGTGGCTGTAGATTTTCCTTTAATAACCATGAATAATTTTCTTTTACCCACCTCTCTCTCTTTTTTTTTTTTTTTTTGAGACAAAGTTTTTCTCTGGACCTATATCTCACTGATTAGCTGAGGCTAGATGGCTAGTGAGATCCCACAATCCTCCTGTCACTAACCCTTCAGTGCTGGGGTGACAGACATGTGCCACCAGGTCTAGTTTATATGTAGATGCTGGGAATAAATTCCTCTTGTTTATTCAACAATTATTTTACTCATGAAACTGTCTCCTTGCTCTGAAAATTAAGTTTTCATGTCATCTTCTCCCATTGAAATGGTAGCTCTGCCCACATATCTAAGCATAGCATCATCAATATATAGTGACTTGGTTTCAAACACATGAAGTGCTATAGTAAGATGAAGCCCAGTCTATGACATTTTTTTCTCAATATCTTCAAGTATTTATCTTTTTATAGCATCCTATAAAAAGAGGATAGCATCCTCTGTTGTATGACTCTTTTTTTGCAAAAGAAAAGCAATGGACTGTTCTTGGTGGGCATGCGGTTTAACTCTGTGGCATGAGATTAAATGTAGGAACTGCACACCTCCTACCATACTGAAGATGTTTCTGAACTAACCCCGGATGAAGAAGATAAGACAAGTGTACGATGCAGCTATGCAAGCTATGTTCTCCTTGCCAATGTTGGTCTAGAACAGAGCCCTAGCTGTGATCAACCTGGCCAACTCATTAGCATGGCATTCTGAGAGCCTAGGACAGTCTTGAAAGTGATTCTATGGCTTCGGATTGCTCACCTCAAGGCAACAGATCTATCAGCCTTTTTAAGGAATTGCGACAGGACACAGAGACAGGAACACAATGTGGGTACCTGATAAAGAACAGCTCTTCATGACAAGTCTGAAGCTTCTTTTCACTAGGGAAACAAAGATTCCAGTCTGGTCAAGAATTAATATCCATTTCATAATTATACATTTTGTATAAAAGTAATAATGAATCAGAAATAAAGTCTGAGTGAAAAGGAGCATGGGTAGAGACATATTCTTTCCTCAGATATGGCCTCAGTATTTCAAACATAACAGCCTGCTTTGTTTACAGCAAGGAAGTTCTACCTCTTTGAGTTAGACTGTTATCTACTTATCATGTGTCCTTCAGGAGCCATTCAGTTGTGAAGGTCCCTTATCAATGCTTTAAACATAGTAGCTTCAAAGTCTCTCAAAGTCCTATAGCTTACTATTATATATAAAGTATATTATATAAATATGTAAAAATTAATATGTTATATTAACTATATAATATAAAGTATATTTGATATATTTACATGCTATATAATATACAGTTATATATTATATGTAGGTGCATATTTAATAATTACATATATACATATATATATACACAGGCACACATCATCCTAAATGGAAGAAAACATGAAACAACCCTGCTGAAATCAGGAATGAGACAGGTCCACATTTGCCACTCCGTTTTCATGTTGCACTCAAAGGACTAGCTGGAGCAATAAAACATTAGAAGGAACCAAAGAGATGCAAAAAAAGAAAAAAAGAAGATGCTAGACTATCCCTATTTGTACATGACATGATATACAGAAGAAAGCCCAAAAATTCTACCAAAATTTTTTTTAAATGGTAAATAAATCCACAAACATGGCAGGTCACAGAACCAATCCACACAAATCAATAGCTTTTCTATACATCACTAACAAAAATAAAAAGAAGATGACAGACCTATAACTACTCACCATAGTCTCAAGAAACTGAAATATCTAAGAATAAATATAATCTAGGAAATTAAGTATCTCTACAATAAAAACTTTAAATCCCTAAAGAAAGAAAAAAATACTCTAGAGAATGGAAAGACATTTCTTGCTTGTGGGTTGGTAAAATTAATATTGTGAAAGTTACTATTTGCAAAATTCATTTGCAGATTAAAAACAATTCCATTGTAAATCCCAATTTCATTTTTCACTGAAATAGAAAAAAAACTATCTTAAAATCATTATGAAATAACAAAAGAGTCTGGATCACCAAATCAATCCTGATCAAAAAGAATGATGCAGGAGTGCTTACCGTTCTAAACCTTAAGATATGTTACAAAGCCATAGTAATAAAACCATATCTCACTATGACCAAAACTCACATGTAGACTGACAGAAGTACACATAAGATCTGAATATAAGTACATTACACTCATACTTTAGCTATTAAAAAAAGAGTCCATAAATTAGAAAGAGAGCAAGGAGGTGATGGTGTGCATAAGAAGAATGGAGGGAGGGAGAGGAACTGGGTAATTATATTACAATCTCAAAAAGGATTAAACAACAACAAAAAACCCCCACAACTATCTGGGATTCTTTCTCAGAGAAGCTCAGACCAATGTTGTTCGGTGTTTCTTTTCTTTCTTTCTTAACAACCCCATTCCGGTCCCTTTGTGCCAAAAATACCTTAAATCATCTCTGCTAAACCTCAGTTCTGCTACTGCTTATTTCTGAGATTATTTTTTGTGGTGAAATCCAGAAATCGTGGCTTATTCTGAGTTGAAATTCATAGAAGTCTACAGGAACTCCTGAGCCCAATGATTGTGACTTTGCCTCAAAATGCTTATGAGATGAGCTTAGTTAAATAAGCGAGGGAATCCCAGTCACCTGCCATGTTAAATTACGTCTTAGTATTTCATGAAGGATTCAGTAGAATCCAAGAAGTATTTGGAAACTTGGTTTAGATACGTTTTTGTGATATCCTTTAATCTCTCTCTCCATATTTATATAAATATATATGAATATCTCTCTCTCTCTTTTTTTTCAATTTGACCGAAAGGTTGATGATCAAATTGTTTTTACATAAAAGCATTGCTTAAGGTGCCATAATGAAATACAAACCTCACAGTAAAGGTTGGATTCCTTGAATAGTTATCATATTAAAGATATTGAAATTATTTACTAAACGTTAAAAGTATTAGAAAATATTTCTGAAGTAGTTAAGAATTACCAGTCTTTATTTCAAGATGTTGGAAAGAAGCTATTTGACATCAGATTTGAGCATTTGAGAATCAGAGTTTGTAAGCCAGTGGAAAGTCCTATGAAGCCATTGGTATGTAAGTAAATCTAAGCTTAAATTGTGTTTTCCATGAAACATCAGGCCCCACAATTCCAGTGAGCGTGACTGCAGTCTGTGAAGTTCATTACTTTATTGGAACTGAGGTCAGGCCTTGCCCCACTGATCTGCCTTGGGCTGAGTGTGGTGACAGAGAGAGTAAGATCACCTAGTCCTTGCAGTTAGGCAGTTCTACTGCTAATGATTCTGGAGCATGGGCTCTGACTAACATTGATCAAACTCTCTACAGAGGCAGGGTGTCTAGGATTCTCTTCCCTAGAGAATAACTTATACTGGTGTAGCCTTTGTAAACTTGACACAAACCTGGAAGCACCTAGGTAATGGGAATCTCAACTGAGAAATTAACTTCATCAGACTGACATCCCTATTAGATATTTTCTTGAGAGTTAACTGAAGTTGGAGGATGCATGCCACTGTGGGCACTGCTATCCCAGGGTTGTATAAGGAAGAAAGCTGAGCAAGCCAGAGGGAAGAAGCCAATAGGTGGAGCTCTTCCAAAATCTCTGCTTTAGTTCCTGCCTCCAGGTTCCTGATTTAACACCTGTCTTCTCCTCCCTAGATGATGAAATGTAAGATGAAAGGTAAATAAGCCCTTTTCTCTCCCAAATCACCTTTGGCATTTTATCAGTACCAGAGAAAGCAAACTAACCTGCTATCTTCTCTTCCTGGGTTCTTCATTCAGGCCAAATTCTTCCATTTTGGTTTCCCTTTCATGCTCTATCCAGTTTCTTCTCTACTTTTTTCTATATGATGTTTCTTATAATAATAATTATTTTTTAAATATTGAATTCCATCTAGGGACTCAGTTCTTGAGAATTCAGTATGACATGTGAGCCTCTCTGAGACTTGTTTTCCCTGTGTAAAAAAAAAAGCTACCCTGTTAGGTGGTTGTGATACATTAAAGTGAACTAATGAGTTTAAAGCATTACACAGCAACATCTAATAAGTTTTAGTTAATGAGTATAATTGTTATTATTATTATTACTATTATTATTATTACAATATATTAATGATTTTTTCTGCTTTTTTAAACCATTAGGCTGGTAGATTCTGAGCTTGCCTACAACTAGGGCAGCATAGATTGAATCAAGGTAAAAGATATAAAAATTACAAAAGCTATTGATAAGATTTAGCAGACTTACAATTATTTTTCCCATTATTCATTTGATGTGAAAGGTATTACTGATTGTCGTTAGCTCACCTTCATGTTACTGGGAGGATTAGGACTCAGTTCTCTGTTGAATGTAGAGAAAAGCAAAAGTTTTCAGTTAAACTAAACCAATTTCTCACAGATAAAAATACAAATGACAGAAAGAAGCCTAGAAAAGATATCAAAGGATTTTAATGACTTTAATTTTCCTATTTTATTCTATAAAAAACTGAGAGCCTGCATGTAGTTGAAGATGATAGTTCAAAAGGAATTATAATTTGGGGGTCATACCTAACATTATTTCCCCAAAATAAAAAACAAGAGAATAACAAAAAAATAGCCTTTTAAAGAAGAGAATTTGAATTATTTAATACAAATAAAAAAGGATAAGAATTCAGTATTGCCTCTTACAAAATTGAAATATAACTTTATTGTAAAGAGTAATGAAGGGATACCAAAGGAATCTGTATATATATATATATATATATATATATATATATATATATATATCTGTCTATGTTTGTATCTATGTATGTATGTATGTATGTATGTATGTATGTATGTATCTATCTATCTATCTATCTATCTATCTATCCATCCATCCATATATCTATCTATCCACTTATCTATGTATCTATGTATCTATGTATCTATGTATCTATGTATCTATCTATCTATCTATCTATCTATCTATCTATCTATCCATCCATCTATCTATTATTTGTTTTCTACCTTGTTCTGGGCATAACAATTCTGAATAGATATTTTCTTCATTTTTTTTTACATATAAACACTCTATATTCATGTAGAATATGTAGTTAGACTCATCTATATCTCAATCTGTCTTAACGTAAAAGAATGACTTAATATTCAAGGTCACATTATATTTCTGGTGTTGTTTGGAGATATTTAATCTAACAGTAAGTTCTGCTTTGCCTAATAAGGTTCTGTGTGATCTTCTCATTCAGCTTTCCTTTGGATCAGTCAATTTTAAACCAGCTTTGCTGTGGTTGAGAACAGTTACACAGAAAGCTGCCACATATGAGTGTGATATTTTTTCTTTCTTAGAAGATCAGTAGTATAAGCCAAACTCTATTTTCAGAATACCAAAAGGACGTTGCAATGTTTCTGCAGCTTTCAGAATGTTTAGATGGATCCATCATGTCTTAGAGTTCATAAGGGCAGTGCTGTTTTCTCAGAAGGATAAGTTAGCTCTCTCAGTAATGGGCAGATTGCTGGTTTGAGCTGTTATTGTGGGGCTCAGTTACTTCACAATTTTCTCTCCCCATCTTTGCTGTTTCAGAAGTAAATGCAAAGCACCCATGGATGCATGAGGCACTAGCTCAGTTTCTAGACTTGCATAGGCTCAGGGGTCCCTTGTCCACATGAGCACCAATAGAAACCTCGCCTAGCTGGCACTCCCACATGCTGCTCATCTCACAATCACCTCATTCATTGTATGACTGTCATCTTTATCTGAAGGCCTAGCTCGGGGACTAGTATGAGTGGTCTACTTAGGTCAACCTTTGTTTGCAAATCTTTTACCTTCCCCTTCTTCCCCTTCTTCTCCCTTCTTCTTCCCCTTCCCCTCCCTTCCATTCTCTTTCCTCTCCCCTTTCTTTCCCCTTCCTTTTTTTCCTTCCTTCCTTCCTTCCTTGCTTCCTTGCTTCCTTCCTTCCTTCCCTTCTTCCTTCCTTCCTTCCTTCCTTCCTTCCTTCCTTCCCTCCCGCCCTCTTTCTTCCCTCGTTTTTCTTGAGTCAGCACACAAAGCTAAGGCTTTCATCATGATGTTTTTGCATGAACCCTGTTCTTCTTCACTCCTCCCCACTGTCTTCATCAGTCTCCTTGTGCAAGTCTTACTGATCCCCCTCTTTCCCTTCCTGCCCTCCCATGGCTATGCATTTCTTTACTCTTTCTTTTTGTCTCCTTTTCCAATATTGCATCTTCCTTCCCTCTTATCCACCCCTTTCTCCCCACATCACATACTAATCCAATAATCTCTCAACTGGCTTCCCACCTTTCTGAGTTTTCTCTCCAATCTGCTTCCCACATGACACAACCATCTTATTTTTATCATAAACTTAGAGTTTTCCTTTTCGTTGTTGTATTTTATGATTGTGATCTTCAAGCTTTTTTGCATACCTCACACTAGCAGAAAATAAATTAGGCATACTCTTTATTATTATGTATTTTTATTATTTATCATTATAGATTACAAGGTTGTTCTATTTCATGTGTTACAAGCATTCAACTACTAAACCTTAAAAGGTTATAACACAGATGACATAAATACCCTATAAACATCACGAAAATATTTTGTGACAAATATGCACTTAAGGTAAGGAAGGTACAACTTAACAATTGAGATACTGTATGGTCCTTTTGAATTGACTTATTCATATATTTCTTTATGGTTGAATTTATAAGAACTGCACCCTAGGAGGCATCAGGATCTAACACAGCACTCTACCTGAGCTACACTCACAGTGCATCAGAGCTGGTTGTGTCATAAATTTTATTCATGAATTTATAATAAAGAGCTGGCTGTAGTCATACACTTGATTGCTTCCTCTTCCCATAAACTTTGCCTGCTTTGACATCTGTTAGCATTAGTATATTGTCAATATCAGTTTTGTTTGTTTTCATAACAAAATTCTGGTGACTTAGGGGCTTAAAAACACAGTATTTACCTTACAGTTCTGAAGGCCAGGTATCCCAAACCAGTATCACAGAGCTGAATTTAGGTATTGTAGTTTCCCCAGGAGTGTTTAGAGGAGGATTTTATTATATACTCGCATCCCTTACCCAGCACCTGTGACCCTTAACCTCTACCTCTGAGATTCCCTTGCTGTCTTTTCAGTCTAAATCACCTCCTCAACTATTTAGCTTACTGATCATATAGCTTGATAATATAAGGTAATCTCGGATATACTCTATTATCAATCTAGGATAATGTAGGATATAATAGGATGATAATATAGGGTAATTTATGTCACAGTTTTAGTCATTACTCAATGCCTTGTCATATATATTCATGTATGTGTGCATGTGTATGCGCATATATATATATATATATATATATATATATATATATGTATATATATATGCATGTTTATCTATCTAATATATTCAGGAGAACATAATATATATAATGTTCAGGAATGAGGCTGGAGATGCCTCTGGGAGTTTATCATTCAGCTCATTTAGTTTATTTGCAAAGATATTATGTAAGGCTACAATAGGAAGAATTCTGCAATAATACCTGAGATTATTGAACATTGGTAACTATATCTTCTATGTGAATACCTGTTGAGTGTGCATGGAATGGCCCAATGATGAGTTTCAGTCTTATAGTTAGTTATAATGTGGGAAAATGGCACTCAATGATATAATTAATGTCCCAAAGCAATTTATTTTTATATAATCAAAATGAATTTTTTTGTAGACCAATATAAGCCTCCAGGAATTCTTTTCTATTTATTTTAAATGAGAGATTTGGAATAGTTAAGAGCTTTCTCCTGATAGTCTTTAAGAAGATGGACACCACCATATCTTCTAGAAATAACAGGAAGTGAGCAGAGCTAACAGGTAAGAGGCCTTTGGAAGAGAGCTTCCACCTTCGATGGGATGAAGCCACAGCTACTGCTTGGATGAGACCCATGTGAGTAATGAGCATATGGGGCTCGTTTGCTGTGTCCTGACCTGTGGAAACTGTATGGGAACAAGAGGGTGCTCTTTAAGTCATATAGCTTATATACGATGTTAGTTACCACCAGAAAATATTGTAGAAAGAGACACACAAAATTACATATATTCCGTAAGAATTAGTCAACTAAACCTAGACCCAGTTGTATGTATGCAGACACAGGGTCATGTGATGGAGATGTCTGCCAAAGTTGTTAATGTGGGTGAATGCGAACATGCAGCTACCTGACTTCAGATTATTATTTTCTCCATTTGTCATAAAACACTTGCTTGAATATGTGTATACATACAAGCTTGTATATACGTATGACTAGTAGACTGGGTGTTTTAATGGCTGAGCACCTGGCTGGTCTATCAGGGTTGGAAGTAACTATCATGATACTTAAGGGTCTCCTCAGCCTAAGTTTTCATTCCCCTCCCTATATCTATGTGCCCTTCCTTGTTAGAGCCATGCAGAGTGCTCACTGAGCTCCAAGTGCACTTTGCTTCACGTGGTATTAAAAGACCCATAGAAGAGCTTTATTATTTCCCTTTAGTTGGTAGACCCTCTGCCATTGTTTAAGATGGCCCAGCTTAAACAGGTTCTGTTCCTAAATCTCTCCTGTCTCTCTCTCATCTTCTCTGCAGAGCAATCTCTGACCATTGGGCCTTTTACACACTTCTGGATGTACACATTATACAGTATTGCAGTTTATTTTTACTGAGCTGATTGTCAAATTGTGACTACTACAGGGCCCAAGTTGGCTTTTATCCATATTTCTTTTCCTCCCTGGGGTGGGCATCTGATGGGGGAATTACCAGGGTTTCTCCTATTTTTCTGATTATAAAACACTGTTTTCTTTGGTAACCTTTCTTTCTCTGTGTGTTGTGTTAGTCACAAAATTCTCGTTGTCCTTGATGGCAATGCATGTGAGCCATAGTATGTTATATTCTGATTTGTGGGGCACAGTCCAAGAATGTATGTGACTCAAACTGGTCATTACCATTTTGTAACAATGGTGCTGATAAAGAACAAGGCCTACATAGATTCAAGACAGATTGTGTTACAGCACTGAACACTGAGTAGGGATGTGGACGTGGGCTCTCTTCCTTAACCAAGAAGCTGTCTTCAATGATATCCACTTACAAAAGAAAAGGTGGTTGTTTCTGATGGAGTCTCACTGGATATATTATACTTAATACCTAAGAGTATACAGGTAGACCCCATGCCGAGCAGTAGATAGCCAACACAAAACAAACTCAGTAGTAGTAGTTGCTGTTTTTGTTTTGTTTTAATCTCAATTTGCTTTGTTTAGACATTTTCATTGTCTCAGTGGTCTTTTGTTTATATATTATGGTTTTTAATTTTATGCTTTTTTGTATGTATTTGTTGTGTTTTTTCTTTGTGTGTGTGTGCATGTGCCTGTGCATGTGCATGTGTGCTTAATTTTGGTTTGTTTATTTCTTTGGGTTTTGTTTGTTTTCTAACGAGAGAAAGACTGGGGGATGTGGATATATACTTAAAAGATATATTAAAGAAATGCCCTTCTTTGGTGTAAGGTTATGGGCAATGTAAACCCAGACAGACCTACTTGGAAACAGACTTTCTGAAGTAATTGCTGTAAAGAAGAAAGCCACCAGACAGAGAAGGTAGGAAACCATGTTGAAAATCCTAAATTTTTAATGCCCTGAATGTGGTTGTCTCTGGGTCTACCTCTATTCCTGGTCTTCATGGGACCACAGAAAGCCCTGGGTATGTTTGTTATTGTCTTTTCCACCGGGCACTTGTGGTCCCTGTACAGATGTAAAAGCTCTGCTCAGTGCACCAAGCACCTGGCCAGAGGTCCAACTTACAGTGAATAAAGCCAAACATGGCCTGTCACTCGGGAGGTTGAGGCAGGAGGAGCACAGAGAATTCAGGATAGCTTGAGCTATTGAACGAAACTGTCTTTAAAATGGTCTGCCCTTAAAACATATACTTACATACAAGGAACATTGTACAGACTGAAATGTGTTTATGGGTTTAGGAATACATATAAATGTGTGTGTGTGTGTGTGTGTGTGTGTGTGTGTGTGTGTGTGTGTGT
>JANHMN010000011.1:11944751-11969350 GCA_030674055.1 Rhabdomys pumilio
ACACACACACACACACACACACACACACACACACACACACACACACAAATGAAAAAAGAATAAAGTATTTGTCTAATACTTCTAATAAATAGGATATTAGTCTTTGTCAGCTATGAGATGTTTTTGAAAGTGCCTTTTAAAATTACTGCTGTTAGTTTTATTACCGTAGG
The DNA here is from genome assembly GCA_030674055.1 of Rhabdomys pumilio. Lineage (NCBI taxonomy): Eukaryota > Metazoa > Chordata > Mammalia > Rodentia > Muridae > Rhabdomys > Rhabdomys pumilio. The sequence goes on from JANHMN010000011.1 coordinate 11,944,922, forward strand.
TGTTTCTGCTTCTTTTATAGTCAAAATTCCTCTTCCACTCAGGCTATCCTGAATGAATGACAGTGAAGACTTAGATGGGGGTTATTGTTAATCTTTAATTTATTTCCTTCCTTTACAGTTAGATTGAGGCACACATCCATCAGATGTTTACAGGAGCTGATGTGATCTTTCGCCATAGCTGTAAACGCATTGCCCTTGTGGTTTGTGTCAGCAGCCCATTCAGTTGTTAAGTGCCTCTTTGTGAAGCAATAATTTCTTGTCATTAGCACATGATGCGAGGGTTACACTTTGTTCCCATCCCTATTCATATTCTCATTCCCTATACCTCACTTTCCCAGTTATTATTTCTGCAATCTTGACTAACTTCTTCCACCGTGCTTGAGTCTGTGTATGCTTACCAGGAGACATTTCTCTTCTGACACAGGTGAAGAATCAATTTTTCTGTTTGACATTCTGCCTACTACAGTGATTCATCCCCACTCTTCAATTTTATTGCTTCCAGGAATGAGACTGTAGCTCAGACGGGTCTTTTTAGCCTTTGGCTTACACTATATACTGGGCAAAACCAATACGGAAGCTCCCGTGTGAGCAATTTGGCTGAGGGAGGGATAGTTTTACGAGGGTGGCACAGAGCCTTAGCCATCTGGCAATGTAGCTCTGCTCATGGCATCCTGGGTATGGATTTCACTAATCTTAGGACTTTGCTATTCTAACAGAATAAAGCTCACAATAAGTTCATGATGGACAACTCTGGGCCATTGGCCCCTTGTAATCTTGGGTGTAGATTCTTTATCTCTACGGTGGGAATAATGGAAATGGTACTGTACAGAACATTTTTCTAGTGTTTCTTTTGGGACTTTTGGTAGCATCACATTCTGGCTGGCTCAATCAGCAGGGCAGGCTACACTGTAGCCTCTCTGCTTAGTCATGCATTGTTGTGTGCCCGGGAGCCCCTATATTCCTGCAGTCTTAAATGTCTGCTGCTAAATAATTTATTGCAGTATCTTCAAATATATAGTGGTTGCATTCAAAGAAGTTTCTGGCTGTTATCTTTCATTTTCTTTCTTCTTTTTCTTTCTATTTATTTATTTTGGAAACAATGTTCCAGCCTACCCAACATGATGGAGCTCCTAAATTTGACTGGTGTGCATACTCCTGAATATTTGAAGGGTTACTTTTACTGGGTTATGTTCTTTCTCTTCTTAGGTTATTAGGTTCTTGTCTTTGAGAACTGAGTAAGATGTAAAAACTAGCACTTTGTCAGAATGGATGCATTCAGCCTTCTGGCATCCAACCTAAATTTGTTTTTCCCCACATGCATTAAACAACATGCCTTTTAGTTTCCATTTACCACTGCCCATGATAGTGTGTTCTGATGGTCATCTTTTTAACTCTCCCTTTCACATCTGCTGGCTGCTATTGCAAACTTCACAGTCCTTGCACATCCTTGCTTCCTGTAGAAACTGCTAATATAGCTATTTGGAGTCTGCTTTCCAGTTTACCTTCTCATTCTTACTCCTCGCATTAGTCTCTGCTTTTGTCTATTTCCCACATCTCTTCACTAGTGCTCCTTTTAAAGTATGGTAGAGTGGAGTGTCTTTTGGAACCTTCCAGAAGACTAATTGACAGGTAGATTTTTCAGCCTTGGGTGGTAAAACTATTCTGTCAAACTCACTGTTGAGCCATTTTCTTCTCTCTCTCCCTCTCTCTCTCTCTCTCTCTCTCTCTCTCTCTCTCTCTCTCTCTCTCTCTCTCTCCTTTCTCTTCCCTTCCATTTTTCCTTTCTTCTTTTCTCCTTCCTTCTTTCTTTTTTTTATTTTGTTAAGAGGATCAAATCCAGGGTCTTGTGCTTGATATATATATATAATTGAGCTATTTCCTAAGCCCTCTATGAAACTTTTGATGTTTTCTTTAGTCTCATCTATGAACCACTAGCATCTTACATACATCCTTACAGTCAGAGGAATAAGTTCATCAATCTTGTCTAGCATTATAGGGACATTTCAGTACGTGAATAGTTGATGTAATAAAGATAAAAAAAAAAAAAAAAAAAAAAAAAAAAAAAAAAAAAAAAAAAAAAAACCTTTCCATTGGTTAAGCTAGTATGTGCCAACATATAGGGAAAAATAAATGCAGACATTGAAGATTTTTTAATTTCAACAGAAAATTAGAAGCCATGAGTTACTTTGAAATCCTTCTTATTTTCAGTTAAGAATCTCTTTCATATTATGCTTTCTTTGGAGATGGAGATGCATTTGTTATGGTAAAAGAGATTTTTTTTTTTTTTTACTTTATAATAAGAAAATTCTATCTGCTCTGGTAACTACAAAGGTTTATATTTTAAACATTTATAAAAACACACACTGAAGCTGTTGACACGATAGAAACCAAGATAAATATTTCATTATTACTTCCATGAAACAATCTTCTTATCCTGTGACCTTTTCAAGAACTGCTGTTACATGAACAAATTACAGTAATAAATTATCTTCCCCCAGGAACTGACTCACACAGTAGATGAAACTCAATGAACAAAGACACTTGGCTTATAGACTAGTAATTCAGTTCTATTGCTTCAGTACAAATGTCTCCAGTGAAGACATTCTCTACATGCATAACGAATAAGCAAGGGGTATATACACTAGACTTAAAGGAGGAAAAGGCTGAAAATGTGTTTCATGTTGTGTTTCTAAATATTTAGTTCATTCATTACCTGCACTGCATGCTCAGGAAAGAAGACCAGGTGAGAAAATTGCTTGTTGTCTGTACTTTCTGACCATACTTCACTGTGGAACTTCTTATTAGAATTAGAATGAAATTTTCATGGTATTTTATTTTTTTAACTATACATAGTTGTGTTTATTTGTGTATGGGTACTTACAAATGAACATGGTTACCTATAGAGGCCAGAGGAGATGGTTGTCTATAAAAATGAGGTTATAGGTGGTTCTCAGCTATCCAACATGCGTGCTGAGAAACAAACTCAGACGTATGTGCTCATAACCACTGAGGCATCTCTCCTCAGTCTCCTCAGTTCCAGTATGTTTGATCTACTTCTGGATCAATTTTGTTATTAAAAACTTTCAGCAGGTCCAGGAAGATCACAAAACAAATATATTCATAAATGTAATGGAAAGTTGTAGGTCAGAGTGGTTATTCAATGGTTATAGTCCTACAGTCCTTCTTGTCTTTTATGATGTACAAAATTCTGTAACTTAATTAATTTTATGATCCTCACGTGGCATTAAAGGTGCTCATATTGCTTCTGGTTGCAAAACAATATGAGAAGCTGTGTAAACCAAGTTCCAAAGTAGAGTTCAATGGTCTCTTCCTCTTATTCTTCATGTGCTATGCTGCTACCCCTCACATTTCAGTAGGGTTTGTTCATGTGGCCAAAATGCCAGCTGAATTGGTTGTATGTAACTATTGTTAGTAGATAAAAGATTGTGCCTTTACTACGGGGAGCAGTCTGTTTTATTCTGATCTTTCACTTTGGGCAAAGTTATCTGCCCCGCCATGAGAACACTTGGGTAGTGTATGTAGATGTTCATAGAACACAGAGAGAGTTATCTATCAGCACCCAATGAGGATCAGGCTCCTACTAAAGTGACAAGTGTTCTGGCTAGTTTTATGTCAGTTGGACAGAGCCTAGAGTTAACTGAAAGGAGCAAGCCTCAACTGAGAAAATGTTCCCATAAGATTCAGTTGTAAGACATCTTTTTAAATTCGTGATTGATGGTGGAGGGCTCAACCTATTGTGGGTGGTGTCATCCCTGGGCTAGGGTTCTACAAGAAAGCAGGCTGAGCAAACCATTAGGAACATTCCAATAATTAGCACTCCTCCTCGGCCTATGCATCAGCTAACTGCCTCCAGGTTTCTTCCCTGTGTGAGTTCCTGTCTGGATTTTCCTCAGTAATGAACTATTATGTGAAAGTGTAAACTGGAATAAACCCTGTCCTCCCTACGTTTGCTTTGGACATTGTGCTCCTTCGCAACAATAGTAGCCATAACTAGTGCAGTTAGCTACCGTCTTGTTTGTGTGATAAAATACCATTGCCAAGACAACTAATTTATAGAAGAGTTTACAGTTACAGACAGGTAAGATTCAATCATGGCAGGAGGCCTGCCAGCAGGGGAACCAGAAAGCTAAGAACTCAGATCAACAGCAAAACAAACAAACAAACAAACAAATGAGAAAAACCCCAACAAACAAAAACTAAACCAACAACAAAAATAGTAAAAAAAAAAAAAAAATGGAGCAAAGAAGCAACTGTTCAATAAGGTGAGGTTTGAACTCTCAAAGCCTACCCTGAGTGATGTAGTATCTTTAGCAATGCTATACCTCCCAAACTTCTCCCAATATCATCACTAACTGAACAACAAATATTCAAATATCTGAGCCTATTGGGGACAGTCCCCTTCAAACCACTTCAATGAATTTTCTTTTACTATAATGAAATATTAGAGTCTTGAGTATCTTCTAAAAAAATTAAATTCATTGTTATAAAAGTTCAGAAATGTGATGCTAGTTCTGGAGAAGGTCTCAGAAGGATATCACAGCCTGTGCAAGAAGGACAGATCATGTGGCAAAAGGAAAAGGCTGAGAAATGCCAGTGAAGGCTGAGGAATGACTTTTTTCTCGACTCAACATCTTGAAAGTCCTACTGAGGACTTTACTGATAACACTTGAACCTTTATGGCACACTTAAAAAACACACCCAAATTTAAATAGAGAGAAAGCTAATTATTCCTCCACTGGTCTCTTTAGAATCTACAGAGTCAATGCAACCCTCATCAAAATTTCACAACAAATCTTTGCAGGTATTGAAAAAAATCTTAAAATTCTTAAGAAAAAAAAACAGTTGATCTGGGATAGTCCTAATGACCCCAAGTAATAACAAAAATGTGCTAGAATTATCATCATCCCTTATTTCAAGTTGTACTACAGACACGAAGTAACTAAAGCAACATGGTCCTGGTATAAAAACAAATGCATTGATCAATTCAATAAAAATTTGCATATAAGCCCATGCTCCAACAGTCATGAGACTAGGCAAAGAAACCAAGAATACACACTGGAGTAAAGACAACATTTTCAATAGATGATACTGGTCAAGCTGAATTGGACATGGAGAATTAAACTAGATTCTCATCTCTCACCCTGAATAAAACTCAACTCCAAACGGATCAAGGATCTAGATACAAAATCTGAAGCCTTGAATCTAATAGAGAAAAACATGGGATTTGCTTCACTTTCTAGGCACGGGAAAGGATTCAGTACCACAGACATCAAGAACAACAATTGGCAAATCCAACTTCATAAAAGTGAAAAGCTTCTGTGCAGCAAATGGCATCTAAAGGAAAGGAGTCTCCAGAATGGGAAAAGAAGTATCTTCACAAGATATGCATCTGACAGAAGGTTAATAACTAAAGTACACGAGTAATTCAAAATCTAAACACAAATGAAACAAACAAACAAAACTGATTAAAAACTGAGCCATGGGACTAAACGAAGAGTTCTCAAAAATCACATGTAAGAAACACTTAGAAAATGATGTCCAGCATACTTAGTCATCAGGAAAATCCAAACTAAAACTACTTTGAGATTTCATCTTACCCCACCAGAATGGTTAAGGTTAAAAAAAAAATCCTGTGGATGTGAGGAAAAGGAAATGCATATCCATTCTTGGTAGGAGTGCAAACTGGTATACCTACTATGGAAATTTGATTAACAGTTCTTTAAATGGAAAAAATAGATCTACGATATAATTTAGCTCAACTACTCTTTAGTATACACCACCAAAGGATATTTTTACTTCAGTGTACTTTGGGGTATACTTTAGTATGCATCTCAAAGGAAAGAGTTATTTGCTCATCCATGTTTATTGCCACTAGACAAGAAATGGAAACACTCTAGATGGCTGTCTTAGTTAGGGTGTCATTGCTGTGAAGAAACACCATGACCAAGGCAACACTTATAAAGGAACACATTTCACGGGGTTGGCTTACCCTTCAGAGATTTAGTTCATTATCATCATGACAGCATGCAGGCAGACATGATGCTAGAGAATTAGCTGAGAGTTATACAACTTAAACACAGGCAGAGGGAGGAAGACCATGTACCATACTGTACATCATTTGAACATATAAGACCTCAAAGCCCCCACAGTGACACATTTTCTCCAACAAGGTCCCACTACTCCAATAAGGATACACTTTCTAACAATCCCAAGCATCCAAACATATGAGCTTATGAGGGCTATTTTGATTCAAATCACCACAATGGACATCAACTGATGAATGGATAACAAAAATGTATTGCCTATGCGCAGTGGAATACTACTCAGCTATTAAGAAATGTACAGTCTTTAAATTTTCAGCATTGAAACTGGAAATAATCATTTTGAGTGAGGTAAACCATAAAGACAAAAGGTACCCATTTCCTGCATGTGTAGATGGTAGCTTTGAATTTTTAGATATGTGTATTTATTTAGCTTGGAGTACCATAAAAGTTAAGAAGTTCATATGGGACCATGTGTACGGAACTTTTAAAAAAAGACAGCATGCAGATGGTATGAAAGGGGGTAAGGAATAATGAAACAAGAAATGATAAGTGGGTTGGGGAGTGGAGTTTTGGGTAGAGGAAAGAACATGAGGAAGAATAACATTAAAGTCTTTTGATAAAGCCAAATGGAAATCTACTACTGCAAAAAATTTCCTTAAATATATACATATGAAAAAGAGCTTGAATAGAGTTATACTTTAATGAGGAAGACAATAACTCCTCCAGACACCATGGGATAGCAAATAAAAAGCTCAGTGCCAGGCATTGGTCATCTCTTTGGAGTTGTTCAGTGGAATCCCTTAGACCTGGCTAAATATTACAGGCTATTACCATTGCTCTTGTTTACCCTCCAGAACATGATGCTAAGTCTGTATTGAAAAGACTCCATGATACTTGGAGAAATCAAGCCTCTACTTACCTCTAGCTCCAACTCAACTGGTTAGCTTTTATAGTGCTGGAAAGTGCTATGAGCACTACTATAGGATAAAAGTAATCATCGGTATTTTCCAGCTAAAATCCCTGAAAGCTATAGTAATGACCATTGTGGCAAGATATGATATCATGTAGCAGTTTCCTCTAAGCCTGAAACATTTCATCCAGCATGGGAGCTCCTTAAACAGGAAGATAAACAACTTAAGTAGCTTCAGGAAGTCCCTGAAACTAACCAGATTCAAGAAGCCCCTCCCTCCAAAAAGTAAGCAGTAAAGCTACTGAGAATAGCTCACAAAAACAAGCCAAACTGCAAAAACTGACTCTCAGACAAGACCAGTTGCCTAAAGGTAGCAGAAACCAACCAAGTTGCATAGATGAGATTTGACCAACTGAGTCACTTGGAAACAACTTTCTGTAATCTGTTAACTTGCTTGTAGGCTGTGAAATGTACTTCAGGTTCCTAATTTTGTGAGCTATCACCCAAGCTGGAGTGGGCTTTGTGATGTCTTTTTAGTCATTTGTTTTCCTACAAGTAACCCCTCATAGATATTCCTGTAAGGAAATCAAATAAACCCCATTGACTTGCCAAATTGGACTATCATGATATTCATACTTTTGTCTGCCATTGGCTTCCTATCTGGAATGAGCAGATGTGTGTTTAGAATCTCCCAAGGAAAAGTATTGTTACACAGGATATGCCCACTAGTGCAATAATGACACAAATTTTATGGGAGTAACCAACCGTTTTCTGATTATGTTTAAGGTCCACTCCAGAACACAGAACTCCTATCATTATTAACAAGGTCATGAACCAAGGCTAGAGAGGTCTTAGGTCCTACTTTCTGGAAAAGTACCTACTTCTATTATTTGGTAAGTAGATACAGTATTATAATGATTTCTAAAGACTTATTGCCGTACCTATACAACTGTACATCTCCCAATCCTTATCATAGAAGCATCCTTTTACACAAGATTGATGATTAACACAGAAACTTACAAATTGGTCAACATGCAGAGAATAAGAAATTGAAGAATGCTCAACTTTACGTGGGATGTCATCACAGACTTCCTCCCTACCACATCTCAGATGTCATCATGGAAATGTGCACACAGGATTTTAAAAGACAGAATCAGTGGATGGCTCCAGAAAAATGGTGTTTTCCAAGTACAATAGAGTAATTGCATATATGAACTTAACGTGACTGTGACAACATGCCAAAGGGCCATCACAAGATCAAGCCAGAAAAAAAATCTCGGAGTGGAGAATGGAGACAGTCCTGAAGCCACACCTCTAACAATTGATAGTTCCTGGGAAAGTGAGGATCAGTTTTCTCCAGTAAGGCCGTCCCTGAGAGTCTAATCGGTTACCCATGTTCCATAGGTGGCCCTGTAGACAGTCACATACTAGCAGCACTAAGTGGTTATCTAGAGGAGAAGTAGGGAGATGAATGTGAACACATGAATTTAAAATGGACTAGTGTGTACAAAACTTAGATATGCAGGCCACTTTAATAGCAAAAACGATCTAATATGTACATGTCAGTAAAACTTAACTACTTAAAAATTGACATAATTAGTCCAAATTTTTTCCAAGGAGGAAAGAAAAAAAAAAAACAACAAAAAAATGACCAGTATATATTTTATAAAAGTAAGCAGTATCATTAGCTAATATTTGGTCATATGACAATACATTCCATGTCCACAGGTAAATGTGCGCGTTTGAATTCTGTGCTATCTTTGTTCTGCCACAACAGTCACTTGTTGTTATCTTTTGGGGAAATAGTGACATGAGTTCTCTATCATAAACAACTTCTTACAAAAGAACGGCTGGAAAATGACTAAGTCAGCTTTGTTTCTGTTGAGACTTGTTTATTGGAGCCAAGAACTAAACAGTCTTTTCCCTTGCTCAAATAAAAATGGGTGTGGGCAAACGAAACCGTGTGAAGTCACCACAAACTGAGTCAGAAGTAGCACAAGGTTTCCAAGCAAACTTTTATTCAGACAAAGGCCAAGATTTAGAGAGAACATTTTTAACCTCTTAAACCACTGGCATTTTTTCATGTGGTGGATGTGACAATGTGGCTGGCAGAGACTTAATAAATGTGTCTTTAGGACCAGGGCACTCTAGGAAAATATCCCAGAAATATACTGACTTCTCTTTTTTTCTATGAACCATTAGGATTTGATTCAAAGATGTGTTCTTGATTTTAAGAACACATGAAAAATCAGAAGTAGGTGTTTCTTTGGTTTATTAGTAGATATAAATGTATCAATCCACTTTTTAGACAAATTAACTTACTCAAGTGGGTTAATTTAACTTAGTAGTTAAAAATTCATTTTAAAGAAAGACTTTGGTGTCATCTATTTATGATAACAGTAAGAACTCATTTTAGTGAATGACTTTGGTATCATGTATTGGTATTAACAACACTATTAACTTAAGTTCTATTATTAAGTGTTCCTGGTAAAAGTCTGGCTTTTTACCTACTACATGCAGGCTGTGGGTAGCTAGTATGGAGGTTATAGTTCACATAGACTGTAGCCTAAATTATGAACTCTTCAAGTGTAATCTGAAACTGGCAAAATATGTAAGTTTTGGTTATAAATATACTCTTAATTGTTAAATGTCTCATATAGACAATTACATAGGAATGAATAAGTCATATATGCATGTGGGTTACATTTATCCTGCTAACTAATTTCCTGCTAATAAATGAAAGTCACATTCCTGCTGCCTCACCCTGCCATCCACCCTCCACCTTCCATCGTCATTACCAGTCATGAGTTCAAGACCAAGTGAGTTTCTGGTAAGAGAGCTTAATGAAGCTATGCTAACAGTTAGGCAGAAAGCTGAGTCAGTCCCTAGGGTCTAGTTTTCACACTGACATCTGTTTTAGATCATACTCCTACTTGGTACTTGAAGTAGTCTTTGGTTTCCTTCCAGTATCTATGAAGGTAGGGATCTTTGTCTATTTTCTTCATGGATACAGGAAAGCCTTGAATTCAAGGATATATTCTATGAATCTTAGTGAAACAGCTATTTAATCGGAATTCAATCCTGAATATCTAAAACCTGTGTTTAGATTACCAGCTAGCACTCTGGAAATGTTGCTTCCCTGATGAACACCCTGTCTTCTAACATTCTTCTTGACTCTGTTCGTGGCCAAATTTGTGGCAACAGAGACCACTTCTTCTAATGTAAGTATTTGAACATATACTTGGATGGTTGCTTCTTGTCCACGGATGCTACACTCTGAGCTGTTTCCCCAAAATTTTACAAACTTGAATCTGCATATCTCTTTCTCAGTTCTCACTCCCTTTACTTCCCTAAGGACACTGCACTTGAAGCTTGCTTAATGAAAGGTTGCATTTGTGTGTAAATTGTGTTTTCCAACCAAAAAGTTAAATATTGTTGCCAAAAAAGGAAAGATGGGTGGCTGGAGAGATAGTTCAGTGATTAAGAATGTGTACTGCTCTTACATAGGAGCCAAGGTTGGTTTCCAGCATCCACCCCCAGCTGTTCACAACTGCCTGTAACTCTAGTTCCAGGAGATCTAACTCATTCCCCTGGCATCCACAGATACATGTGTTTATGCCTCCCACCTCCCAGTGCATACATAGACATTAAATTTATTAAATAAAACAAGTATCTCCTTAAAAAGAGGAAGCAATTACTGTCAGGCGGGCACCAAGGTCTTTCATGTCTTTAAGCCTTGGAGACATTTTTCTGAACCTCAGTTTTCAGAAAAACAAAGCAGAATTGATTGAATGAATTAAATTTTGTAGGAATATATGACATGGCTCCAGGGACCTAGCAATTGTGCACTCAGTTCTTTTCTTAAGGGGAAAAAAAAAATCCCTGAGATTTGGACAAAAACTTACATGGTGTAGGAAAACCTTCCTAAAGCAAGGGTTTTGAACCTTGTTTTGCATCTGAACAGCTTTTCCTGGCCTGCCATGTTAGCACCATCATGCCCCGTTCCTGCTTCCTGAGTACAGATCCCTGACTCTTATATTTCTTCTATTCCTTGGTTTATCTCTCTTCTGCTTTCTGTGTTATATCTGCCAGACTCTTTCTGATCCGTGAAAAAAACCAGTCTGATTTTCTATGTCTCTAAGATCAATTTTATTTCATAGAAGTAGAGTCCAGGTAATCCAATTAAAATGAGGTTTTCAAGAGTTGAGACCACCCCCTGTGTTCCTTTCCACCCCACCTCATCATCTCTCAACGCAATGAGACAAACACTGACTTAAACCCTGTGGACTAAAGCACTGTTTGGATGCCTCAGTTGGTGTTGGGATTCCAAGATGTCTTGAATTTAGCTATTCATACTATTTAAAAATGTAGATTGGAAATGGCTTTTGATTCCATTTTGATCTGGCTCTGCATCTTAGTGGACATGTGTGGTGGTCTGAAAGAAAATGGTCCTCATAGGTCCACAGGGAGTGGCCCAATTAGGAAGTATAGCCTTGTTGGAGTAGGTGTGAGAGGAAGCGGTCACTGGGAGGAGTGCTTTGAGATCTCAAATGCTCAAGCTATGCCCAATGTGGCAGTTCACTTCCTGCTGTGGATCTCCAGCACTGTGTCTGACAGCATACCACCATGCTTCTCACAATGATAATAATGGACTAAGCCTCTGAACTATAAGCCAGCCTCAGTTAAATGTTTTCCTATATAAGAGTTGCCGTGATCATGGTTGTATCTTCATAACAGTGGAACCTCACATGTGCACAGCACTATGGGTTTGGCATCACCCACACAGCAAGCCTCAGGAATGATTTATTACTGGGAGTAGAAAGAAGATAGTCTGGGAGTCAGTGGGCACACAGGAATACGGAAATATCAGGTTCCCAAATTCATCAGACACCCCACACCAAGAAAATTGCAACTTCTTTGCTTGGACCCAATAAGGAGGTGGACAAAACACTGCGAACGGTAATCACCCCACAAACTGGTGTATACCTAGCATGTGTATCAAGAGACTCAAAGAAGACAACACCTGACTGTAGCAGGAATTTCTGAGAATTTACATTAGTAATTAAGATTGGGGGTGGAAATGCCACCTGAGGTTGCCTCAGCCTGCCTCACAAGGAAAATTAGACGACTAGGAAAATCCTTGCTAATAAAATGGCTGCACCACGTGAACTTGTTACTCAATAAATTCTGACATTTTGGAAAGATAAGAATGGTATTCAGATAGCATGCTGTCAGTGACTGATATGAAATCAGGCATTCTAGAACCTCAGTCCTTTAGTTAACTAGTCTGATGTTCCTTATCCATGAGCCCTTTCCCTCTCCAGTGTTGTTGGGCTTGCTGCTAGCAAACGTTTTACTTCTTACCTGTGATGGTAAAAGGAGTTTTATGAATATTTTTGCCAACCACAGAGACTAAGAGTGAATTCCGTGTTTATGAGTGACTAGGTTACCAAATGAAATGTGTTCTCTGAATTCTAATCTGCTTAAAATGCTTAAAAGGTTTTACTTAATTCCATTTTTCTGCCTAAAGGCTCTGAGAGAAACTATCCTTTCTTGAACTTAATAAGTATGAAGAGTGGACATGCCTGAAATATAGTTGTCATGCGTTGAATTGAACTAATTTACATCACCTTAAATAATGCTATTGTGCACAGGAGAGACTGTGCTCCCAGAGCACAGACTCTTAATCATCTCTAATTAGTCCAGATCTAGCTTCCTGCTTAGGTAGCACTTCTGTCTTGTGCATAAATTCTTAAGAAGCAGTCAATGACATAGAAAATATATTTGACAGTGATGTATACTTTAAATTATTCAGAATGTGCCCATATGTCTTAAACTCTGTGATACGACAGTATTGTTGGGAAGTCTGGCAGGGACTTGTGAGATTCTCATACATTTTCCTTACAATTAAAAACTATCTCATCGTTAGGGAACTTCTTACTCTCCTTCTCTTCTTTTTCTTTTAGAAGGAAGGTTCTCAGCAGCTGAGCTTTAGGTGAGGTGCTTCTCCTCCCTCTGGGTAATAAAGAAAGTGTGCAAACATCAAGCAGAGGCATATGAGTGTCGGAGGCTGTAGTTCTTATGTTTTAGATCATGGGATGTAAAGAACAGAATAGTTCTAGAGAGCAAAAGGGACCCGAAAACATCTAGATGCCGTGATTTTAGACTTCTCTGCCATGAGACAGGAGACAGTAGCAGTTTGCTGAGACAATGCTTCATTGCAAAGTGTGTGTGTGTGTGTGTGTGTGTGTGTGTGTGTGTGTCTGTGTTTGTGTCTATGTTCCAGAGGCAGACACACAGGCCTTTAAAGTTCACAAGGGAAAATGTAAGTGTTAGCAATGAGTTGCATGAATTTCTCAGCCCAGCTAAACTAAAAATAAAAAAAAATCTAATAAAGCCAACTCACGCCTTGTCAAGGATGCCTTCTGAAGGAGTGGCAGGCTGTTTACCACTTCTCTGTCCTCCCACTCTTTCTAGCACCCAGAAACACTCCATTCTTCTTCACCCTGCAAGACGGGACTTGCTGTTGGCCATCTACTTTCAAAGGAATCTTTTTGTGGTTGGTTGTAACTAGGATGGCACACGGAGTTCAATACGTGTGTTCCCACTATAAATACTAGTGTACATCACTAGATCCAGGCATGGAGCTTATTAGTTTTAGTACCTCTTTTCACATTCTTCTTTAAAAAGTAAAAACAACACTTTTGTTAAAATGAAAAGAAAACCTTAAAACACCCTGAAGAATACAATACCTCAGTGGAGATTTTTTAAAAAATCTTCCATGTAATGTATGTGAATTTTTAATATTAAATTTGTTTCAGGTTCAAGTATTATTAATGAATATACAGCCGTATACTTACTTCTGTCATAGAATAAGACAAATTCAAAGTAAGCTCATTAAGACAGGGGGTATTTAAATATGTTTGTATAGAAATAGATTTGAGGCATTTGGCATTCATATTAATACTATTTTTTATATAATGGGCCTTACACATTTTTAATCAGTGTCTTGTGTGTTACATTGAAGTATTGTCTTTTTATTTTTCTCCTTCATGTACCTTACCTGTGCTATTTTTATTTATTTAACTAAATGCTTAAACTTTTTAGTGGTGTGTGCTTTAGGATAAATGATACCCAGGACTGCTTTTTCCTTTCATAATATAAGCCTTGAAGGTCAAAGAAACAATGTTTGTTTAATTACTTACTGACAGTATTTTTGCAAATGTTAACTGACCAAGGGATTTAGGCTATTTCCTTTTATTTTTCTGACATGGCATTTAGTTTTACTTTGTCTTTTGAGCTCATAGGGACCCGAGAGTTCTGAGTATAGTATTTAGTGTACAGTTCTCACTGTAGTTCTGAGCTCGGTAGCATTTTAACGAGCCAGTGGTTCTTGCTCTGTCGATAGGATGCTTATCAACAAAGAATTAGAATTTTAAGTTCCAGTTCTGTATAAACTTGGCATCTTGGTGCACACCTGTGATCCCAGAAGATGGAGACGGGAAGATTAGAAATTCAAGGTCATCTTTGTCTATATAGTGAGTTCAGGTTCAAAGCCAATGTAGGCTTCATGAGACATTTTTCAAAAGAAAGATAGGATAAGGAAAAAAGAAGAGGGAAGAGAAGGGAAGGAATAGAAGGGAAGGGAACAGAAGGGAAGGAAAGAGAAAAGAAAAGAAGGAAACAGTTCTAAAAGCCTCTTTAGGAACACAGGCAGAAAAAAAAAACCCACTACATTACCTGACAGGAATATAAGGAAATGCTACATTAGTGACCATGGATCATAGAAGAGAACCTAGTTACACCTCAGATATTTGCAATTTACCAATAGAAAATAGCAAGGGTACAGGATTTGACCAGTAAGATGGCTCAGGGGTTAAAAACAGAGGGCAGTCGAGGCTGATGGTCTGAGTTTGAGCCCTGAGCCACACATAGTTGAAGAAGAGAAGCAGAGCTTCTATCCTCCACATGTGCAGTGTGCTATGTATGGAGCACGACTCCTCTGCACTCAAGCACACAAATAAACAAATAAATGTGATGAAAATTTAAAAGAGAATAAGTTTCAGTAGCTCTATTAGTCGTCAGCAAATGCAAATCCACGTGCTTGTTCAATTTCCAGGCATTCCATGTAACCATCAGCTATAATTGATTCTCATTTATTGATTGAGGAATCTTCCCTTTACCCATGATATAGTTTATGTTAGCACAAAAGGAAGAACCTTGAAGCGTCCAATTTTTAGAAGACTCAGTTTCTTCAATAATTTATATAGTTACTTTCCAGTGACCATTTACTTTCATTCTTTAAAAATCTGACTGTTCGTCTAGCTTGAAATTTATGTCTGCTCTTAAGAATCTAGATCTCTGATCAGCATATCTGACATTAAAATTTCACTAACACCATTCATTTTCTATAGCATTGCAAGTATTCTCATATATTATTTTTTAACTACTCGTCATAAAGAACTTAGTTTGTAACTATCATAAGATTATGGCTGGGAACTTAAGGCACAATTTGCAAATGAGTTTATATCACTGCCTCAGAATGAATAGTGTTGAAACCATCCATTGTGGATTTACTAATTATTAATAACCTTCTATGATATGAGTATGATGACATATTTCTGTAGCCCCAGCTATCTGTATCTGACAATTCTTTGAGCACAGGAATTTGAGGCTACTCTGAGCACCATAGTGAGATTGTATCTAAAAAAGTGTAATAAAATAAAACACTTGTACCTAATTTAATCATATAAAAATTTTCATAGCACGGGCACAATATATTTATACCTATGTAGAATCAAATTGTCATAAAGAATTTATTATGGAAGTGGTGATATGAAAGATTCTAACATGAAAGTAATCATTTAGCAATACATATAATTATATGCTTTAATTTGACATAATCACAAAATTGATTAAATACTTAGGACCTCAGAACTCAGTGGAAGAGATACACAAATACATAAATATAAGATCGTAAAGAGACCTAAGATAAACATGAACAGAAAGATTTGCCACAAGAATCTATGGTAGGAAGAAGTTAAGAGATTCTGGAAAGTGTTTAGGAAAACCAAGGAATAGTCATGGTCCTATTGTAGACTGAGGAAGCACTTTGAATAAATAAAGTAATGATTAAATTATTAAACCTTTAAATTATTCTTTCAAATTTCATAGCTTATGAGAGTTTGAATATAAAATACATACCACAGGCTCACGTACTGGGTCTTGGTTACCAGTTGATAGGCTTTTGAAAGTTCTTGGACCCTGAAGGCTCTTGAGAGACTTATAGTATGATGGCTTTACCAGCAGGCGGTAAAAGTAGAGGCCAATGCCTCCTTTTTGAGAATAGGTCACTGGAGACTTATTCTTTGGAACTATATTTTGCCCAGATCACTTCCTATCTTCTCTATCTCTGCTCCCTAGATCCCACAAGGTGAGTGACATCTACAACATAAAACCACCACCATAATATTCTACCAGGCCACCAGAAATACTGACCCAAGGACTAAACTAAAATCCATGAACTGAGTGCTAACATAAATATGTCTCTCTTTCCTTAAGTTTCATTTTTTTTTTGTTTTTTTTTTTTGTTTTTTTTGTTTTTTTTTTTTTTTTTTTTTTTTTTTTTTTTTTGGTTTTTCGAGGCAGGGTTTCCCTGTGTAGCCCTGGCTGTCCTGGAACTCACTCGGTAGACCAGGCTGGCCTTGAACTCAGAAATCTGCCTGCCTCTGCCTGTGCTAGGATTAAAGGCGTGCGCCACCACCGCCCGGCTCTCCTTAAGTTTCTTTTAGCAGATATTTGCCCATAGCAGTACATAGTCTGATGGAATCAGTCTCATCTCAGTGACTAAAGCCGGCCCTATGGGTTGTTCTTAAGAACTGGAGTTGATTTGTGGGAGAAATCTGGAAGCTTGGAAATGTGAATCAGAGATTTAGGACTATAAACTCAGCTGAATAGGTGATGGAGGGGACCAGATTTTTGTTTTGCTTGTTTGTTTATTTGTTTGTTTGTTTTTGTTTTTTTGACATTGCAGTGAAAATCAGGAGAAAATCCAGAACAGAAAGAGTTTAAATTCTTTGCAGCTGAGAAAAATAAGTTAGGATTCAGGGAGACAAAGTTCCAGGAGAGATTAGTGCTGTTAGAAAGAAACCAACTACTTTTTCATTGGACAAGAGAGATTCTTTGAGGGCAAGGACATATAAGAAACGTGCTTAAACCCAGCCACTGAAAGTTCAAGGGTAGGAAGGAACAAGCTGGTTTTAAAGGCTTTCTCTTGAGAAGAGCATGCGGTCTTTCACAGGGATTCTGAAGAAACTGCTGTTCCACCGGACTGAGCTGCATGGGCCTGAGGAAGTCAATGCAGTTGCAGTCACAGAGCCTGGTGACTGCTCCAATGGCAGCACACCTTAACAGGGTCCATGTGATGCAGGTATTGCAGACATGGAAAAAGGCAAGATTTCTAGGGGTTGTGAAGGTTTCCACCTAAATTTCAAAGGAAAATCCCGGGAGCAAAGCAATGTGTGACGGGGCCAGAGCTTGAATGTAGCCACCATCATGGTGATCCCAAAGCTACAAGAGCAAAAATTAAAGTACTATAAAGACCTCAGGCTACTACAGATGCCAGAAACATGAACTATCTCCAGAAAAAGGCTTCCGGAAAAGTCTAGAGCCAGCAGAAATGCCTTGTGGGCTGAAAGTGGGAAGGTTGAAAGAATTAGGCTGCTGAGCCAGATGGCACTCATGCACCATGAATACTGTGCATGGCTCTAAAGTGTTGAACATCTGCCCTCTTGAGGTTTCGTCTTTCTTTGGTCCAATATGCCCTTGCTATACAACATTCCTCATTTTACAATTGGAAGGTCTCCCTATGCCACTGCCACTAGTGTATGCGTATGCATATGCGTATGCGTATGCGTATGCGTATGCGTATGCGTATGCATCTGTATATGTGTCTGTGTAGTGTGTATCTGTATTTGTGTGTCTGTGTGTATCTGTGTGTGTCTGTGTGTTTATGAGTCTGTGTATTGTGTATTTGTGTGTGTGTATTTATGTATCTGTGTGTTTATTTGTGTGTGTATCTATATTTGTGTATGTATTATTTATGTTTTCGTGTGTGATATTTGTGTCAGTGTGAGATGTGTGCATGTATTTGTCTCTGTGTGTGTGTGTGTGTGTGTGTGTGTGTGATGTATGTGTATGTATATGTATGGTATTTATGTGTTTTTTGTGTGTGTGATATTTGTGTGCTTTCTCTCAAATAGGAGCAAGGGTACCATATCACTGAGACATTTCTTCAGTATTGAGTGTTGGCATTTTAAAGGGACTCTAGCAGAGAAATTAAATATATCTTGCAGAGATGGCAATGAACATTTGAGGATAAAAGATAAGATGTTATGATTTTATTATGAACAATCCCTGACAGGCTCTCTTACTGAACATTCTGACTCCAAGTGTTGAGCATTAGGTAGGAAGTAAAAATCTTAGGAGTTTGGCCTAGATGGAGGAATTGTGTCACTGGGAGTACAACTTGTACCTGGCCCCTGGTTACTGCCCCTAATTCTCTCTGCCTTCCGTTTGCCGTGATATGAGCCGCCTTGTGTGCCCTCTCCACCATAATGGACTAAGATTATGTTCTAAATAAATATTTTCTCCTAGTAAATTTGTTTCTGCCATTCATCACTTCACACTTATAAGAAACATATTTTATACACTGATCTAGTGCTGAAGTTAGAGAGATAAAAGGAACATCTCCACCTAGGGGGAATTCTCAACTAGACATGGAATAAAGACACAGAGTGTAGTCTTTTGAACAGATAGGACAGGAAGTGCTCAGGGAGTCGTCTCCTGCAGTGACTTGCCAGAACCTCCCAGTGATTGAACTTCAAGAAATCATGGTATCTGGAAATGACAATCTCTATGAGCATCTGACATTTGATAGCAACTTCCAAAAGATTCTGGTGAGCAAGCAGATTTGGAATAGATTAGCTGTGAAGTGATACAAGCAGAATATATATTTTAAAAAATGTGTTTGTTCAGAGATAATGAGAAGCAAAAATATATTTTAGTTAAGTGGAGATTTCTCAGCACCATGATGGTGTTGCTGGTTTAAAAGAATGTGTGGATTTCAAAATGTGAACCAATATGGAGTGTGCTAGGATCTCATAAGACGTGAATCCAGAGAAGCATAAAGGATCTGCACATAATGCTGTATACTTTTTCTTGATAGTGACAACAATCTTTTAAAAGGCAAGGAAGAAGCTGGCTTTGCTAGAACAAGTTTCCAATTCAACACTGGGGAGGCTGGGAGAGAGGACTGTGAGTCTTGGGTTTCCATGGGCTACTGTGGGGAGACTCTGCATCAAAATAAAAAGTGTATTTAATATCTGAGTAATTCTCCATTGTGTAAATGTACCACATTTTTTCTAGCTATTCTTTCGTTGAGGGACAACTTGGTTGTTTCCAGTTTCTGGCTACTACAAATAAAGCTGCTATGAACATAGGTGAGCAAATATTTTTATGGTATTGTGAAGCATCTTTTGAATGTAACCAGGAGTATTATAGCTGGGTCTTAAGGTAGATCTATTCCAAATTTTCTGAGAAACGACCAACCTCTTTGCAAAGTGGTTGTACAAGTTTGTGCTCCCACAAGCAATGAAGGAGTGTCCTCTTTGCTTCACATCCTCACCAGCAAGGGTAAAAGATGGAGCAGAATTTGAGGGAAAGGCCAACCAATGACTGATCCAGCTTGCAACTTGTACCATGAGAGGAAGCCCACACTCTTACACTATACTTCCAGAACAGCGCCTACCATAACTGTCATGTAAGAGGCTTCACCCAGCAGATACAGAGACCCACAGCCCAACATTAGGCAGAGCTTGGGGAATCCCATGAAAGAGGGAGAGGAGAATTGAAGGTACAAGAAGGTCAAGGACACCACAAGGAAATCAACAGAATCAACAAACTCGAGCCCATAGGAGCTCATGGAAACTGAACTGCCAACCAGAGAGCATACATGGGATGAATGTCTGCACAATATAACAGCTGTACAACTGAGGGTTCATGTAGGACTTCTAAAGCTGGAGCAGGGGCTGTCTCTGCCTACGTTGCCTGCCTTGGATCCCTATCCCCTAACTGATATGGCTTGTTTAGCCTCAATAAAAGAAGACGCACCTAGTCTTACTGCAACTTGATGTCAAGGTTGGTTGACATCCATGGGAGACCTCCCCTTTTCTAAGGAGTGGGGGAGGGATAGATGAGGAAGAGAGGTAAGGTTAGAAGGAGGGACTGGGAAGAGAGGAAGGAGGGGAAGGTGGGATTGGAATGTAAAGTAAATAAACAACCAATTAAAAATAGAAGGCAACAGAATCAGTGTTAGTGTATTTACAGCCCCCAACACTTTTCCCTGTTTACATTCTGTAGTTTTGATATTTCACTAAAGTGGGATGCAGAAGCCATGGGGTTAATGACTTCTATTATAAAAAACTTGTTTGGAGTTCTAATTTGAATTTTGTCACTTTTTTTAGCTTCATCTCTATAAATAAAATTTAGTTTAGTGCAACTTACTTAGTCCTTGGCAAGAATGCAAGCAATAAATATTAAAACTAAACCTAATGCCATGAGTTCCTCTCTTCATCCTCTATCAATCTCAGCTTCTTTTCTTAGTTAAGATACTCTCCTTGATTCATTTATAAAATGAGGGGGCTGGACAAGATGATATACAAGGTTCCTTCCAATTTTGGGTTATAATACAAGGTAGAATCTTATACTGTAAAGTGCTTCTATGATTTCATCCTATAAAGTATGACCTGGGTTTGGATGTTTGCTCTAATTAATTACTCAAGGCGAGGTCATTGATTTAAAATGAGGGATGGTAGGGACACAGGAAGAGGTGGGGGGATGGAAATGCAATGTATTTCTATATATGAATCCCAAAATACATTTGAAAACTGGAATATAGGTATGAGCAACTGCCTCCAATGTGATTATTGTGACGGGCAGTAAGTTAATATTGATTCCAAGGAAACATTTTAATTAAATGGTGATCTGATGTAGTCTTAAGAAGACAACATCTGAGAAGATGGAAGAGGGTCTCAACTTTCAGGGCCACAACATGGGAAAGATGAGCCTCTAGTGGCAGAAGTTCTTCTTAAAGGAAGGAAAGAAGGAGGACTGTGTATGCTGATTTATATCACATACAAGGCAAGATAGAAAATATAATCTTAGCTTCCACATTTCATGAGTAATGTATTCCTGAGAACATACTAGTTGAAACTATTTAACTGATTTAGTCAAGGAATAGAGCAGCTTGCTTCATAGTTTCAGCAGAAGACTTTGTGGAATTAGAATGATAATCCACCTGTTATTATTTCCAGGCACTAACTCCTTCTGCTCAATGGTCAGTATGGAGAATGCATTGAATGTTGGCTGAAGATCTCAGTGAGTCAGAAATGTGGGCAGGTAACAGGGGAAGTGGAAACCGGTGTCTGAACAGCGTTGGTTTTGAGTAGGCTCTTGTTTCCTTGGGCAGACTTCCACCTCGCTGACTCACAGGGCTGACTATGCTCTGTTCTGGTTCTCTTTCCTTGTAGCTCTTTCAGACTGAAAACGATACCTACTAAATAGTCCCTGTTGTTCTTATCTGAAAAAATAGCAATGAATTTCCAAGTAGATCTTTTCACTAGCATAAAGCAAGTCAAATGAAAACATCTACTTATCTCAGTTGTATATGACTAACAATGGAAAATTTAAGAACTGAGGTATAGTTGGCATGGTGATATGTGCCTATAGTCCTAACACTTGGGAGGTGGAAACAGGACCAGTAGCAGTTCAAGGTCAATCTCAGGTACGTTGTAAGTTTAAGGCAAGACTAGACTAAGGAAGATCTGTCTCAGAACAAATATAGGTCCGTGAGATGGCCCAGTGGGTAAAGGTACTGGCCGCCAAGCTTACTGGGCTGAGTTCAGTCCTCATGTGGGAAGGAAGGCACTCACTCTAGTAGTTGTCCTCTAAGTCAGAGGACACACACATGCCATAATACAAAGTTCCTCACTGCACATATATATTTATAAATATTATAAAAACTATCGTGAAGGAGAACTGAAATACATGGAACATGTACCTTATTTCTTCAAGGCATTGTTAAAGAACTTTAATTGACCACTTTTTAATTGCTTGTTTCAAACCTCATTTATACAGGGTTATTATCTCCAATGATCAAACCTAACAACTGTCAAAAGTTTTACTTCTCATAGTACCACTGAATACAGTTTAAGAAAATCAAAAGTATATATTGTACTAAAGTCAAGTGTCTAGACATCCAGTCCATTGATATATTCTATCAATGTGCCTTCCATTTTGAAAGTCAAATATATTCCAAACAAATGGTTTGAACATAGGGTCACTGCAGAACATTCTCCCTAGAATTTTTACACACAGTATACCTCATCTGACAGTAGCAAACATCTGAAGAGATCCTGAGCATGACTGGACCTTTCCAGCCCTGAAGTTTCTTACTCACCAGTAACTTTCTAGTAAATAGCATGATACCCAGAACATGGAATCCTCTTTTCATGTATGCAATGTTTATGTACTGAAACTTGGCATTTAATAGACCTAGTTGCACAATCTCTATTTCCTTGGTGTTCAGATTCTTAAACAAGCCATCTCAGCATGTGGGCTTCTATAATTACACAATCCCTGTTCTTGGCATTGTTGGGCACTTGCATGATCAAGCCAAATAAAAGTTCTCTGCTCTTAAATTGCTCATAGATGCTTGTTACAAACTCATTCCTCAATAACACATTGTACTCAATTTTCTTCTAGGCTGAATAATTATCACTCCAAGCAAACTTTTTGCTTTCTTTTGTGTTTACCAAATTCTTTTTTTCATTTTTTATTAGATATTTTATACATTTACATTTCAAATGTTATCCCCTTTCCTACTTTCCCCTCTGGAAGCAACCATCCCATCATCCCTCCCCCTGCTTCTATGAGGGTGCTCTTTACTCAACCAACCACTCCTGCTTCCCATCCTTGGCATTCTCCTACACTGGGGCATTGGACCTTCACAGAACCAAGGGCCTCTTTTTCCAGGGATGCCCAACAAAACCATCATCCTCTGCTACATATGCAGCTGAAGCCATGGGTCGCTCCTGTGTACTCTTTGGTTGGTGGATTAGTCCCTGAGAGCTCTGGGGGTACTGGTTGGTTGATATTGTTGTTCTTCCTATGTGTTGCAAACCCCTTCAGCTCCTTCAGTCATTTCTCTAACTCCTCTATTCGGGACCCAGTGCTGAGTCCAATGGTTGATTGCCAGAATCAGCATGAGCATGAGCATCAGCCTGTATTTGTCAGGCTCTCGCAAAGCCTCTCAGAAGACAGCTATATCAGGTTCCTGCCAGCAAACACTTATTGGCATCAGCAAGATGTCTGAGTTTGGTGTCTGTATATGGGATGGATCACCAGGTGGGGCAGTCTCTGGATGGCCTTTCCTTCAGTCTCTGCTCCACACTTTGTCTCTGTTTTTGTTCCCTTGAGTATTTTTCCCCTTTCTAAGGACTGAAGCACCCACACTTTGGTCTTCCTTCTTCTTGAACTTCATGTGGTTTGTGAACTGTGTCTTGGGTATTCCCAGCTTTTGGGCTAATATCCATTGTGTAAATGTACCACATATTCTATATCCATTCCTCTGTTGAAGAACATTTGGGTTCTTTCCAGCTTCTGGCTATTATAAATATGACTACTATGAACATAGTGAAGCATGTGTCCTTGTTATATGTTGGAGCATCTTTTGGGTATATTCCCAGGAGTGGTATATCTGGACCCTTAGATAGTACTATGTCCAATTTTCTGAGGAACTGCCAGACTGATTTCCACAGTGGTTGTACCAGCTTGCAATCCCACCAGGAATGGAGGAGTGTTCTTCTTTTTCCACATCTTAGCCAGCATCTGCTGTCACGTGAGTTTTTGATCTTAGCCACTCTGACTGGTATGAGGTGGAATCTCAGGGTTGTTTTGATTTGCGTTTACCAAATTATACATCAGAATTGAGCCAATATTAAATTTTTCCAAAATGCCATAGGGAATAATTTTCTAGATATATTAATCATGTCTTTATTTGTACTCCTAAATCATTTGTAGAAACATATTTTATATTATTTGCTTGTATGTGTATGCATATATATTTATTTTCTCAAGGGATTTGAAGTAAAAGATCGAATTTATTTATTATTCCTATAGTATTTTAAGTGTATAACCTGTGCTTGACATACTTCCTGCTTAATGGCCTCCCTTTCTTCTTTCTTGTTTCTTATTCCCTTCCCTTCCCTTCCCTTCCCTTCCCTTCCCTTCCCTTCCCTTCCCTTCCCTTCCCTTTCCTTCCCTTCCCTTCCCTTCCTTTTCCCTTCTGTTCCTTTCCTTTCCTTTCCTTTCCTTTCCTTTCCTTTCCTTTCCTTT
>JANHMN010000011.1:11969360-12083379 GCA_030674055.1 Rhabdomys pumilio
TTCCTTTCCTTTCCTTTCCTTTCCTTTCCTTTCCTTTCCTTTCCTTTCCTTTCCTTTCTTTGCTAGAAGGAAATTAACATTATCCAGAAACACCAAGCCAACATAGAGAAGTCTTGTGTAGCCATACTCTAAACGATGTCATTGGTAAGTTAAAATTTATTAGACACAGAAGAGAATGAACCAAAGATACACAATTGGGATTCTTGAAGTTAATATTCATAATTGACATGTGATCATAGTGATAATAAATAAAAAGAAAATAATCAAAGTGTATTTCAGGGAGAAGAAACTTCAGACGCATATGTTCATAGATATAAATAATTGTCAAAAGCTTTGGGGCTGCTTGGCAGGAATCTGACATTGGCCAAGGACAAGGAAATAGACTTTAGGCAGGAATATGACATTGGGCCATGACAAGAAAGTAAGTTCAGGCAGGAATCTAATTTTAGGCTAAAACAGAGAAGTAATTTCAGTCAGGAATCTAAGTCCTAGGCTAGAACAAAAAAGTAGGCCTCAGGAATGAATATGATCGTGGGCTAGAACAGGGAAGTAGGCTCAGATATTTTTGTCATCCTTATGAGCCCTTAGAAACAGGGATCTCGAGAATGATCATGAGAGTGATGAAGGAACTTTGTTTATTGCCTTGTTTGTTCCTTGACTATTTGCATCTGTTGTATTGCTAGTTCCTCAACCTAGAACTGACATAAATACTTGCATGTAATTAAAATGATTAACAAGCAAATTGAGAAGAAAATAAACCTTCCTTCAGCCTCAGAACTGGCTAGGGTCATGCTACGATGTTGTCTAATCGTCTTTTTTCTTTTTAATTCTCACTCCTGCACACTGGAGAATCTGTTGACTGACTGAGCTGGCTTGGTCAAATAATCATAAATATAGAAAATAAAACTTGCTGAGTAGACCAGGTGCTCCCAGAAGATAAAAAGAGAAGGACTAGGGGCAGCAAGAGGTTAATATAAGCTAACATAGGAGATGTGTACTAGTTGGGATTTCTCAGAAATACAGAGTCAATAAACAAAGAGAACTAATAGACGAATAGAAAGTAGACAGAGAGAAGCGGGGAGAGATAGAGACAGAGAGACAGAGAGAGACAGAGAGACAGATACACAGACAGACAGAGACAGAGACAGAGACAGAGACAGACATAAAGATAGGTTGACTGAAAATTTGCCCCTAATTATGAAAGTGAGCTGCTCCAAGATCTACAGATTGAGCTGGCAATCTGAGACATAACAGGGCCAATGGCTCTAGTCCAGACCCTATGTCTAGAGAAGGAGAGCTGCGATCATAGCTACTGTCTTACTCCCTCAAGTTGTAGACTTGTTGATGTTTTGATTCTAGACCAAAGGTAGCAATATAGCCCATAACCCAGTCCACAACCAGTCCCAAAGAATCCACTCATACTCTGGAGAGTATGTGTCATATTTCGGAGCTATGGACAACATTGTCATTTTATTCAGACTTACAGTGGACCGGATGATATCCTTACAATCACAATGGACAATCTGCTTTCCCCAGTGTACCAATTCAAATGTTAACTTAATTCATACTGATCTCACAGACATCCTCCACACCCCAGAGTTATTTATTACAAAGTAAACAGGCACACCATAACCGAGTCAGCCTGACATGTAAAATTAACCATAGCAAGTTATACAGACAAAATGATACAAAATGTTTGCCATAGCACTAATCAAATATTTTCCATAAAATGTTTTTTTTTTAAAAAAAAATATACCATGAACTATATGTGAGTTTGAGATAAGTGGATTGGATATAAGTGTGTGTAGGTCATGCCTATTGGGGAGGACACATGAACAAAGATTTAAAAAACCATGGATGGCTATTGTCCCAGAAAAGGTCCACAACCATGAAAACACCATAGGGAGAAGGAACAGTTAAATGCTGGCAATATCACTTCTCCCTTTCCACCAACTATAAAGTACTTTGAGGTTTGTTCTCTTCTCTCTCCTTCCTTTTCTAGTTCAGAACTGACCAAAAAACATTGCTATCTGTACACTGTGGAAAAACTTAAAAAGAGAGAGAAAGTTGACTTACTTCTAGATTACTAGAATTTTTGGTCATGTGCCAGTGATCTAAGGAGACATATGAGGCCTGGGGTTGTCCTTGATGAGTAACAGCCAACAGTTCTGGAAAATTAACTGTGGGAAGATAGGAAGAAGAGATAGAACCAACGAGAACAAGAGGTAGCCACCGAAGAGGCCAAGAGGATGAGTTGTAACTCATGCCCTGTAGAAGAGTAATGGCAAAATCGAGAGGACTCATAACTAACTTTTGAATCTGGAGATCCAGTAAAGACACTAAATATATCAGTTTCCCAACCCTGAAAAGCAGCAGCAGCCAGAATGTTGGTATAGGAAGATGAAGAGCAAGAAGCGAGTTAGAGAAGGTAACCCAAGACTCTTTTCTCAAATATATATACTTCTAGACTTAATGAGGTAGTTCCAGACAAGTCCTTTTATTGTTAGCTGAAATATCTAAAGCAAAAGATGCATTTAATATTTTACTGAGCATTATAGCTTCAACAAAGTGTAATGTAGATAGAGCAACCTTGGATTAGCTCTGGGATCATGTGGCTAGCTGGGTACCAGCACTATAATGTTGATACCTAGCCTTAGTACAGAATACATCACAGTCTTGTGCTAGCCCAAGAAAAGATCAACTTAAAAAAAAAAAGGAATCCACTTTGCACAGCACTGTAACATCAGTGCGATCAATCACACCGTAGCACCTTGACTATTATATAATTGCTTAGGAATGATATTTATCAACCTCCAAGCTTCATAGTGGGATGTCAGCTTAAAGTTTGAAAGCAAAGAAGAGTTAAGTTTTTAATTGGCAGGAAGGATCTGAAGGATGCTACTTGGTCTGTCGGATATTGGGTAACTCTTTACCTATTGCTTTTTAAGTTGAAATGTATCAGAGCTGGAACCCAGGGCTTTGTACTTAAGCCCTCTGTCACTGATTTACATTTTCTGTCTTTGTCTAGTGTCAGAACACTTTCGTGTCTCTCAGTGATAAGATCTTATCAATTCTAGCTAAAACTTAATATCTTCTATTAATACAAAGTGAGCATAATCTCATACTTCAGCTTCACAGTTCCTCACTGAATATATATACATATATATGTATATATATACATACATGTATACGTATACATATACATATACATACACATACACATACACATACACATACACATACACATACACATACACATACACATACACATACACATACATATACATATACATATATATATGCATGCTTTGGACATGCCAGAGAACACATTGCTCCTTAATATTATACTTTGTCCTTTTACTTATAGGCTCTAGGAAAGAATGTCACCTTGTATTCCCTGATACAATTTTGCTGTGTGAATAAAACAGTTAGTCATCCACTGTTACAAGCAGAAACTCTCTTGGCATGCTTGAAATTCCCAAGTGTTTAGACAAGGTTAGATGAGCTAAGAATTTATCAGCTGAGCAGACAGCGTTGCACTGTGAAGTGGACCCGGGGACTGTGATAAGTGCACAACCACCCAGTCTAGTAGTGTGTCTCTTGACAATTTCACTGTTACTTTGCCCACTATGAATTAAGTAAAGCATGCACCATTTGGCTGACCTTTGCTGTAGCTCTGAAGACAAAAATCTCAAGGTGGAGGTAGTGACCTCAGGCTTTGTTTAGCCTCAGAAATGGAGTCTGTCCAATCTTGTCTTGCCTTACTGTCTTGCAGCCCCCATATTCTGCCAGGGTTAACCCTAGAAGTTACAATCTCTTTCCTCAAGACGGATCACAAGAACCAGGGCTCACTTCCCTTAAGCTAACCCCCAAAATGTGAATATATTACTCCATCCCTTCATTGCTTTTCAGAGTTGGCTGTAAGTTTTCTGACCTACCTTGTTTGATTGCAGTTTATATGATAGCAATTCTGGGAACTGTCCTTCCCTCCATACTCAGAAAGAGGACTAGTTGCAAAGAAAGGTCTGAAAGGATCCATTAGAGTCATGTCCTGTGTCTCACCCTTCAATATTTTATTGTTTGCTTATATCTTTGATATTATTCTTTGTGAACTTGCGTATGTGTGTGTGTTGGGGGGGTGGCATGTTCCATGTATGACGTTGTATAAGTAGTAGCCTGGAAGAAATGAGAATGTCCAGGTTATCACACGATAGAGAGAGAGAGAGAGAGAGAGAGAGAGAGAGAGAGAGAGAGAGAGAGAGAGAGAGACTTCCAAAATGAGAATCTCCCCAGGGAGATTGTGTTGGGAGAAGAAAAAGGTAGAAACCGGAGAGGGAACTTTTCTCACAGAAAGAGACTTCATAGCTCTGATGGCTTGTCAGGTTACCTTGCCAGCTGGAGTGGTGGTGGTGCTGATGTTGAGACTGAGCCCCACACTAAGATAGATCAGTGGTGGCCAACTACACCTTAACCAGGACTGCTTAGATGTGCATGTCCCTTGCCTTCTGTCTAAACTTGCATTTTACTCTAGGACCAGAAAGATGAATTTAAAGAACCCCCTGGGTCTTTGTCCTTCTTTCCAAAATGGCCACACTGAATAAATCTATGTCTGTTTATTACTATTAATTTGCTTGTTTTAATTGGCTTCTCAAGGACAGGGGACCAAACGTGGTGGCTTGGGGGTGAAAACTGCTGTGAACCCAAGTTCAGTAGCAGGCAGGCACAGGCGTGGGGCATGCGTGCATGTGTGTATGTGTGTACATGCTTTGATATGTGTGCATAGGTGACAAGACAACACGTCAAGAGTCCGTTCCCTCCTTGTGCCCTTTTTCTGAGGTAGGGTCTCTTGTTTCTGCTCCTCCACGCAGCCCACCGTTTTACCGAAATTTTATCTTCCTCTGTCATCTCACTGTGAGGATACTGAGATTACGCATGCGCACCACCGCATGGAGCTTCTTTACATGGCTTCTGGAGGTCAGGCTCGGGCCAACAGGCTTCCTAGTCAAGTAACTTTGCTACTGAAGCCACTTGCCAAGTCGTTTTGAAAGGACTTATAGGAGGGAAAAATTGACTGTTCTACAGTTACGTTTTTTGTTAACTGTGTTGACAACTCATTAAGTTATCTTATGTATGGATATGAATCAAGTATGTTTATGCATATACCTCATACACACACATGCACATATGAACATATACATACATAGACATGGCACACACAAATAAAACAAAATTTAAAAAAGATATTTCTTTTTCAAATTTATTATTTTTAACTTATTCAGTTTATATCCCGTTCACTGCACCCTCCCAGTCATCCCCTCCCACAATCCTTCCCCTCCCCTTACTCTTCCTCACTGAGCGGGTGTAGGAGGGGTCCTTCTGGGTACCCTCCCTACCTTGATACTTCAAGTCTCTTCAAGGCTAGGAACTTCCTCTTCCACTGAGGCCTGACAAGGCCACCCAGCTAGAAGAACATACCTCATGTACAGGAAACGTGTTTTGAGATAGACCCCACTACAGTTGTTCAGGACTCACATGAAGACTACGTTGCACATCTGCTACATATGTACAGGGAGGCCTAGATCCAGCCTGTGCCGGCTCTTTAGTTGAAAGAGAGACATTTTTGTGCCTGTATTTGAGTATTGGACTATTGAAAATTTGGTCTCAAGGAACTGCAATTTCCCCAGGAATCTCATGCTGGTGAGATAAGAGGCTCAACTCCCCAGGGCAAACTACAGCAGAACTTACTTTTCAGAAATAGATTACACACACTGACAACAACCTTTCTGATAGCAGGACAAGAGAAACTGAAGTTAATTCAACAGGGGATCTCACAATAGCAAACAGAACCATGTCTCAGCCAGGACTCCATAGTTATACATAGCTCTTGCTCTTTATTTAAAACTTAGTATCATGTCAGGTCCCCAAATGTGGACTTGGAGGGTCATTGGGAGTCTTTGTTCCTCATACCAATGAGGTCATATTGAAGAAATCCCCCTTCTCTGCTTTTCTGCGCCACTTTTCTATTTAATTGGCCTGCTGCAGGTAGCCAAGCCTGCCTGTTTGACTGCTAGAACCCAGACTTTGATCCTAACAGCTTTGATCACACATGAAGCATGTAAACTATAGTAGCAATAATTTGATGGTTATTTATTGTATTTTGTATACTACATAGAACATTTCTAAATACTAATTATTTCCCATCACTTCATGAAACAGTTCATAATTCTTATGTTGCAGACAAGGAGGCCCCATGGGACATACTTAATAGCTTGCCGAAGACCTGACATTATTAATTAGAATGGCCCGAACCCAGATTGCTGTGACTCTGCAGTCAGACCTATAAACCAATGATTTATTTTGCCATTAGTTATAGTCAGCATAGGGTTTTCTTTTCAACAACAGCAATTGATTATTATTGTGTCTATGTTTCTGCCAAACCCTATGCATTAAAAACGGTGAGAAGATTATTCGAAGGGCTTATACCATTATTTTCACGAATACAGAAATGTCTTTTTACACTGAGGAAACCTGAGTCAGCATAGAAACATCTTGTTATACTCAAATGAAAACGCAGGGCTGCTTCCACCTGCAGACCGAAAGGCCAACTGCAGTATTTCCAGTTTCATAATTATGTTCGTTCACAGAGCCAGTGTGGGGACAGACTACCAGTATCTGCAGGTGTCTCCAACGCCTCAGCCAGGAATTGCTGAGTGACTCAGTCAACACAAAGTGATGAGACACAGGGAGAGTAGTGAATACCCCAAGTGACTGTCCTAGTGATGTCATAGGCCATCTGGTTCCGAAGTTGCAAAGGTGACAAGTTGCTTCCACAGCTTAGGGGACTGGATGTTTCAAGGTAGAAAATCCAATAGTGGTTCACCTATCAAATGTGGAACCATGCAGGACTATAGAAAATTTCACATATAGCTTTTGAGAGCTTACCATGTGTCAGGCAGTGCTTTTAGTGTGTGGGCTGCACTAGAAAACGAAACCAAGATGTTATCTTCAGGCAGCTTGGACTAGATAACGAACCGAAAACATATGTAAATGCCACTCTCACACTCCCATAAAGGTATTTTGCTTCATGTTTATAATAAATTGAGACATTGTATAGTTCTTACTGGTGTCCCTAGCAGAGTATTAGAAGTTGAAGTGGTAGCTCAGGCCTTTAATTCTGGCACTTAGCCAGATCTCTGTGA
The DNA here is from genome assembly GCA_030674055.1 of Rhabdomys pumilio. Taxonomy (NCBI): domain Eukaryota; kingdom Metazoa; phylum Chordata; class Mammalia; order Rodentia; family Muridae; genus Rhabdomys; species Rhabdomys pumilio. The sequence continues at coordinate 11,976,560 of JANHMN010000011.1, forward strand.
GTTCTAGGCTGGCCTCAGGGTCTTAGGACAGCCAGGACTATGGAGAGATACCTTGCCTCAAAAAATAAATAAATAGGTAGACAAATAAATAAATAAATAAATAAAGTCAAGGCTGATGTCAGTTGCCCGGATGGAGTACCTTGCTTTCTCTCGGTGCCTTGTCTACCCTACTTGCTCACCACAAGGCACACATCTCAAGGGCTGAGACAAAGTCTTCAATTTTCATTTTATCTGTTGCCTCTGAACCTGGCCTAATGGTTTGCACAAAGTGAGCTGTCCTGAGTTGTGTGCTGGGTGGAAGTGGTACCTGACTGTGTTGGAGCTGATAATGCTCCATGATAGACTGTGGAGAAGAGCCAGACTACACAGACCCGTGATTCCTTGTGTCTGCACCCTCCATGGTCCCTGCTCCCTCACATCTGCCTCTCCCTCAGAAGTGCACTCACGTTCCACTGTGGAATCACTTTGGTGAGAACGATCTTAAGCCCTGTCCTACTGTCTCCTAACCCACAGAACTTAACATGAAGTATGGCTATTTTATTTCCATTCTTTAAAAATGGTAAACTTCAATCCAGAATTAGCTGTACAGTTGTCTGAATAACTGTCCACCTCCAGCCACATACAATTCCAATGAATAATGAGAATAAAACTCTAGAGTTTTTCTTGTGGAAGAATGCTTGATTTCCAAAAATATGCTTCCTATCTATCTATCTATCTATCTATCTATCTATCTATCTATCTATCTATTCCATTATTCTTTTTTAAGTAATGGAATTTGGCTTTGCAACCTGCTAATGGCGTCAGTTAGGGAAAAGTTGAGACAAATGATGTAGTACTAATATCCCCTTTCCCGCAGCTCAGTTTAGGATCTGTAGGTTACAGCTCTGAAATATAGATTGCTAGCTACTCTGCTGCTGCTTAGTTTGTTTCTATGAACCAGTCTCTGAAAACATGAGGAGTTTATATTAAACACAGATAAAACACGCTTTCCTGGTATCCACTTCCAATTTCCTGAATCCAGGTCTCTGGGTGTCATGCTTCCTGGTCTGTATTTATAGCCACTGGCCGTGGAGATTCCACTGTTCACTGGAGCTGAAGAACCACTGCCCTAGGGAATGCAGTTAGCAGGAGAAATACCTTGTGAAAGGCCCCTGGGCAGGAAGCTAGCAGCTGAAACCAGGCCTTTCCTGTACTGGGCATGCATTTTTGGAATTGGTTTATTCCCTCAGATCAGTAGAGCATGAGAGTTCAAGATTTTGGGGCACAAGGAAGGATTCATTTGTGACTCACCAAAGCTCCATGGTCTGTTGTGTCACACAATAGGCAATCACTTCTTGCTCAGTTGTTAAAAGGAATAAGCCAAATCAAATAAATAGCACGCAGTGAGTAGAATAAACAACAGCTCTAATGATCTTAAGGATGAGTGGGAAATCACCACCCACAGTCTGTCCTTTGGATGACAAAGTACTATATTGTTAGGTCTTTACATCCAGCTTTGCATTTAAGTTAAAATGTTCTAAACGAGAGTAAAATGAATTAAATTAGAAATAATAATGTTTAGTCTCGAGTTTATCATTTCAAATATCCTTTCTGTCTTTCTTTTACTTTTTATTGAAAATTGTTTTATTTCATACAATATGTTCTGGTTGTGGTGGCCCCTCTCTCAAATGATCCCAGATGGTCCCCACCTTTCAATCCACATAAAATCACATCCTTTCTCGGTCTGTCTCATTAGAAAACAAACAAACAAAAAGCATCTGAAAGAAACAATAATAAAATAAGATAAAAATAAAAACAAACAAATGTGAATAGGATCAAACCACCAAACTCTTTCTTGTGCTTTTCTTTGGTTCTTTGTTTTTCTTTCCATGTGTCTCTGTTTTACTTTTACTTAAAAAAAAAAAAAATCAGACCGAATCTCATGGATACCAGACTGGCATCCAGCCTTGAATTCCTGATCTTCTTGTCTCTTCCTCCTGTGTGCTGCAATGACAGGTGTGTGTCACCATGAGCAGTTTATGCCAGTGCTGGGGATCTAACCCAGAGTTCTGTATACATTACGCGAGCACTCCAGTGACTGAGCTGCAGCCCTAGACCAGTCAATAGATTCCTGAAGGCTTTTCTTGCCAGTTCTTCTTTTAGCTTGTTAGCCTTGTACTTTAGTTTTTATTGACTCAACATTTTTAAATGAGAAGTAAGGTAATCCAGCCATGAGATGTTATCTCCATATTTTGGCATCTCAGTAATTGATTCTGTTTATGTGACCTGTTGGGAATCGTTCTCCACCCTTCCTTCACTTTCTGTCTCCCAGTCTCACTGCCGGTTGCATTATAACCATGCAAAAATAGAGTCTCACTATCATAACATAGAATAGAATAAAAATGTGTCTAAGGTCTTTTTTAAAAATGTAATGGCTACAGGTCACTTAAAACCATAAAGGCTACTCACTTAGATACAGGTAAAACTCCACTTGTCCCCACCTTAATGGAATGTTTTTCAAAAACAAACAGACATTGACCTTCTGTGGTTGTTTCAGTAGGCACATTTTCTAACATCAGCGCATGAGATGATATAAGGAATTTTTACCACTGTTGTTATCAATCGCTGTTCTTTTATTGTCTTTTCATCTGAACTGTAAAAGACAAAAACATTGTAAGCTGCTTTTCATGTGTGTGGGTGTTTTGCCTGGGTATATGTCTGTGTACTATGTATATGTCTGGTGTTGAAGGAAGCCAGAATTGGGCATCACATTACCTGGGACTAGAATTACAGAAGGTTATGAGCTTCCATGTAGTAGCTGGGAATTGAAACCTTATCCTTTGGAAAACCAGCCAGTGTTCTTATGCTCTGAGCTATCTCTCTGGCCACCTGTTAAACAATTATTTACTCTTAATTACAGTGTGCTTTATTTAAAAACAAAAACAAAAACAAAAACAAAAACAAAAAAAAAACAGGCTCTCACTCTGTAGCCCTAGCTAGCCTGCAACTCACAAAGATCTTCTTGCTTCTGCCTCCTATGTGCTAGAATTAAAGTATGTACCACCACACCCAGTCCTGAGAGCAATTTTCCCCAAAGTTATAAATACAAAGCAAGCTATAAACCTGTTATTGGTTCAAGTAATTAGAGAGAGAGAGAGAAAGAGAGAGAGAGAGAGAGAGCCCAATATTTCTTCAGGATTTTTATAAGTCAGTATTTACTCCTTAATATTTCAAAGAGTCGGGGTGGAAGTGTGGCTCATATGGAGACAAAACATGACTAACAATGAGACCAGGAAAGGATGCTTGTAAGTAGCTTTTGGTAGTATTGTTGATATTGCCCTTTCATGCTGGAAACCAAAGCGTCAGTCGGACCCATTTAAAACATCCCTAAAGAACTGATTAATGGAAGACAAGAAAGTGTGAATTCATCGTGTTAACTTTATCGTTGCAAATACATATGTCCATCAAGAAGACTTCAACTTTAAAAGGCTTTAAAAAAATGCTCTCAATTATGAGGAAAAAAGTCAAGTAGATTTAATTTAAGATTTAGGCACTAGCAGTTACTGCTTATCAGCAAGTGCTTACTTCATGAAATCGAGGCCCTGGGTTTAATTTCCAGTGCCAGAGAGCATTAAAAGAACTTAGTAATACTAAGTAATATGTCTAACACTACAAACTGTGTCTTCATTCTCTAGGGAAAGCAATGATAATTTAAGAAATGAATTAAGGAAAAGCTGAAAGAAGCTGAGGAAGACCAGCAGTCTCAACTAACCTGGACTCCTGGGATCTCTCAGATACTGAGCCACCAACCAGGCAGGATTCACCAGCTGATATGAGGCTCCCTACACATATACAGCAGAAGACTGCAGGGTCTGGACTCAGTCAGAGAAGATGCACCTAACCCTCAAGAGACTTGAAACCCCCAGGGAGTGGGGCAGGCGGTCTGGTTGACTGGTGGGGGACATCCTCTTGGAGATGGGGGAGGAGCTGTGGGATGTAAAACATTTGGAGGGTGGACCAGGAGGGAGATCAAGTCTGGACTGTAAAAAAAGATTAAAGAACAAATTTTCTAAAATAGAAACAAAAGAATACCAAACAAATGTCACAGGAACAGCAGGATGGCTTAGGAGGCAAGAGCAGTTGCAGGGCAAGCTTGGTTGCCTAAATTACACCCATAGGAAACTCATGGTTGAAGGGCAAAATCAGCTCCTGAAAAGACACACACACACACACACACACACACACACACACACACACACACACTCATACAAACATACATACACATACTCAAACATAAACGTACACACATACACACACATATACACACAACAAACAACACACACACATGCACACACATACACACACTCACAATCACACATACATACACACACTCAAACATAAATGTACATACATATACACAACAAACAACATACATACATGCACACACATACAAACACAATCATACACAACACACATATACACATAACATACATATATACATAAACACAACACAAACACCACACACAGACATATATATATAAACACAATCACATACATATACACATACACTCAAACATATGTACACACATCACACACCACCCAGACACACATACAAACACAATCACAGACATATACACCTATACACACACACTCAAACATATACATACACACGCCACACACACCTCACACACATACACAAACACACACTGACAACACACACATACACACAAAACACACATAGATGCATAATAAGCACAGAGAGACACATCCAACACACAAACATACACACACTCAAACATGTACATGTACACACCACAGTCATATACACATACCACACACATACACATACCACACACAGACAACACACACACACACACACAAAACAAACAACACACACAAACACACACACGATACACAGACAGACAAACACATACACTCATAAGGACACCCACACATATACATATTCCACACACAGATATTACACACATATACACAGAACACACAGACATACACACACAACACAGACACATGCACACTCATACACACTAATAAAAGTAAAATATTTTTGAGAAAAGTTGAAATAACCTCAAATGCTCAGTAACCTTAGCATCACGTATACAGTTTATAATGATCACATCTGAGGGAGTAGCGCAGGCACTGCACTCAGCACTCACCATTTTTCTGTGACAAGAACACTAAAGCATCTCATTTCTAACTATTTTGAAATACATTTTTTATAGCTTTAGTCACTCTGCTGTATAATAGATGACTAGAATTTATTCCAACTGTTTGTAGCCTTGTCTTAAACTGTTCCAACCTCCCCTGTTGCATTTCAAGGCTCGGATAATATCCACTTCATCCATTTTTTAAATCCACAGTTTTGGATCCCACAAACAAATGCCATGATATGGGCACTTCTCTTTCTGCCCCTGGCTTATGTCACTTAAAGACCCCCTGTTCCATCCGTGACACTGCAAATGACAGGATTTCATCATTTTTTATGGCCGAAGGGCATTACATCGTTTCTTCATGTAGTCACAAGCTAGTGAAGTCTTAGGCTCTATTCATCTCAACCAAAATGAATGAAGGAGAGAGTGCAAAGTCAGTTCAAGATCTTGACTAATTTTTTTTTTTCGCTTGTATACCCAAGAGTGAGGGTACTGGATTACATTCTTATACTTTCAGGTTTTGATGAACCTCTATTGTCTCTCACAGTGCCTGTGCTGACTGAGCATTTAAACTAGACCAAAAAAAAAAAAAAAAACATGCAAGTTTTCTAAGGCAGCGATTCTCAACCTTCCCAATGCCGAGACCCTTTAATACAGCTCTTCACACTGTGGTGATGCCCATCCATAAAATTATTTTTCTTGGTGCTTCATAACTGTAAGTTTGCTTCTGTTATGAATCATAATACAATTATCTATGAAGAATCTCTCTAAGAAAGACGGGGCCATTTGACCCCCCATGGATTGTGACTCACAGGTTAAGAACTACCACTCTAAGGTTTCCAGACTAGGAGCCCCCGAGCTACGGATCCAAGTACAACTGGAACTTTGATGCTTTCTTAAGATTTGATGGAGCCAGGTATCATGTCTGTCAGTCATTCAGTATGACTTTATGACTATATTTAGGTAAGTAAACAGTAAGCCAGTAAAACACACACATACACAGACACACACAGACACACACAGACACACACACACACACGCACACACACACACACACACACACACACACACACACACACACACGAAGAACATATCTTGCATTAAGAAAGAAAATCCTGGCTGAGCGGTGGTGGCGCACGCCTTTAATCCCAGCACTTGGGAGGCAGAGGCAGGTGGATTTCTGAGTTCGAGGCCAGCCTGGTCTACAGAGTGAGTTCCAGGACAGCCAGGGCTACACAGAGAAACCTTGTCTCAAAAAAAAACAAGAAAAAAAAAAAGAAAGAAAATCCTGAAATACTTGAGTTTTGTATTCATTGTTCACTTGGGTGAAAATTGTCAGGGCTTTACTTCTTGTGATTTACACATAGGTGCTCGAGGTTTCATTTAACTGACAAGTTAATGAACCACGTTCTTCTCCATAAGTATGTTCAAATGTTATGTGTCAATAAAAATAAAGCAACAATTCCCATACGCACGTTTGTCCCCAGCCCTGATCTGAAAGGTTAGGGTCCTTGGCCCTGCCTCCTGCCAAGTGTTCTGCCCAACACTTTGGAATGCGAACTTGCTTGAGCTAGTACTTGCTTAGCATAATTTCACTGGTGGCTTGTCTGTCTAAGGTAGTCAGGGGATATTAAAATAGTCTGACAATAAAATCGCAATCAGTCAACCGTATAGCCACCTTCCAAGGGGGAGGAAAACAGCTCCTTCTCCTAAGGGCCTGAGAAAGATCAGTTTACAGGCTGCAGCCCTGCCTAGGATCCTTCCTCAGTCCTCCATCTTGACACAGTTACAGGCCTCTGCAACTATCACTTCACCTTAGCCCACAGTCAGGGCTGCTTCCCCGCATACCACGATGTGCTCAGTTCTTCCTCTGCCCTGGCTTCTGATTGGAAGCCTGGCCGCTGGATAGTGACCTCCAGGACCCTCGCCTTGGTACAACCTGTTTATACAATTCTTCTGAAGTTTAAGGTGACAGACTGCAAGAGGGCTGTGAAAGACTGGGTACTATCATCCCAAGTACCGCAACAGAGGCCAATAGCAACAGATGCCAATAGCATCAGAAGCCAATAGCATTCCAGCTGCACTGGCATCAGCCCATGTATCCCTAACCGACAGCCTGCTTGCTGCCATGAAGGATCTTCTTCAGTACGCTGCCTGCTTCTTGGCCATTTCCTCCACTGGGTTTTTGATTGTGGCCACCTGGACAGACTGTTGGATGGTGAACGCTGATGACTCTCTGGAGGTAAGAGGCCAGCGACTTCGATTTTGCTCTAAATTTTCTGTCAGGTTTAGAGCCAAACACAGACTTCAGTCCTGCAGGATCATGACATCAAAGATAGCCAGCAAGGGGTAAACCGATCCTTAATGAGTCTTAACACTGTTAGCTTATTTAACTCTGCCACTAATCTATAAGGTAAGTACTGTTGTCCCATTTCACAGATGAGGTAAATTATCTATTTTTCCAAGGTTACATTTTTCACAAGTATAATTATGTAATGCCTGCCACAGATTGCTCCAGAGGTTCATCCCTTCACTTTCTGTGTATCAATGAGCAGAATATTGATAGAGTCACCCTTATGACAGAATTTAGAGTTCCATGAGAGAAATTTTAAAGCTAATCATCTGAGGTGTGTTGAGCAAGTGGACTCTGTGAAAGCCATTCTAAACGACATCTAATAATCCCAGGGATTTGGGAGACTGAAATCAAAAGTACATAGAAGCTACTTGGCAGGTGTGGCAAGGGGAACGTGTGACTCTGAGCAGGAGAAAACACTCAGGCCAAAAATCTTCCCAGTGTACCTCAGTGCTCAGGAATAGTCATGGACTTAAGAACTCCACTCTTAATAACTGGTTATACGGCAGGACGGCTGCTCCCGAGGGAGGTGACTGGGTGAACTTACATTTGAGAATTGGATACCAGTCAATGAAAAACATTTTAAAAGGTGAAGTTCACAGTCTTTTTCTGTGGTGATGTAGGGGTAGGAGTGAGGCTGAGCTGAATAAGGTTCAAATCTTCGGAATTATCTGCTGTTCCTAAGTAAGGCTGCGAAAAATGTAGGTCAGACAAACATCATGAAGTGTGCAACTCAGATGAGTCAGGGGCAAATCCATTTTCTCTTTGCTGTATAGCTTGAGCGGATGATCTATACACACTAATGCTGTGTTATCTATGTAGGTTAAAGAAGACCTGAGGGTGGAGGAAAGCTTGCTATCTTTATTATAACTCTGTTTACAAACTCTCAAATTGTAAGTAGAAATGAAACTCACAATTTTTATATTTTGTTCTGGGGTCTTCTCCAATTTTTATTTTTGTGTGGGGATGCTTAAATTTCCTTTGAATCCTACACAACATTTTAAAGGCGACGGAGTTATAAATGCCTCCATAATACTGAGAGTTTATATTTCTAAAAACTGTTATAGAATGGAAGTCCTCTGGATTATCTGTTTTGCAGTGAGTCCAGGGATGGCATTCATCTGAGCAGTAATGCATATACAAGTAATGCATATATATGCAATATATATATATATATATATATATATATATATATATATATATCTTTGCCCCTTGGACAGTGCTCAGGGAAAGTGTGGCTCAAACCCCGTGAAGCCATTAGTTTCTCATTATCCAGGCTGCCAGTCATAAGTGATCAATAGAAAATAAAGTTGCACGTGAGCACACTTTAGATTGACTTTTTAAAAATGTTTTTTTAAAAATATGCAAAACCCCATTTGAAGTCATTGGTTAAATATTTTCTAAAGCGGCTTGAAAGTCTTCTTGCCTCGAGTGAGAATTTTTAACCTTCTTGGCTAAGAAATAGTGTTGTTGGAAGAGTCGTGCTTACTGAGAGAGCAGGAACCTCAGCATGAAGCACTATATTCCTTTCATTTTAGTTTCTCAATCAATTTGCCTTCCAAACAGCACAAGAAAATCAAAGGTTGAAAGGAATGAAATGAACACTAGAAATTATTCACTTTGAATAAATCTTTCCTAACCTCACACAAGTTGATAATTTCCTTTTTCCATTTTCTTTGCTTGGTTGGTTGTTCTCAATGTATCCCGAGTGCAGTTTCCCTTCTCTCTGCCCCTCCCAGTACCCCACACTCTGTCTCCTAGATCCACTGCTCCTCTGCCTCTCTTCAGAAAAGAGCAGGCCTCCTAAGGATATCAACCAAACATAGCAAAACAAGATGAAATGAGACTAGGCACAAACTCTCATATTAAGGCTGGATGAGACAATCTAGATAGGAGGGTCCTAAGAGCAGGAAAAAGAATCAGGGACACCCCTAATCCTACTGCTGGGAGTCTCACAAAAACACCACGCTCAACAGCAGCAACCTGCATGCAGAAGACCTAGGTCACGCCCATGTAAGCTTCATGAGTGCCATTTCAGCCTCTGTGAGCCCCTGTGATCCCTATGGGCCACGTTCTTCTGGTGCAAAAACCCTCTGGCTTCTACAATATTCCTCTCCCTCAAGGGTTCCCTGAGCTCCAAGTGGAGAGAATCAATAAAGACCTCTAATTTGGGCTTTTTCTCTTTCTAATGTTTGACTGTGGGTCTCTGCATCTGCATCTGTGCCTTTTCTATTTCATCTCAGTGAAACCTGTTGTCCAAAGGGCCTGCTTGTAGAAACTATCCTGTAGTCCCTCCTGCCACTTTTCTCTGAACAATCTCTATCACTATGTTTTAAAGGGATATCAATCTTTTATAATAATTTCTTTATTTAGTCAGGATAAAATTTATTGTTTTGTGCAAAAGATTGAAGGTTCTCATAATCACTGGCTCATTTAGGCTGTTCTTTCTCTTTTGCATGCCACCCTGGTACATGTTAGCATTTCACTTTCTTTAAACAATTGTTGGAAAAAATAAATGCAATAAAAAAAGTAAATAAAAACACTATAATAGGCAGAAGAAGTCTTTTGGCTCACAGCCCTGTTAATATAAGTATGTAGGTTGGAAGATTGGTTCTTTGGTTTAGTTCAACTTGGCAAATATATAAAATGTAGGTCAGAAAGAAGCACTGTGCCTATGATACTAAAAGAGGCAAGGATAAAGAAGGAATGCATCTTGCCTTTCAGGAAGGGCATTGAGTACATTAAAAAAAAAAAAAAACGATGAGAATGAACTATAACAAATGACACAGATCAGTTCATATTTGAGGAGTAAATGAGCAGAATACCATTGGAGCAGAGATGATAAAGCTGTCATTCTCCATTAGGCGTATTGAAATAGGGCTCATCACAGAAAAAGACTTTCAAACTAAGCCTCCAAATGATGCTATTTCAAAGGGAAGAAATAGCAGCAGACAAGACTCTGTGACACACACACACACACACACACACACACACACACACACTTCAGAAAGAGTTTCTTGGATTTGTAAAGGGATATAACTCAAAGCAAGAGGTGTAAAGAATTCAGATAGTCTTTCTTTGACAATTGTTGGAGAAAACTCACTGCAATAAAAATATGTAAATAGAACATTCTCAGGTTTTACTACCATACCCCGCCTTGGAGAGTGAAATTTTTTTGTATTTAGTAGGGGTAGAAAGAAAGAAAGAAAGAAAGAAAGAAAGAAAGAAAGAAAGAAAGAAGGAAAGAAAGGAAGAAAGAAAAGAAGAAAGGAAAGAAAAGCACCCTGGAAAAGCAGTGGGCATGGCCTTAAATATAGGCTGAGCAGCTCTCCTGTCCTCTCCATTCTTGAGTCTGTTGTTCCTGGGAAGACTTGGGTGCTGAAAAGAATGGGATGAAAGTTGTTAAAACCAGTAGCTACTCAGGTCTTCGTCTATGTTAATTGACTTCTCTCCGGGAAATCACGTCCTTTGTCTTCTGTTCTCCTCCCTCAAATATAAGAAGGAGTTGAATTTAATTGCACTTTTATCACCTTTTACTTTACCATCAGGGTTCCCTGAGTGCCTATAACCCCTGAGCAATGGCGACTTGTTGAGGGATCAAAGATACTCAGAGCTTCCTCAGAGAAAAGCTTCCATTTGGGAGTTTCACATGAATGTGCACTAGCGTCACTCCAGTTTCACACTCATCCTCTTTTTCTCAAGCTCGCCATCATCTCCCTTTACCTCACCCTTCCTCCCTCCTTCATTTTTTCCTTTTCTCCTTTCCTTTATGTTCTTATTCTTCTCTCTCATGCCCCTTTCTCTTTATCTGTTCTTCTTTCTCTTCTCGCCCCACAAATATTCCTTTGCATCCACAGTACGACTGTCACTGTAGTGGGTTCCTCGTTATGTGGGTTTCACACTCTGAAGCATCTGGAGGTGACTCTCAAACAGTAAAGGACACAAATTGGTGAACACACAGTCAATTCAGTGTGACAAGTACTATGCCTTAGGGTGAGTAACCATGAGTGGACATCTTATACTGTCTTGGATAATAAGTGGTATCTTCCTAGAATTTTCCGCTAAGCTAGAATTTGAAAATCAAGTGAATGAAGCAGAGTGCTCTAACCAAACTAATGGAACACACAGAGACATAGGTGTGATTGCTCTGAATGTTCATGGTATTATAGATTCTGTTCTGATGTAGACAGGAAATTATAGGGGCTAGGTAATCAAAAGCTTAAAGTATTATGCAAAATATAGGTCCAACCCCATAGGCAAGAATGCCTCAGTGGAGACAAATACATACATGCCTTTTAGAAATATCAGCCTTTCTGACTGCTCATGGTGGGTGGCTCATGAGGGTGAAATGAACTATGAGGAGACCTTTTAAGGGACATTTGAGTGAGCCAGGAGGAAAATGACGCTTGTGTAAATGATAATGTTAGTAAGCATAGAATGATGTCGATAGAAGTCGAAAGTCTAACTCAGATGGGTGGGAGTGATTGACTGCCTGAGCCCAGAAGGTAACAGGGAGAGAGAAGCCAAGGTGGAAGCCACCTCACTGACTTCAGGTGACCTGAGAAACCACTCTTCCAGTGGTCAAATGGAAATGAGAATTTCTGTACTAAAATCATGGAGCATGCTCCCTGGAACAGTTTTTGTTTTGTTTTGTTTTTATTTTTGTTTTTGTTTGTTTTTTTTCCTATCTTAGCTTAATATGGTGGCGGAAACTGTTAGTCAGTGGGGAAGTGTATAGACTATATCTTAGTCCAGAGGCTCCTGGTTAAATTTCATTTGTCTCCCCTGTACAAAGAGAGTGGTAATTCATATGCCTAGCTTTCTGTGAGAAGTAAACGAGCCTGTGTACACCAAGTATTTACCATAGCACCAGGTAAACAGGAGTCAGCCAATAAATGTCAGATATATTATGATTAATTCTTAGTTCATTGTTTTGTTTTGTTCTGGGGAGGAAGTGACATTTTGTATAATGCTCACCAATCTGAGAGATTGACGAATGAAGTTCCGGTCTTATTTTTGCTATTGATCCTCTTAGAGAAATGTTGTTTATTTCTCTGGTCAATGATTTTCCCAGCTTTGTACTTATGAGTGATTATTACTTGACTCAAGGAACTAGGCAAAAAATGGCGTCCTATAGCAGAAATTATCTATCTACCAATGGATGCTCACAACGAATGAGGGCTAGGAGGATTAGTCATACTGTGTTGATAACTATCTTGTAGGATATGTAGTTATTTGTTTTCTTGTAGGAGTCGAAAAAATACTTACTTAGGAAAGTTGCTGGCCTCTCCATTATCAGAAGCGAAAAAATGTTTGCACAGGATGATTCAATTTCCAGTTAATTTTTTGTTAATTATTTCCTGGAAATTACTATACTCTGAGCACCATTATGATTAAATTTTTATTACTTTAAAAGAAGGTTGTTCACAGTAGAATTTATTTCATCCTCATAATCAGGTTTTCTCCTAGGATTCCTATTTGCCTTACCAATGCCATAATCCTTCCAGATGTAAAGTATGTATTAAAATTATTATGTATAATATGTCCTCTGATTATTTATATACCAATTTTGTGTCCTGTTTGATTTTAAGTTTTTATTTTAGCAAACATTTGATAGGGTGAGTGGACGCCTACTTTTCTCATGATTTTCTACTGCATTGAGGTCCACATTACAGGAGCTTAGGATGCATTTGGGCACATGAACTCATGGAGAAGTTGATACAATATATGCCATATTGTTGAAAGAATTAACAAAAGATGATCTTTGAAGATTCATGTTAAACCCTGAGTAAGGAGTATGTCTATAGTGAAATGACCATCTTTTAAAAGACCTGATCTTATACTTTTCTGCAATATAAAGAATTAATACATACATTTGGATCATCTTTTTAATAAGAAAATAATTTAAGAAAAATATCTAATCCTCTAAAGTGTTTAATCAAGCTGATATAAAAGTGTACTTGGCCTAAATGGTGAGCCTTTTCTGCTTTGGTCTTTAAAGAGAAACGTTTTTATAAAGGAAAAGGCACCTAATCATTATTTTCCCTTTTTTATTGGATATTTTATTTATGTATATTTCAGATGACATCTCCTTTCCCAATTCCCCCCAGAACTCCCTATCATCCCCCTGCCTCCTTCTTGCTTTTATATAATTTTGATTACATGCAAGTATTAAGGTCAGTTCTAGGTTGAGGGTCTAGCAATACAATACATGCATATAGTCAAGGAACAAGCAAGACAATAAACACAAATAGTCAAAGAACAAGCAAGGCAATAAACAAAATTCCGTGAACACTCCTGTGATCACTGTTTCTAAGGCCTTATCAGGATGACCATGACTTTAGGCTAGAACAAAGAAGTAATCTCAGGCAGGAATCTAAATCTTAGGCTAGAACAAAGAAGTAATTTCAGGAATCTAAATTTTAGGCTAGAACAAGGAAGTAGACTTCAGACATGAAAATGTCTTCGGGCATCTAATCGTTATTGAAATACAATATGTGACCTCTGACTCGGGTCAGTTATTATCACTGACTGTGATGCTATGCTCTCTTAGGACAGCACTGTAATACAGACAACATGAGAATTATATCAAAATCTAAGTGTTTACATAGGTTCTGTAGTGTAAATCAAGTCATTTAGTAGCCATAAGAGTTCTGTTCTGGTGGCCGGTGCTATAGAAGATAGAATCCTTAAGGGACAACTGCTTTGAGATTCTAAGTAGCCAATCCCAGGATTAAGGACTAGTTTATGACACAACAGCTCACTGGGAAGAGTCTTCGCTGATATGATCTCTAAGGGATTTTAGCGTGAGGCCAGGCCAGTATAAACTCTCCATTTTGAATATAGTCGTTCCAGTTTATGGATTTAATTGTTGTAGTTTGTTGATTCTGCTTAAAAGCATATATACACCCAGGCTTGGCAGTCCATCTTTGCAATTCCAGAGCTGATGAGTTTGAAACAGGAGGATTACTGCAAGTTCAAGGGGAGTTTGGCCTACTGACTCTCTGTTGCATATAACCAGAAGAAAAAAATTAATTAATAACTGAACATATGGACATATGAAGCAAAAATTCATAGTGTCATATTGATCATCTTGTACTTCAGATTAAAGCAGACTTAGTTTTGCATTTATGTGGACTGACAAAAAGAGACAGACTGTCTCCAGTAAGTAACTATTTAGCATCTGTTGTTTATCAGGATGGGGGAGTGATGGAATCCTTGAAGCAGGGAGCCATATCTACCCTGCTTGCTGATGCCTTCCTAGCATTAATTGGCATGCCGATTAGAACTTGACAAGCATTCAGCGACACAGAATAGAATGTAGCATTGTAGAGACATTCCTGTGGAACCACAGGTTGGAAGAGATAAACTCCTGCTAGAAAGAGCATAGAGAGCTGTCTTATAGAAAATGGATTGTTTTTGAAATGAGACTTGAATTCCAGGTAGAAATTTAACAAGTTAAGAGCAAAGAACATTGTTTTGAGTATAGAAAAGGTTTGAATAGCTCAATGATCTGAGGAACCAGGAAGCCTCTGTGCCTGTGTGAAGTGGTCTTTGCAGAGCTAGTGGAGAAGTGTTGAGACCGTCCACATCTAGATGCAAGCAGACACTCACTGTGGCTAAGTGTTTCCATCCATAAAGAGCTCAGGAAATAAGGCTGACCAGGTGGACAAGGGAGAAAAAGAAGCCAGGTGTCTGGATCGTCTGTGGTATCTCTCCACTTGGACTGTCAGTGAGCAGTCAGAAGATGTGTTGTACCTTCTGCTTTGTTGGAACTTTGGGAAAACTTCATCTCTTTTGTGTGGGAAATGATCCATGTCTCACTCTCTGAACAAATGACATCCCTGGAGCATAAATTCCTTCAACATTGCTGCCTGCGTTATTCATACACATACCGATTACATGGTTAAAAAAAAAAAGGCTCAAAATTAGAATTTTCTTTTTCAAATGGCCCAGTGAGATTAAAATTATGAGTTCCCATTTTACAGGTTTTGTCCTTTCAGAAAGGTTAGCCACAGCATTTAAGAACTAGTTAGCCTTTAAAGAACCTTGTTTTAAGACTTCTAAGAACTTCCGTTGGCTTGGCTTGCAAAACGGTTCCTAATAAGCCAATTTTATCACAGGCAGTGAGGTTGACTAAAAGCAATAGCCTGTAACACAGAGGGTTTTCCTAAATTGATAACTTAAAATCTTTTAACCTTGTATTCTGTGCACAAAGGCACCTTTAAGTGTGTCTACATTAAGTGCTGTATTAAACACAGAAGTTTAGTTAATTACAGCCACTATTCTCACGTATCTAAACTGAGTGTGAATACCAAGGGATTTAATAGTGTGCCCCTAGGCATTAATACCTAATGAAATTGGATTCCTTGTTTCCTCTAATGACCTTATTGCTTTTTGAAATATGGTCATGGCAGGTAAATGATCAATAGCCTTGAAATTGACACCAGTACTGGACCATAGCTGAATACCCTTGTTATTAAGGATTGTGTGAGAGTTACATCAGTGTATAGAAGGAATGGTCACCTATAATGTAACAAGAATAAAAAAATATAAACCATCATCATTTGATAAGAGAGCCATGGCTTCATATCCAGGGTACACCATTCTAATTAGAATAAGCTAAATTTATGACCTGAGAGACTGAGGAGATGGGTACTAACAAACTCTGCTTTTCTCCATAGTATAGTAGGTCCATATACCCTAACTGTATCAGTTTCTTAACACTGCCATAACAAATGACCTTAAGGAAATTATTCTCTTGTAGTCATGTAGGCTAGAACTTTAAGATCAAGATCTCGGCAAGGTCCCTTTC
This sequence comes from Rhabdomys pumilio, assembly GCA_030674055.1. Taxonomy (NCBI): domain Eukaryota; kingdom Metazoa; phylum Chordata; class Mammalia; order Rodentia; family Muridae; genus Rhabdomys; species Rhabdomys pumilio. Next base: position 11,992,875 of record JANHMN010000011.1, read on the forward strand.
ATTGTCTCGGGAGCTTCAGGGGAACTACTTTGGTACTTCGGTACTCATGACTGTGGGTTTGTGACTGTGTGACTCCCAACACTGAAGTGGTCCTGTGGCTCCATTCCTGTCTGCCTGTGCTTTTCCTTTGTAAAAATATGATAAAGACACCATGATCCGTTAGTTCAGAATCCCCTTGTACAACTGATGCAATGCCCTCTTCTCAGGCCTGTAACTCAGTTGTTTCTACAAAGAGGGCCATAGTCACAGGTTCTGGGGATTAAGACAGAGGCTAATTAAGAGCTTAATTAAGGCTTTAGGCTTTTAGAGGGCTGTCATTCATTTCATTATGTCCTCATTTTTAGTGAAACCCAGTACAGCCAATACTTAAGTGATAGCATTTAAAAAGTTACCATCATTTTCATCTGAGCTAATAAATTACACTATATTAGCAATTTCTTAATATTTTAAACTACCCTGTCATTATCTTCCTTATATAGATCAGAAAATTGAAATTCAAAACAGGGAAGATCTTGCCAAAGGTTACAACATAGCTATTAAAAATGTCAATCTGTGTTTTAAAATTATGCTCATATGTGTGTATACATGTGCATATCTTGCTTTGGAAATCAACGTGTCAGGTCGAACAAGATGGATTATCCTCATTAGAGTTTTGACCTCTGTGTTTTTCTAGGTCTGATAATCTTCCATATAATCACGAGCATTATTTCCAGATTTAACAGTAAGGACAGCCTGCCAGAGTGGTAATTTGAAGAATGAGAGCCTAGGCATGAGAATCAAGTTAGGATCACTTTACCTAAAGGTTCTCTTCCAACATCAAAGTATCAAGTACAGGATACCTTAGCCTGAAATACAGTTCGGGAATGAGTTGTAGTTTACCATAAGCAAGACTTGTGAATATACACATGGAAGGCTCAGTTGGACTCTTGTCTTCTTCATTATTATTGACTGTGCTGTTACAGTATTTTTCCTTCCCCATGCCTCTGTTTCCTTGTTTGTAAATAGATGATTTCAGCTCATTAACAATCTTTAAGAAACAAATTACACGTGTAGCCCAGGCTGGCCTCAAACTCATGATTCTCCTGCCTCTGCCTCCTTCAGCAAATCCTACCAGAGTGCACCACCTCTAAAATATAAACAACTCAAAGAAAAAAACCACATGATCATCTCACTAGATGCTGACAAAGCATTTGACAAAATCAACACCCCATTATGGTAAAAAGTCTTGGAAAGATCAGAAATTCAAGGCACATACCTAAACATAGTAAAAGCAATATACAGCAAACCAGTAGCCAACATCAAACTAAATGGAGAGAAACATGAAACATTCCTACTAAAATCAGGGACTAGACAAGGCTGCCCACTCTCACCCTACCTAATCAATATAGTACTGAAAGTTCTAGCCAGAGCAATTAGACAACAAAAGGAAGTCAAAGGGATATAAATAGGAAGGAAAGAAGTCAAAAATTCACTATTTGCAGATGATATGATAGTATACTTAAGTGACCCTAAAACTTCCACCAGAGAACTCCTAAACCTGATAAACAACTTCAGCAAAGTGGTTGGATATAAAATCAACTCAAACAAATCAGTAGCCTTCCTCTACTCAATGGATAAACATTCTGAGAAAGAAATTAGGGAAATGACACCCTTCACAATAGTCACAAATAATATCAAATACCTTGGTGTGAATCTAACCAAGCAGTGAAAGATCTGTATGACAAGAACTTCAAGTCTCTGAAGAAAGAAATCGAAGATCCCAGAAGATGGAAAGATCTCCCAAGCTCGTGGATTGGCAGGATTAATATCATAAAAATGGTCATCTTACCAGAAGCAATCTACAGATTCAATGCAATCCTCATCAAAATTCCAAATCAATTCTTCATAGAGATAGCAATTTGCAAATTCATTTGGAATAACAAAAAACTCAGGATAGCGAGAACTATTCTCAACAATAAAAGAACTTCTGGGGGAATCACCATCCCTGACCTCAAGCTGTACTACAAAGCAATAGTGATAAAAACTGTATGGTATTGGTACAGAGACAGGCAGGAAGATCAATGGAATAGAATTGACGACCCAGAAATTAACCCACACACCTATGGTCACTTGATCTTGGACAAAGCAGCTAAAATTGTGCAGTGTATAAACGACAGCATTTTCAACAAATGGTGCTGGTTCAACTAAAGGTCAGCATGTAAAAGAATGCAAATCTATCCATTCTTATCTCCTTGTATAAAGCTCAAGTCCAAGTAGATAAAGGACCATTACAGAAAACCAGATACACAGAAACTGATAGAAGAGAAGGTGGGGAAGACAGTCAAATACTTAGGCACAAGGGAAAAGCTTGTAAACAGAACATCAATGGCTTATGCTCTAAGATCAAGAATTGACAAATGGGACCTCATAAAATTGCAAAGCTTCTGTAAGGCAAAGGATACTGTCAATAAATTAGACACCAGACAACCAAATAACCTTATCAAAAATGGGATACAAAGCTAAACAAAGAATTCTCAATTGAGGACACTCAAATGGCCCTGAAGCACCTAAAGAAATGTTCAGCATCCTTAGTCATCAGGGAAATGCAAATCAAAACAACCCTGAGATTCCACCTCACACCAGTCAGAATGGCTAAGATCAAAAACTCAGGTGATAGCAGATGCTGCCAAGGATGTGGAGAAAGAGGAATACTCCTCCATTGTTGGTGGGATTACAAGCTGGTACAACCACTCTAAAAATCAGTCTGGCAATTCCTCAGAAAATTGGACATATAATTACCTGAGGAACCAGCTATACCACTCCTGGGCATATACCCAGAAGATGCTCGAACATATAACAAGAACACATGCTCCACTACGTTCATATCAGCCTATTATATAATAGCCAGAAGCTGGAAACAACCCAGATGTCCTTCAACAGAGGAATGGATACAGAAAATGTGGTACATTTACACAATGGAATATTACTCAGCTATTAAAAATAATGAATTCGAGAAATTCTTAGGTAAATGGATGGAACTAGAAAATATCATCCTGAGTGAGGTAACCCAATCACAAAATAACACACATGGTATGTACTCACTGATAATTGGCTATTAGCCCAGAAGCTCACAGTATCCAAGATACAACTCACAGACCACATGAAGCTCATGAACAAGGAAGACCAAAGTATGGGTGCTTTGACTTCTTAGAAGGGGTAACAAAATACTCATGGGAGCAAATATGGAGACAAAGCATGGAACAGAAACTGAAGGAGGGGCCGTCTGGAGATTATTCTACTTGGGTATCCATCCCATGTGAGGTCACCAAATGTAGAACCTGATGTGGATGCCAGGAAGTGCATGCTGACAGGATCCTGATATAGCTGTCTCCTTAGAGGTCTCCCAGAGCCTGAAATATGCAGAGTCAGAAGCTCACAGCTAACCATTGACCTGATCATGGGGTTCCCAATGAAGGAGTTAGAGAGAAGACTTAAGTAGCTGAAAGGGTTTTTCGGCCCCATAAGGAGAGCAACGATACCAACTAACCAGAGTTTCCAGAGTCTAAACCACCAGCCTGGGAGGACATAGGGAAGGACCCTTGGCTCCAGCTATATATGTAGGGGAGGATGACAGTGTCAGGCATAGGTGGGTGAGGAAGTCCTTGGTTTAGTGAAGGCTGGACCCACAGTGTGGGGGAAATTGTGGGTGGGAAAGTGAGAGTGGGAGGGTGGGTGAGGACTTATCCTCATAGAAGCAGGAGGAGAGGTGATTGGATAGGAGGTTCCTGGATGGGGGAAAAATGGGATTACATCTGAAATGTTAAAGTATCCAATAAAAAAAAATGACATAATAACATACTTAGATAGAAAGTATTTCAAAGTGTAGACTTAATATAATTTTTAATCACTACCAATTGTAAATATCTTACATACAAGGCAATAATGAAATTATCAGGAGAGTTTTAGCAAGTCCCAAATAGAACACAGAGTAAGAGTTTCGGCATGCTCATGTCACTATGTTCATGTTAATATAATTTTCTTTTTGGAAAAGTGTTTTTCTGTCCTTTCCTTCCCCCGGACAGTGTTTCGACACCTCTCCCTTTGCAACTCTTCCCTGCTCTACTATCTTATTTATCCCTTAGGGATGAGTTTTAAAAACTGACTTTCCACTATAACCATGAAGGTTTTCTAAGCTAGCTTCAATTTCCAAGGTAATAGAATCTATAATTGAGTCTGAAGAAACAATGATATTGCCTCTACTTCATATTCATGTGCTCTGTCAAGAATACTTGAAACTATTGTCTGCTGGGATGTTTACTATTGTTTTTAAAATGTTTGTGGTGACTTAGGGCCCACCGATATAGGTGTAGAAAGGTCAGGACACTGGTACCTTTTAGCTCTAAGTGGACATTGTCATCTGCATGCCAATTCCAAGTAAAAGCGCTGTACAACTGTCTAATTATGTTAGATCATTTCTCAGTCCCTTTATGTTTATGTCATAGCTTAAAGGTTTATAATATGTCAGTATGGCAGAGAGAAAGACAATTGGGGACGCTCAGTCATTTATTGCTGCCCTTTTTCATTTATTGGTTTTCTTTGCTAATTTTAAATTTATGAACCTCATATAAAACAGCATCTTTCTTCATGAAAGTCAATGTCCATAATGAAGATGAATTAATGTACGTTGCTGATAGACTTGAGACATTAGCATTATCATCTATTGTTTTATAGATTTATTTATGAGTAAATGCTAGCACATGAAGTGAAATAGATTGCTTTTACGTTAAAGCATGATTCAGTGACAGAAAAATATATTTAGTTCTGGTTTTATCCCTCTCAGCCATGACTTATTTTTCCACACACCCCTTCCAAGCAGGAAGGAAATTCATTTCTTGGCCCAGAAAGCCTTCATTGTCAAAGTCTAAGGGAATATATTCTACTGGCATTGCTTTATATAAATAGACTTCTAGTTATGCTTGTAACCACTATACTTTGATAGCAAACATGATAGCTGAGTGTCCATTTGACCAAGAGGAAACTGAATTGACTTTGCAAGGTGTTTCACACAATGTCTTTCCCAACCTCCAGGTGAGCACTAAATGCAGAGGCTTGTGGTGGGAGTGTGTCACAAACGCTTTTGATGGCATTCGTACCTGTGATGAGTACGACTCCATATATGCAGAACACCCCTGTAAGTATACTGTAAACCTTTCTGTTTTCCAGGGAGACTGTGCCAAGGGATACTGAGCTTAGATATCCATTTGCCTGTTGTATGGTATTAAGGCTTTTAATTCGAAATATTGGCAATTAGAAATGTGTATCTGCCTCTGAATATGGCCTTGTCAGGCATAAGTGGGAGAGGAGATCCTTGGTCCCATGAAGGCTGAACACCGAGTGGGGGAATTCGAGGGTGGGGAGGTGGGAGTCGGGGGGTAGGTAGGGGCACATCTTCATAGAAGCAGGAGGAAGGGTATGGGATAGGGGATTCCTGGTTGGTGTGGGGGGGGGAATTGGGTAAGGGGATAAAATCTGAAGTGTAAATATAATATTCAATTAAACATTTTTTTTAAAAAAAAAGAAATCGGTATCATTTTTGAAATGTGAATTGAAACGTATTGTATCATATTTCACCTTTCCCATTGATCTTTTAAATTCTTTTATGGTCACAAGGGACCTGACACAATGCCTTATTCACAGTAGGCTTATAGTAAATATTTCAAGAAATGGAAACTTATCCGTTGGTGTTGTGATTTTATGATTAGAATTGACATTCTATGTGAATAGCATTCACTGATGTGTTTCAATTATGACTTAGCTAAAGTAGAAAGTGAACTAATTTTTCTTCATATGAAGATTTGCTAAGATAGAGTAGCAGAAGCAGACAGAAAGGGAGAGGGGGGGAAGGAAGAGACAGAGAGTGATGGAAAGGGAGAGGGAGAGGAAGAGGAAGAGGGGGAGGGGGAGGGGAGGGAGAGAGAGAGGGAGAGAGAGGGGGGGAAGGGGAGAGAGAGAGGGAGAGGGGAAGGGGAGAGAGAAAGGGAGAGGGAGAGGGACAGGGACAGGGACAGGGACAGGAACAGGGACAGAGACAGGGACAGACAGGGACAGAGAGAGGGAGAGGTTAAGAGAGACAGAAATCTGGGCTCCTTAGATGAGAACACCAGCACATGAGAGGAATCATTAGCTCAATGTTGGAGACACCTCCTCTACCTCTCTCTTTCTCTTTTTTTAAAATTTATTTAATCTTTTTTTCTACACTCCAAATTTTATCCTAGTCTACTCCCTGACTGCTCCACATCTCATACCTTCTCCCCACCCCCTCACCCCCACCCACACCCAGACTTCTTCACTCCCTGGACCTCCAGTCCAGGTTAAGTGCATCTTCTTTGACTAAACCCAGACCCAGCAGTCCTCTGCTGTATGTGTTGGGGGCCTCATATCAGCTGCCTGGTTGGTGGTCCAGTGTCTGAGAGATGTCGGGGGTCCAGGTTAATTGAGACTGCTGGTCCTCCTACAGAGTTACCCTCCTCACCTTCTTCCAGCTTTTCCCTAATTCAACCACAATGGTCTGCAGCTTCTGTCCATTGGTTGGGTACAAACATCTACATCTGATTCTTTCAGCTGCTTGTTGGATCTTTCAGAGGGCAGTCATGATAGGTCCTTTTCTGTGAACACTCCATAGCCTCAGTAATAGTGTCAGGCCTTGGAGCCTCCCCTTGAGCTGGATCCCACTTTGGGCCTGTCACTGGACCTCCTTTCTTTTAGCTCTCAAACCTACCTAGATCAGCAAAGCCATGTGCCCATGGATAAAGCAATCTTTTAAATTAACAATCTATTACTAATCCCTTCAACCCTTCTTCACAGCACTCACCTGTTTATTTAGAACTTTGAACTATGCCAAAAATACCAGTCCTGCTATTAAAAGAAAGTGCTTTCATGCTTTTCAAAGCCAGTGATGGGTGGTAGTGCCATGCAGCATCAAGATAAATTAAAAGTGGGTTCCATGGAATGTGCCTTTCCCCCCAGACATCTATTTTAGTCCAGGACAAAACACATTAAAAAAAAAAAAAAGAACAATCTCAAAACATCTTCATCTGCTTCATCTGCTATTTGGGAGTGCGGCATCTGAGATAATTTTTGCCATAATTTTAAAACCTTTTAATTAAATTTTTGCTTAGAAATTTTAAAAACTTTCCATTTTCCTCACTATATTCAGCTAACTTTATCTATACACACACACACACACACACACACACACAGAGAGAGAGAGAGAGAGAGAGAGAGAGAGAGAGAGAGAGAGAGAGAGATTCTGATTTAGTGAAAAGGAGGAAACATATTCTGAGTTCTCATTCTATTTCAAAAATGTGGACCAAGGTCAGAAGACAAACATTTATTTATTTATTTATTTATTTATTTATTTATCAATTTATCTATTTATTTATATTTCTGTATGTATATGTGTGGGCATGGGCATACCCAGGTGCAGTTGTCAGTGCTTTCCTCCTTCCTGGGTTCTGTGGTTTGAACTCAGATCTTCTGGCTTGGAAACAGACCTTTACATGCTGAGCCATCTGCTGAGTCTGGGAAGTCAAGCAAAAGTTAAAGCTTTTAAAATGTAAATACTGATAATACACAGTTATGGAAGAAGAATTAGAACCACTCATTAGGGAAATGAATGTTGCTATTTTAATATATTCCTGTTACAGCTTCACCTGTACTGTATCATTTGTCTGTTCTTACGTATTGTTTTCAAATGGTAAAGAACTTTCATTTGTATGTAAATATATGTTTAAAGACAACAATAATAAAGATGTGTTTTAGAAAAATAACATCTTTAGGTCCCCTTGGTTAGGAAGCTATCTACAAGGTGTAAAGATTTTATTTCATTTTCTACTAAATTCATAGAACCAATGTACCCAGGATGTGTGGCACCTGATAGATATCTGTCCTCTGGTGCTTCTTTTGTTAAAAGTAGTTTGAGCAACCCTGAGTAAGGATGCTAACTCTCTTCTGGAAGCCAGAATTCAACCCTTGAAAAAACAAATTCTTCCATAGATTGCTTGAGCATTTTGCTTATAACAGATCTGCCCTCCTGGAACCAGACCAACCACAGGGCTCAAGTTCTGTAGCTTCATAGAGACTTCCATATCAAACAGAACATGCAAGAATCTCTATAGGAAGGCAAGGCCAGTGTAGGTATGAATGAATATCTCATCCTAATGCTATTAATGGCTTTGGGTGGGCCAAAGTTTTCTCATTTGTAGAAGGCCCACTTATGTACTGAGTATTAAATTAAAGAAAAAATTTAAAACTCCAACATATAAAGGTTAATCTTCACGATGTTTCTTGTAGTATTGTTAGAAAAAATATTATATATACATTTGATTTTTTTTTTTTAGAAATAATGACAATTTTTAAGAAAGAAATTTCAAGTCTTAGGCTAAATATATTGATAAACGTATTGATAATTGTCTTGGTTTCTGTTCTGTCACAGTTGCTGTGAGAACATGTTCTGACAGAAGCAATGTAGAGGAGAAAAGCTTTTTCTTGGCTCATAGTTAAAGGGTTCAGCCCATGATGGCAGGAAAGTCAGTGTAACAGGGACGTGAAGCAGCTGCTCACAATACACTCACCAATGGGAAGCAGAGAAAGGTGAATGGTGTGGCCAGTTCACTTCATCATTTTTATATAGTCCATGACCCAAGCCCAAGAAAAGTGCTACTCACTTTTAGCATGGGATTTTCCATCTCAATTAATTTAACTGATGAATGCTTCACAGGCATGCCTAGAAGCCAAACAATCCCTGGGAGGTATGTCTATATTCTCTCATATGAACAATTAGTAGTAACATCATAAAAACACATGGACATCTACAGTATATTCACATGCTGATAAGATAGGAAGACTTTCATACATTAATTTTTTTTCTTCTGCAAGTGTATCATATAAATTTTACCATTTTAAGTAGGGAAAATCGCCTATATTTCTCACAAACATAAGCCAAAATTTTATCTCTCCATTGGGAAAAAACCATAAAGGCAAGAAGGTTCCAGATTATTATGAAAATAAAATATAACTAGTTTATAATGAAAGAAAGAAATATATTAATATTTTCTATGATCTAGGTAATATAACAGTAGTTCATACACTATTTTTGATGTAATTTTCTTTCTAGTATTTTGAATCAAACCCCAATTTTTCCGTACAAATCTGTATAACTGTCACTCAGAGTTTTGATTTCACAATTGCAGTCGCTTTATGATAGTTTTGAATTTCTGGAGAAATTATAGGCACCCATATTGAAGCTTGTATAGATATAAATTCTGAACTCTATGTGAGGCTTTATGTTGCTGTGTCTAATCTTGTGTTCTGTGATGTTCCTGTGGGAGTTAACATGTCTGTTCCACCTCCCCCGCCTCCTCATTCCCCCATTTCTCTTCCTTCCCCTCCTCCCCCCACCCCTGCTACGACTCCATGGTCTTGCAGTGAAGCTGGTGGTGACCCGAGCACTGATGATCACAGCTGACATTCTAGCTGGCTTTGGATTCATCACCCTGCTCCTTGGTCTTGACTGCGTGAAGTTTCTACCCGATGAGCCACAAATCAAAGTCCGCCTCTGCTTTGTTGCAGGGACCACATTACTCATCGCAGGTACTGGGCTTAGTTTGTTTTATTCAATAATCCTGAGTCCCTGACCATCCTTGGGTTGTGCTACATGAATCTAACATTTCTCCTCACTTAAGACAGTCTATCTATATCCTGCCTCCTGACAGCAGCAGTACAGCTCTTATACAAGTCAGAGAGTTTATTTAACAAACTTAACATACTTCGTTTTTAGAAAACATCTTTAATATCACTGAATACTTTCTTTATTAATCAATAAACAAAAAGTCAAATTACTGAAGAAAATTCTTGTGAATGTTACATAAAAGGTAATCAAACTAAGAGGCTGAAGATAACTATAAGCTGAAACCATTATCTACAGTTAGACTGCGATTCACAGATTTTTAAAGCATGCATTCTGTTTTGTAGTTTTTTTTAAAAAAAGGTTTTTTTCCAAATTAATTGGTAAATCTAACACTGTTATAGAAATGGATGATAACTTACACCTTTTTATAATGGTTACATCTTTGAATAGCTTCGATGAACAATTAGACTTATAAATCCAAATAATGTTTAAAATAGATATTACCAACTCTGCAGGAGTTGGTAATATGTACCACGCCACCCCAAGAGGGTAAACATTTTTCAAAATATCCTTTCAACATATTCCGCTGTGTAGCCCGCGCGATATCCCTGCCCGCAGGAACTCACGCGAACACACAGGATTCTATCGCAGCACGTGTTTTATTTTCCCAAGCATGGCGGAGAGAGAGGCGGAGTTGAACTTTTGCCCCACCTATATACCCTTTGGGGTGGACAATTATGATTGGCTGCTTGCTCAAACTCCCAGGTTTCCCTGCCACTGACATGCGCAGTCTAGTGGCGGATGTGACGTCGGAAATTAGGCGTTCCCAAGTCACTGCGCATGCGCGGTTTTGTTATTACACACACGGTCAGGTGTCAGCAAGGACAGCTTCCCACACCGCTGACTCCCAGTTATCACTTTTCTCATGTTATACAATTTCTACTTAATATACTAGAACCAATGTGCTATCATTTCAAGTGGGTCAATCAATCATTAGAGAGCTTAAGCTGTGGGCTTCATTCAAAATGTGAAAGGAAGGCATGTCACTTCTCAGCCCACTCTGACATGGTCTCTAACATGGTGAAATGATTGTTAGAAAAGATGCAGTTTCCACATGGGATTTATCTCCCCTCCCCCACCCCAGCACACTGAATTGTACTGTATTGGACACAATTTACATGTAGATATTGACTGAATTAATAGGATGACCCAATTTACATGTGAATGTTGACTGTATGTCTGGGACAGCATGTATCGCAGTTAGAGTTACAATTGTTATAATGAAACACGATGACCAAAAGCAAGTTGGAGAGGAAAGTGTTTATTTGGCTTACACGTCCATATCATGATCTATTACTGAAGAAATTCAGAATAGGTGCTTAAACAGGGCAGGGAGTTGAGTCAGAAGCTGATGCAGAGGCCATGGAAGGGTGTTGCGGCTTGTTAATAATGGCTTGTTTAGTCTGTTTTCTTAGAGAACCCAGGATCACCAGTCCACCAAAATGGGCTGGCTCCTCCTCTATCAATCACCAACTAAGAAAATGCCCCCAATGGAGGAGTTAGGGGAAGAACTGAAGGAGCTGAAGGGGTTTGCAACTCCATAGGAAGAACAACAATATCAACCAACCAGATTCCCCAGGGCTCCCAGGGTCTAAACCACCAACCAAAGAGTTCACATGGAGAGACCATGGAGCCAGCTGCATATGTAGCAGAGGATTGCCCTATGTGGCATCAATGGGAGAAGAAGCCCTTGGTCCTGTGGAGGCTCAATGCCCAAGTGTAGGGGGATGCTAGGTCGGTGAGGCAGGAGTGCCTGGGTGGGTGGGGGAGCACTCTCAAAGAAGTAGGGGGGAAGGAGAATTGGATAGAGGGCTTACTGAGGGAAAACCTGGAAGAGGAATAACATTTGAAATGAAATTAAATAAAAATAACCAATAAAAAAATAAAAGAAAACGTCCTACAGCCAGATCTTATGGAGGCATTTTTACATTTAAGTTTCCTACTTTCAGATGACTCTAATTTCTGTAAATTTGACATAAAAGTATTCACCACAATGCCGTTACATGTCAGTATTGATTTTGAATCTGGAACAGCGTAGTGTACATGTGAGTGTTAACTGTTTATCTAGGGCAGCACCATTTACATGAAGGTGTCTGGGATAGCTTCCTTCACAGGTCTTGAAAACACAGAATATTTTTAAACACCATGTACTTTCAATTAAAAGTTAATGTAGAAAGGCCAGTCTGTGGTGGTACATGCCTTTAATCTCAGCACTCAGGAGGTAGGTGAATCTCGCCAACCTAATCTACATAGTAAGTTCCAGGACAGCTAGTCCTATATAAAGAACCCCTGTCTCAGTAACAAAACAAAACAGAACAAAATGAAAGCAAAAAATAAAACATAAACAAAACAAAAACAAAACAACCCTGAGAACTTAAAATAGAAGAAACTTTACGTAGAATAAAAAAAAATGTCCTATGTTATTTATGTTTCCAATGCTTCCAATACTTGTTTTAAATGTTTTCATTTTGAAACTGTCATGTTGAGGGACAAGCCATGTATATGATGGGAGCCTGTTGACATCAGAATGGAGATGATGACTTCTTGACCTGGTGAGATACATCAACTGTCATATCACGATAGTAGACGGCATTACTCACATATTTGTGACAATGTTGACCCAGATGAACGCATACAACTTCAGCACACGACACTTGGTGGTAGTAATGGATGGTACGCTACAAGAGAATATATTTAATATAATATATTTTATCATTATTTTAGAGTGTACTCCATTCACTTTAAAAAGGTGTTTTAGGTAAAGCGTTGTACCCTGTTAGAGCTGACTCCTGTTGCCCATGGGTACATTTCCTCACTGCATTGTTTTTCTCTTGATATTGACCTTAATTTCATATTTTCTTGTTCACTATGGCCTTGGGAGAAATGAGCCATGATATTTTGGTCTATGTATGTGTGTGTGCACATGTGCATGCCATGTAGCTCAGGTGTACAGCTTGTCAACCACACACATTTCTCTGTTAAGTGATATATGGCTGTACGAAAATAACTTTGGGAAAATGAGAAAGCTGTAAAGAGATACATCACAGTGATCATTTCAGAGTTTCACAAACAGATGAGCACTGTGTCAGTTCGTGACGGTGCTTTGTTCTTTAGAGAGAGAAGCTGAAAGGCAATGACAGAAGCTGCCCAAACTTCTATTGTCCATAATCACTGTAGCAATATGACTGCTTTATCTGGCACCATGCATCTTTAACAATATGGAGATCCCTGGGACTTAAACTTGGAGAATGCTCTGCATCATTCCTGACCCCTCCCCCCTCGTTTCTTTCAGGTACCCCAGGAATCATTGGTTCTGTGTGGTATGCCGTGGATGTTTACGTCGAACGGTCCTCTCTGATTTTACACAATATATTTCTCGGGATCCAATATAAATTTGGTTGGTCATGCTGGCTTGGAATGGCTGGGTCTTTGGGTTGCTTTTTGGCAGGAGCTCTCCTCACCTGCTGTTTGTACCTCTTCAGAGGTAAGAACAAAGCAGAGGACGGGTTCGTTTTTTACTGTCATCCTTCCCAATCCAAAGAAAACATGTCTCAACATCTCATCAGATCAAGTAGAAATGATACCCTTTGCATTTTCAGTTGTTCAAAGACAACTGAATTGTAGTACTCATGGTTGATTCCGCAGTAGTAGATATTAGTGGACAAGGAAAGCCAGAGCTGCATCTTTGTCTAGTACTCAAACATGCACTAGTAATTGATGTACAATGATCATTGATGTGCATGAATCTAAGTTCACTAAATCAGCTAAATTTATGTTTAGGGTTAAATGGACAACTTGGCTGAGCGTCAGTCAATATTTGTTGGTAAAGAATGTAACGTATGGTATTAGTTTTCTAAAAATCTACGTAAATTACCAAGGTCTCTTAATAATAAAACAAAGGAAATTATTCACCACTATTTCAATATGAAGATAATTTTCAGGTTGAAATTCTCAAAACTTCATCCGAGATTTAGGAATGCTACATGATTCCAACAGAGACTTCTGTGTGTGATTTGTATGTGCTGTGTGTGTGCATGTGTGTGAAAAACAGAGTGTATATGTGCATGTGTATGATTGTGTGTGCTTGTGTGCATGTGTTTTGTGTGTTTGAATGTGTATATGCATCTGCATGTATTTGCACGCATAGATGTATATGTACTTATATGCATGCGAGAGTCTATATGTGTCTCTGTGTGTCTGTGTAAAAAGTGAGTATGTATATGTATGTATATGAGAGCATGTATTTGTGTGTATGAATGTGTGTTTATGTATATATGTACATATATATATGCACACATGCATGTGTATTTGTGTGTGTGTGAACATTCACAAACATGCCTGTGTGCATTGGTGTATGTCCTTGACTGACTTGAGAAGAACACATAAAATGACTATTTTTCATTTTTGAAAGTTAACTGGGTTATATGTATTTTCATTTTTTTGCATTTATCTCTTTTGAACAGATGCTGGGCCTGAGAGGAACTACCGTTATGCCATGAGGAAGCGCTATTCAACTGCAGGTGTGTCCATGGCCAAGTCCTACAAGGCCCCTCGGACAGAGACAGCCAAAATGTATGCTGTAGACACCAGAGTGTAAAATCTGCCAAATATTAATCGGTGTTCCTGTGTTGTTTAATTACTCAAATCAATGTGTTCAAGTTAATAAAATAAATGATCGACTTTGGAGCTTTTATTTACGTTTCTGATTCAAATTAATTAATTGCTAGTTCAATCAAAATGCTGTCTTGTCTTCCATGCCTCACTCTACTGTGCCCCCAAGAGTCTTCCTGCATTTTAAGTTGACACTCATCAAATGTAGAAATATGTTCAGGTGTCTTTATTGCTTTTGGAGATAATGTCATAGTAATATTAAAGTGATGCTTCTGAAACACCAAGCAATTTAAAGCAAGTTCAAGATCCTAATTTTGAAAGGATAGAGGACCTCTTAGCTCTCCCTAACTCAAAGTACAATTTTTATTCTCTCAGGGAATTCATCAATAACTTGAAAGAAGGTTATTGTTCTAAATTTAAACTTGTATATCAGAATCTAACGTACTCAAATATTATTAAAATGAAAAAAGAAAATACCAGCCTCACGTACTTGCTTCCAGTGGAAGCTCCAGATAGAAACTTCCCCTTCACACTCTAAATGTCAATGGCGAACGCTAAATTAATACTGGAGTCAGGGGTGATTTCTCCTCACTAATGCAAGAGATCAAGGTATAATTTTCATAGCACCCCAAATCTGCTTGTACACTGACAGATTTCTGTTCTATTGTATAATAACTTGACCAGGGAGTCACTCACATGTAGATTGAAAGTCCAAAATGTACAACATTAGAATGTACCTGTTACGATGCCCACATATCTTCAGATGCTCAGAATCTGGCTGTTTAATAGCCAGTATGTTACAAACCTTAGAAAACAACTATTGATTCTAATGTACTAGAGTTGATCCTCAAATATACTGAAGAAATTTCTCATAGAAAATATGCAGTCTGTTTTTAGGAAAACAAAGAACATAAACACATAAAGGAACCAGTGTGGAGTCTAAATGAGACACACGCATATGTACAGCATAATCGTCTGGAATATTCTAACTTGTTGAGTTCTTTGAAAAGCTAGAAAATTTAATGTCCAATTACTTGACTTCTTCTAATTCAAACAGATGACATTAATACACTTGTACTACTCTAAAAGACATAAAATAAAGTAAAATTTAATTCCTTGGGGGAGGGGAGAGAGAAAGGATGTAGTGAATTTCTGGACCTGTCCCCAAAAGTTGTGCTTCTCACTCTTTAAGGAGAATGAGAGCAGGAAGTGATGGAATCTACTGTGTGTGATGAACTCATGCAGATCTAACTGGGGGTCCTCTTACTCCTCTCTTCTGGAGAGGTTCTAATCTATCCTTACTATCAAGAACAGCTGAAGCCTTCTAAGGCATTGCATGGATATCATTAATTGTGTGGTTGACAGTTAAAACCTTGTAGATTATGGATAGTACCCTCATGGATATTCTATGCATTTCAAAATATTTTGTGCTTTTGTTTTTCTCAAATGTTCTTTGTAGTTTTGAGTGTTAGTTGGAGGTGGGTGGGTATGCCTGCGTGTACATATAATAGTAGTTTTCGAAAATGTTTGTACCAACGTCAGTTCCATAGATGTAAGAGAATTCTAGGTACTACACGTCTGTATAATCAGAGGCCAGAGGAAGATGTCAGTTGAAATAGTATTAATTCTCAACTGGACACAATTTAAAATCATCTGGGAAGAAAGCCTCAAAGAGGGATGGTGTAGATCAGGTTGGCCTGTGAGCAGGTCTGTTGTTATGTTGACTATATTGATTGAGATGTAAAGACCACTCCCTATGGGTGACGTCATTCCCTCAGCTGGGGTTCCTGGACTATAAAAGGAGACTGCAAACTGAGTTCACATATATATCTACTAATTGGCTTCTGCTCTTGACTATGGATGTCATGTGACTAGCTACTCCATGATCCTTTAGCCTTTAGTTTCCTACAATAATGCACCGCAAACTAGACTTTGAAGCCAAATAAACCCTCTAACAAACTCTTTAGTCGGGACGCTTTATCACAGTAACAGAAAATGAAGCTAAGGTATTAGAAATTCTTTGTCAGTCTTATTGCACTGCAACAGGGTCTCTCATTGAACTTGAACCTGGTAACCAGCAAGTCACATCAATCCTCCCATCTCCATCTCACACTACAACAGTGGGAATACAGGCTTTTGCCACCACGCTCAACCTCTTACTTGGGTGTTGGGGACTCAAACTCAGGTCCTCATGTTTGAGTAGCAGATGCTCTTAGCCACTGAGCAGTCAGCCTCTCAGACATCCAACCTTGTGATTTTTTTCTTTTAGTTTTATTTTTTCACAGTATCTATTGTACTTTAGATAGTATAACAAGTGTCTTACAGTTCTTCTGAGGAAAGACGTAGAAATTAAACAGTTCTCTAGAGCATGCATAGTTTTTAATTTTAAGGATTTCATTTGTATGAAACTATTTCAGAGATTGGTCCTAGTTAATATGCATAAATATTTTGACTTTTTATTAATTAAAATGTTTTGAATGGCATAGAAGTAATATCTGCATTTTGGATTTTGAAAGTTATTTGAAATATTTATTCTTAATACACTATATTTAATAAAATGTCACAAAACTAAGCATAAGATATGTTTTCGTATAGAATCAAAACAGATATTAAATAGTTAAGGATGAATGTGATGAGTGGTTGCACAAAATGCCAAGAAAGAAAAGGATAACATAAGCCTATCTATACCGACATGATGCTAACGGCTCGGGCATGAAAACAGTCAAGAAGATGCTGAATTCTAGCATTCAGTTGTGGCTGCTCATCACAATAGAAAGAGTGGGATAAAGCTCTGCAAAGTTTTTCACTTCTCCTGCCACACACATTGAAACTCACCTTTTCCCATTATACATTTATATATGCATTACGGAAAGATGTAAACTACAAAAAAAAATTGAGAATGCATTTTATTTAAATACTGTGTTGAAATTATTTTCATGATAACCAAATAATTGAGGAAAAACACAAAAAGAGAGGAGCATTGTTTATTTTGGTGTCACTCCCTGTTTATAGGTGTCAGTCTATCATCACAGGGAAAGCATGTCAAGGCAGAGAGCCTTCATCCTGATCAGGAAATAAATGGTAGAAGGAAGGATCCAGGACAAGATGTAAATGTCAATGACACACCCCCAGAGACACATTCTCAGAGACACGCCCCCGGTGACCTTCCAACAACTCACCATCCAAATTGGGACACTTTGACAGGAAAAGTGAAGTCTGCTTATGCTCAGGTGAGGATGACATGGGGGTTACAGGAAGGTTTGTTCGTTCATCAGTTAAAAAGAGTGATATGTACAGGGTTCCAGTATTATCCATTTTAAAATACCATTGGGGACAAGGAGTTTTTTGATTGCGTCTACTTGAATTATTTTATTTCTTAAATTATTATTCTTTGGTTAGTAGGAGCTTCATGAGCTGCCTCATATTTTCTGTTTATATTTCTGTTATTGATTTTTCAATAATGTTAATATTGAAACATGTACGTAAAAGAATACTTAGTGGCCAGATAATCACAGCGTGTGTTTTTCTGTGTAGTCAGGACAATGCTACATTAGTCACTCTCTTGTTGCAGTGACAGAATATCTGAAAACATCTGTGTACACAGGCGGGGTTCACTGTGACTTTCAGTTTCAGTCGCTTCTGGTGTGGGAAGCTTCCTGAAACTAGGTGGTTCAGGGCAGAGTAGACAGACTTAGGGGGTAATTGCACTATCTAGCTTTTTCCTTTCTCACCTATAGAGTATGCCTGTCCAGATTCAGGGCAGGGTTTCCTCCCAGTGAATCCTCTCAGAAAAACATCCTCACAGCACACCCAGAGAAGGGCTTCATGATGTCCTTGATGCTTCTCAGTCTGGTTCAGTTTTCAACCAAGATAAACCATCAAGGGTCCAAGAAGAGGCAATTACTCAACATGAGGTTCTGACTCCGCCCTCCAGCTATTACCTTCTTCATTCCAGGGTAACAATTAATCTGTTTCAAACCCTCAGTTTCACAATGTGTGAGAATTCCAGTTGCTACACATTTGTATGAACACCACTGTTTTCTCTTCCTATAGCCATTCTAGTGAATATCTAGTGCCACTGAAAAACAAAATTAACATTATATTTAATTTTAGTCTCCCTAATGGGCAGTAGACTACTGATGTATACTTTGCAAATTTATTGATCACTTGCATATCATATAAATGAATTTACTATTTAATGCATTTTCAGGTTTTCTATTGTGTTTCTGGGTTTTATTTCTTACTGAATTTTGGATATTTACCACCGATTTCTGATATGAGGCCATGATCAGAGATATAAAACACAGATTGCAGTTTTTTAAACTCTATGAATAGCACAACTGAATGAAATTATTTTTAACACACTCTCTTTCTACTCCTTTAGTAGCTATTAATTTTTTGTGGTCCATTTAACTATTCTTGACTTTCTGAGGCTTTTCTCCTCTGCTTTTTGATAGCTTATATTAATAATCTTTAACATTTTATTTAATCAAACTGCAACATGTATACAAAAGTGTATAAGTGTGAAGTGCATTAAATATTACTTCTAATACACCTAGCACACTGTATAATTAGCTTTGAGATATAGAAACAATAACAGAATAAAACTCCTGACTTATTATTTATATATATTCTACATAATTACTCTGTAATGTGGTTACCAGCTGACTCAAATTTGAAAATCATGTTAAGTAGTTGAGAGAAGATAATTTCCATAAAATTACATTATGTTGTTGTATAATTACATTATACAACAGTACAATTTTCTTCTTATATTCATTGCCTTTTATTTCCTTGTTTATATATTTATGAATGTTACTTTTTTTTAAATAATCAGAATTACAATGTAATGGTGACATATAGTTCAGCTAAACATCTTATTTTAAAAGGTGATTGACTACAAATACACACATGAAAATGTATATACATATCTGTGTTACTTATTTATATTAATGTTTTATAGAGTGTTAAGACTGTGAAGACAATTTCTTCAGTTTCCAATGTTAACACCTTTGGTAATTCGCATTAGAGAAGTTCTTCATACATCATAGAGTTATTTTGTTTGAAAACACAGCTGTATGATTTTTAAATTATCAATGCTGTTATTACTATTCGAGAAGGAAGCATGTCATAGCATACATATGAAGGTCAGAAGACAAATTCATAACGTCAGTTTTCTCATCCCAATTTTATCTAGGTTCTGGCATCAAACTAAGATTGTCATCTTGCCAATCCTGTTTTTGTTTAAGTATAGTATAAATCGCAACCATGTATTCTTTTTAAAGCACAATTATTCTGCTTGATTTCAGCATGAGTAAGTTTTAATAAATTTACTTAGAGAAGGAAATGAGTGGTTCTGTCTTGGTTTGAATGGTTATGACCCCCATAAAGTTCTATATTTGAATGTTTAAATCACCATGGAGTGGCACTACATTAGAAGGATTAGAAAGTGTGTCGTTTTTGGAGGAGGTGTGTCATTGGGGGTGAGATTTGAGGTTTCAAAGCCCACAGTAGGCTCAGTGCTACTCTGTTTATGGATCACTTTGTAATTCTCAGCTACTATTCAGTGCCATGAGTGCTGCCCTGGTCTAATATTCCCCCATCAAGACGTAAATGTACTAACTCTTAAAAACTGCAAGTAAGCTCCGATTAAATTCTTTCTTTTTAAAGAGTTGCCTAGGACATGGCCTCTCTTCACAGCAATATGACAGTGACAAGGACAGGTCCCATATCTGACAGTGTAAATTCCAAAATTACCTTAACCTTTCAGCTTACAAAATGGAAAAAATAAGAATATAGAAATATATGAAAAGGGAGACACCGTTATTCTAAAAACTCTTCTAATAAAAATGTAAAGAATGAGGAGCATGTGATGTGGTTATTATCTGTTGAGGTAGCCTACCATCATGATATCTATTGTGTTAAATATTCATAGCACTTCCACATGACCCTTACTTAGGAAAGAAGTTATCTTTGAAGTAGGAACAAGCATCAGAGGGTGCTTAACACTCTCTTCACCAATAAACAACAAACAAACAAATAAATAAATTATCACAAATACTTAATATACCTATTAATAGCATAAACAATAATAGCCAAAACCACAACGTTTTCTGCCGCACTTGAAAAGCATAAAAAAAATTGAAAAAGAATCTATTTTAAATTATGTAGAAGTATAGAATAGTATCAATACAGCAATGAACAGAGGTTTGATGTTGTCTTGTTTAATGCCCTGATTTTATAAAGGTACTCTCTTGCTATTTTTATAATATGATAAAGTAATATACAAGATTTAAAAAAGAATCAATATTATATACAATAGTACTGTCTAAATGTATATGAATCTGAACATTATAAATGAGTTACATCATTCTATAGGATAGATTGCAGATACATTTTTATCAATTGGAAAAACCAAGATGTATTCCCGAATTCTCCTATCACCTTTCTTTTCATTTAACAAAACATTATACTATTATGCTGATTTGAATATACTTGGTCCAGGGAGTGGCACTATCAGGACATATGTCCTTGTTAGAGTATGTGTCAATGTGGGTATGGACTTTAAGACCCTCATCCTAGCTGCCTGGAAGCCATTCTGCTCCTGACTCCCTTTGGATGAAGATGTAGAATTCTCACCTCCTCCTGAACCAGGCCTGCCTTGATGCTGCCATGTTCCCGCCTTGATGATAACAGACTGAACCTCTGAAAACTGTAAGTCAGCCCCAATTAAATGTCCATCATAAGAGGTGCCTTGGTCATTGTGTCTGTTCACAGTAGTAAAACCCTAACTAAGACAGCTATAGATTCTAACTCTACAAAACCGACTTAATCATTTCCTAAGCTAACATTATTTGCAGCCAAGCCTCAATCTTTTTTCTCTTTTGTGATTGAATACAATAGAATCTTTTTTTCTCCCTTCCTCTAATCCATGCTAAATGGCACATACAGGTATCACTCCATTTTTTCTTAGCATAAGATAGCAAAATTATAGCCTGGTCCCTCAGCTGGCCATAAGTTGATTCAGGAACCTCATCTGCTTCTCCTTTTACCTTTCAGTTCCATTAAGCATTTCAAACAGGAGGCATTTCATCTGCTTCCCTTGCTTCTTGCTCTAGAACACCTCTCCTGTTTACCTTCCACTTAACATCTGACTCATCTTTAACGGCACATAATTTTAGTAAGTTAGCCCTGCACTGGACTTGGTTAAGCACATGCCCCTAACAGCCAAAAGCTCTCTTTGAACTTAGGAGTAGCTTATTTGTGTTCTATTTCAACTCTGTAATATTGTGTGAGTTTCAAGAGGACAAATCACTTTCCTTGTTACTCTGTTTCATCCTGTGTCTGGCATGATACCTAATAGGCTTTCAATACATATTTTGAATAAATGAGTAAAGGAATGACAATAATATACGTACTGAAATCACCTACTGTATGTATAATGATTTATTTTTTGATGGACCATTCCTTTATTCATACATACACTTGGGAAATTGTATTGAAGTGGCCATCTCTGTGTTTTTAAGCAGCCTAAAGCATAGATAGGACAGAGGCACAAGCTGATTGTCATAAAGTAATTGTGCTCATGTAGATATATACAAGCTGCCACAAGACTATCTCTACATGTGCATGTGTAGAAGGAGGCTTCAGAAGGGGGCTTTTATTAAACAAAGAAAGATTATAGACATTTTTGGAGCAAAGAAAATATAGGGAAGAATTCTATGCTGAAACAACAATGCACACAAAGAAACAGAATCAACAGAGGCAACTTAAAATGTGTAAAACTGAAAGTAGTTATGTATTTTCAGATTACAAGTGAGGGAAGTGGGCTTTGCCATGCACAATTTATTTGCAATGAAGACCATGACAAAATAGTATTCCCATTCCTTCCAATATAGGAAAATTGAGGTTAGAGTATTTATGTAAAACAGTTTAATATCACTGCCTGAATATAATCTAGAATATGTGTCTGTATTATCCACATAACAAACTCTTCTTAAGCCAGGTTTTACCTTCAAGGCTGAAACTCTGATTTCCTAATGTATCACTTCACCATATCCACTCCTTTATATTTTAATCTTCTTAGAAATCAATTCTTTTATCTTTGTTTGTTTGTTTGTTTGTTTAGCTTAGCATTCTCCCAGTAAGGGAATAACCTTGGAATTAGGCATAAAACCACCGCTAAAGTAGGGTTTGAAGCCCTTTCGCTCATAAATTGTTGTTCTTGTATAAGATGGACCCTGAGAAGCAGTAATTACCTAAAAACTATTATTCACAACCAGCATTGTTCCTGTGCTTATTTTTTAAAGCTGGTGATTTAGTCATTATTAGATTTTTCTGAAGTTGTATTTATTTCCCTAAAGTAGAAAATGATAAAGCACAAAGTAGATTAACCACATCATATCAGCTTTATTAACAGGAGAAACGGTATAAACATAAGGTTTCTTAATGAGGATTGGGGCATTATAGCAGTTTTATCTTTCTTAGCCAAGCCAAGTTCCTCCCCAGCACCTCTCTCTTAAGAGGTTTATCTACATTTATTTTCTTATATCCTCCCAAGAAATTACATAAAATTACAGCTCTATTGACTCTTTGAAATTGCAAATACCATATTATTACTCTATATTATCCTTAACGATGAAACTACTAATTAAACATTTATTGAGGTCTTTTCTATTATCTTCTTTGTGGTGGATGGGTCTCTCACTTCACAGTCATTATTTGTTTACCTATTCTGGCTACTCAAATATCCCCCTGACTGAAGGATTTTGCTGTGACAGGCAATGTGACTGTGAATGTAATTTTTAATATATTTCTTCTCTTTTTAACATGAACTATGGGTCACATATTATTATATTGTAATTTTTATATTTGGCATTTGAAAAAAAAGTCTTTCTGAAGATGGAAAACATATATATGTTGTCTTAGTCCATGTTCTTTTGCTTTAAAGATACATTATTACCATGCCAAATCTTATTTTAAAATAAAAGCACCTAAGTGGGGCCGGTCTACAGTTCAGAGGTTTAATAAGTTATTCTCATGTCAGAGTGTAGGGTGGGCATGCAGCCAGACCTAGTAGCTGAGTGTTCTATATCTGGATCCTAAGGCAGTAGAGAGAGCAATCCATTGGGATTTGAAGTCAAAATTTTTGGTTTCTTTGGAGACTTAATAGTGTCATGTGATATTTGTTTGGCATTGATATTTGCTGTCTTATGAGACAATGTTTTGCTGAAGCAGACACTTGAGAGGATGTTTGATCTTTAGAAAGAGTATAAGTAGAACCCATAGACAGTGAACAACACTCTTGCTTTGGTTCACCTTGCAATGCTTTGCTTGTCTTTGTTCATCGTTACGTGTTGTGACTTTGCAGAGAGAAAAATTCCAAAGAACTTCTCGTAGTGTTCCAGTTGTTTCCTCCTCCTCCTCCTCCTCCTCCTCCTCCTCCTCCTCCTCCTCCTCTTTCTCCTCTTCTTCTTTTTCAGCTCCTTTTTTTTTTATTAACTCATACACAATTAGTTGTCTTCTGGTTTGTTGAAGCACTAAGTCAGACAACAATATGGCAGATTCTACTGGATTCTTTAGGATTGAGGTGCTGCTACTCACTTGTGTTTGGTGTTTTCCAATTGAACTAAACTGCAGCCACTGATTCATGTTTGGAATCGCCCAAAGTACTACTTCCAAACATGAATCAGGTCCACATCCCCCTTGTCTTATTAACCATCTTCTTCCTCTACCTTTGGTCAGTGGGTTGGAATAGAGGTTGAAGCATTTCAGCACCATTATTAAAGTGGGACGTAAAAAAATTTAAGCCTTATAGGACTTGATTTGGGTTTCTGAAACCCCAGAGCCCAGGACCAGTGACACACTTCTACAAAGCCACACCTACTCCACTAAGACCACATGTCCTATTCCTTTCAAATAATGCCACTGCCTATGGGCCTGTGGGGGACATTTTTATTCAAATCACCACATTTTTCCCTATTTTTATTTCTTTGCTGTGTGTTCAGTTTTAAAACATGGGCCACTGAACTCTTAAAACACATATGGGAATAGTGTTTGAAATATGTTAAGGTCATATGATGTTTGAATTTTATATTCACCTATTTGTTTCTATGTGGATTTGAAAGAAGTGCCAGAGTTTTCCTTATAATATGGCTTTGAGTTTATCTTGAAATGTATTAAAAATTGAAATCTATTAAGATGTCTTTCAATTTGCTTGTGAACAACTGAATTTTGAATGTTTATTGGGTTAATTTGTGTTATTCTTATGATAAAATAATCTCTCTACAAAAAGAGAGCTTATTAGTTTTCACTGTTCATATAAAGAGTTATAAGTTCAGATTAGTATTAACAAGCATAAAACAGATTTATGCTGAAATTCAATGCATAACAATTATTAAGAGCCAAGAAGTAGGAAAATAAAAATATGTATTTGGTTACTTAAACCAAGCTCAGAAAATATTTCATAGCACACATAAATATGTCCCTCTCTTGTAAGGAGTTAATAACATAGCTAGAACATCACTATCAGAGTTAATAATGCTAACATTTAACATTTTCTTACATGTACTAGTTTCCCCAAGTGTTCTAATCTGAAAAGTACTCTTGTCATTGTATGGAAAAGTCCAATATCTAACATGGCTCATTCTTTGGAATTGATAGGATTCAAATGATACATTGTTATTTTAATCTCCGTGATTTAATTGAACTGAGACACAGTTAGCCAACTGAACAAATACAATGGAAAGTGAAATTTACTGAAAATAGTCAAAAAAAATGTGAAGAATACACATAGGGATCTATGTATAAGAGGATGCAGAAAGATTGTAAGAGCCAGAGGTGGTTGTGCAGGAAACGGCTTCTTCCAGACATAACAGGACTGATGCACACATGAACTCACAGCGACTGTGGCTGCATGTACAAGACCTGTACAGGGTCAAACCAGTCAGAAGCCCAGAACAGCAAAGAGGAGGTTGTCCCACACTCTCACTCTTAACAGCACAGATCTTTGCAATTAGAAACTTGGTTTTCACGAATGGAGTGACACTACACGCAGACAACTGTGCTCCAGCAGGCATTGTGCATAGGCATTGTTGGCCAACACAAATGGACTCTGGTTTTTTTGTCCTGGTTTTTTTTTTTTTC
Organism: Rhabdomys pumilio; assembly: GCA_030674055.1. NCBI lineage: Eukaryota > Metazoa > Chordata > Mammalia > Rodentia > Muridae > Rhabdomys > Rhabdomys pumilio. The sequence continues at coordinate 12,018,358 of JANHMN010000011.1, forward strand.
TGTTTTGATAGTTTTGTCTTAGTGTTTTTGTCTGTTTGTTTGCTTGCTTGCATTTCTTTATCTTTCTTCTAGTAGAACAAACTGAATTCTTACACATTTAGATCTGCCTTTAAGTTTACACACAATATCCAGTTATTCGAGTCAGCAACCATCTCTTAACCTAGAGTGTCTGTGGATGGCTGTCCCTCTCTTTAACAGATTACCAAAGTATTACTTTCATCTGCACACTCTCTTTAAGGCAACAAAACTACCATTCAAGCGATATCTACTTTGGGCACTAGAGAGTTTGCCACCGCACTCCTAACCCAGGTTGCTTTGTATAGCATTAGTGTATTTTGTTATCCATTACAGATGACAATCACCACACAAATACCAGGTAAGCACACAGGGGTCTATTACTTATTTTGAGTGAAACACTGAACTTTCCTAGATTTGTCTCTCAGGATCTTACAATGGCGCACACTAACAACAGACCTATATGGAGAAGGCAAATAGTATTAGCTAACATTAGCATCATAAATTTATCTGGATATGCATGCTTATTTTTCTACACAGCAAAGGAAGAAGCCAAAATACCAGCACCACTATTTGGTCAGTATAAGTAGATATTAAGTATGAGAGAAGATAAAAATATATGACTTTGCTTTTTGTAGTCTCTAACTATATTTTTAGAGTAAAACCTTCCCAACAAATACAAAAATAAAATAAAATAAAAAATAAAAACAAAAAACAAGCAACCTACATGCATTGATGAGTTCAGTAATCCTGAATATTACAACTCTTCATCTTGATATTTCAAGATACGACATCTTTACTGATGAGCAATGGTTCTGTTTATAAATCATCATGCCCACTGACCTAATAGGTAATGGCAAGAACTATTTTCCAAATCCACAAATAAATGAATATCTTGTGTTTATCATGAAAGCAACCTCTTTTGTAAAGGTAAACTATTTTTATTACATTTTCTTAGAATTTCAGTTAGTGAAATATCATTAAAAATGATATTGTATTACCAAGACATAACACAGAAAAATCTTAAATGTCATTATAGAGTTATTTTATATATAGCCACAGAGCAAAATTAATTTCCAAGTGAAGGTTTTGTCTTGTACCATGCATTCTATTTTCTTTTTGTTCCTATTTAAAAAACAAAATCTCTACCAAGAATAGGGTCTCACAGCAACACGTTTTTCATTGTTTCCTTTGCTCTTATGCAATTCCAAAGGATTCCACATTTTGCTTTAATGTGATATTCGAGGCGAGTTTCATTTCACAGCCCACACAAATGCTATCCAGGCCGAGCAGGTCTCTATTTTATTTCCGTGAGAAATATTGAATTTTGCAGTTGCCTTTTACAACGAGTTGTACTTCTAACACAAATGACACAGACATGGAATTACAAAGTCGAAAATGAAGAGAGAGTGTGTTCAAGGAAAGGAGAAAGGAGCTGACCCACAGTCTTCTGCTATGGTTATTGTACCACATGGGCAGCATACCTAGTGGTTAGCTAGCCTGGGCTGGAAGCTCACACTCTGGGTCTGGTCTTCTGAATGTGATTATTTCAAATTCTCTACTCAACTCTCTCAGCTGGCGAGCATACACCCGTGCTCACTCTCAGTCTGGCATACTCAATGTATCAAATACCTCTTACTCAGTCTGAGCCCCATTATTATTCCATCCTTTGCAAATCTTAACTTCGTTGTTGGTTCTTTTTGCTTATCCTTGTTAAACATTTGGTATCACAGCAGAGTGAATGGAAATAGTAACCTAACTTCAGACATACCCATAAATTAAATTCAGCTAATTGGCTGCTGGTTGAATTGCACAGGTTTTCGCCCTCTGGTGGACGCTTAGGGACCTTGAAGCAGAAAGAAAAGCAAAACATTCCTTAACATGGGGAAAAAAGCTAAAAATACAATTCTATTCAAATTAAAACCCAAGACATATAGCTGAAATAGAAATTTTAAGAAAGCATTGAGCAATCAAAATATAGGAACAGATTCTAAAGACAACAGTAAAAGCCATGGGCTTGTTTTGAATGCCTATTTCAAGTGTTAACGATAACCAGGAGATCTAAATCAATATAATCATTTTAATTGACACTGCTTTTCTATAGATTGCAGAGAATATCCATCTGCAAGTTAGAATAATTTCCACTAACTATGTGTTGTTCAAAGTGGCAAGTTCCTTCAAATCGCACTTTTACGATTAACAGAATTAGTAATATTTGCTGCTGATCTATTTGAAGAAAATTTGAGGCTTAATACATAGCAGACATCCAGTATCTTATACATCAAATGAAAGTGCCTTCCAGTATTTGTCGAGAGATCTTTACTATAAAACAAAACAAAACAAAAATACTCAAAACAAACAAACAAAAAACCTTCTAGGAAAATAAACTTTTTTTTTTTTTAACCACCTCAACCCACCTGCATATGTCATAGTCTCACACTTCTTCTCTATTTCTAGTCAACAGTATATCAGGCCAAACAACTTTATACCTAGTATGCATTTTCATTAAACTTGAATTGACACATGTGGGACCGTGTCAGGAGCCTGGAGTCTGGGATTGTGGTGAAATGTATGCCATCCCTTGTGGGGTCTCCGGTCATCTCTAGCCAGCGCTCCACCAGAAACCAAGCTATCCTTTCACAGTCCCACAGACATATGTGTGCAATAGATTTGGATTACATTTACTTCAGCTCGTGTGTTTGCTCTTACACAAAATCCAGCTGCTGAATCGTAATCTTCCATCTCTAGATTTTCCCACTATTTTCTAGGAATGAATTAACACCACTACCTGAGATTCACATGGAATATATTTTGAGATCCCTATTACATAGGATATAAATAAGAATTCTTTTCCTGAAGTTATGTTTTGAGACAAATTTATTATTCACATCCTCTGGTTTCAGAGGTAATCAATTGTAGTTGATACATCACATTGTTCACATTAAAAAGGTACAGAGTATTTAACATATATGTAATGTAAAGTAATCATACCAGAGTTGGTTGCATGCCTATCTCTCCACACACTTAAAAGAAAACATGGAGCCTTTTTTTTCTTCCTTTCTCTCATCGTTTTGTCCTTTAACAATTTTTTTAGACAGAGTTTTAGTATGTAGCCCAGGCTGGCCTCAGACCCTTAGTTGGTAATCTTGTCTCAATTGCCCAGTGTCCTATTTACAGTTATATATGATCATATCTGCTTAAAATTTTCAAGGGAATGAGTAATTGTCCAGATAATCAAATTCTTAGACAGTCTGCCATGTGTAAAAGATGGAATCACCTGTATTCTTACCTCGCAAGTTCCTGTAAAATTTTGTGTTTCCTTGTATTCTGGCCTCCTCTGTGGGCTTGCAAGTGAGAATTATCACCACCAAAGCATCTTGTTGCTTAATTATATGTCTAAGTAAACTAGCACATACATTTAAGTCAAATAACACTATAGGCTGGAAATTAAAACCTACCAGTACTCTCCGCTCCAGGTTATCCCACACACAGTTACCCCGGAGGACCGATTCTAGAAACCACACTTTACAGTTCCCAGTGTTTTGCTGCAGACACCCTTGGCTCTACAGATGATGGGTGTGCTTGAATGCTTTCATTCAACATTCTTGTTCTTTTTCTCATCTGAGATCCAGGATTAGGTCTGATGTTATAGTCTAACATTATACTTCACCTGAATTTCCTGTCTTTGCTTGGTAACTTAATGCTTTAAAATAATAACAGTTTGAACTTATCTAAATGATGTCAGTTATGTATTTATAGTCAATCATTTTAAAACAGTATCATTTATATTAGTCATAGATTAATCATTTTTTGGTTAATTCAACTTCTGGGTTTTATGGTTTTAATAATTTTATACTCTGTTTATTTCTTATTTCCATTTTTTCAATCAGCTGCTTAAGGACCACCTTGCAATCTATTTCTTTACCTAGTATGCTTCCAAGGCCCTTGTTGTGAGCTGCTGCTGTGCATGTTCTCAGCACTGCAACTCTGCTCTGGCTAGCTGCAATGCTACATGTCTTAATTATATTAATTATAATATGTGGATGAGTGCCACACTCCTGGCTGGGTGCTGTAGTAAAAAAATATGGCTGGGGAACCACAGGGTCTCTCATGCCACACCGTGTATAGTTGGCTGAGAATGCCCTGGGTTCCTCCAGCTGGAAGTTAGGCCCCACTGTTCACTAAAGGCCTCTCCACGGTGTGGCCCCAACACAAGAGGAAGTCTTTGGGTTTCCAAAACTGGTTTATTGGCATGGTGGATAGTGGATGGATCTGGATGTGCATCCCCCCCAAACCCAGGGCGGACCTGAGTTAAGTAGGGAGGGGGGAAATGGGGAGGGGCTGAGGAGGAATGCTTAACTGGTTCCACCCTCTGGCCTTCAGGTACCTTATTAGTATGTAAATCTCTCTAGGGCCTGGGGCCTGTTTGACTGAAGGGTGCAGGTGGAATGGAGATTAGACTTCATGTCAGGTTGCTTCTGCATGATTTCAGCTGAGAGTTTGCTCACCAGCTCTCAGTTTCTTCTTTGAAAGTACTAAGCAAGTGAAGCAATATGGAAGCTTCAATCAGCTCTGAGGAAGATTCTGCCGACCTTGTTCTTGTTTTCAGGTACGACCATCCTGTGACTGACCCCATCCATCATATTTTGACTACTGTTAATACTTTTTTTTTTAAATACTTAAGTGCATTTTTTACACCTTACTGAGATCATAATGGATTTTTGAAAGGAGGGCATAACCACTCCACCATGTATAGCTTGAGAACAGGAATAGGCAAGTCATAAGATTACATGGACCATAAAATCGATGGTACAAACACAAATGGTTCATACAGTGTTAAGTTCTCCAGATCCACTGGGCAGATCACAGCATATGGATTCTTTTCTCTAGACTCCCTTTGTTAGTGGATGCAGAACAGAGTTAGTTTATGGCACAGGATTAGCAATGCACTAATTTCTGCCCAATGCACACCCATAAGATCTCATCCCTATCACATGCCCATGCAGTTGTTTCTGGGAATTTCTAGAAGCAGGAAACAGAAAAAAAAACAAATTTTATTAAAAATATATACCAAGTTCCCAATAAGCTGCTTTAGACACATAGTGTCTGAATCAGTGAATTATGTTCCATCCATGAATAATCGCCATTCTAGCAATAGAACAGAAGACATACATATGTCCATTGGTATGAAATCTGATTTAAATGCTGCTACTTCATAACTATAATTTTGTGACAGTTATGAACTGTAATGTAAATGAAATATCTGTATGTTCCAATGGTCTTATGTGACCCCGGGCTGGGAACCTCCAGAATAAAGACACAAAGAAATAGATTAACACATACAGCATTCAGAACTGAGAACATCCAAAGGTAGGAAAAGCAAGATGAGGTCAGATCTCACGGAGTTTGAACTCAAAAGATCTCAAGTACTTTGGGCCATTGTCTCATTGAGTTGAGGTACCAGGAAAGAATCTGATTGCTAACATTGTAAAAGATTGCTTGTATCAAGACATGATATGAAGACCATGGATGCATACTTAAAACAATGGCACTTCCAGACACTGGCATACTACTCAGGCAATGAAAATAAATGAATCATCAAGCCATGAAAGACACAGAAGAAACTTATGTACATCCTTAAAATTCTAAGGAGGCAAACTTAAAAGCCTACAACTGTATGATTTCAAATAAATGCTTTATGGAAAAAGTAAAATAGTGGATACATTATAAAGATCACTGGTGACCAGGAACTAGAGTGGAGGAAGGAATCTGGGTAACAAGAGAACAAGGATTCTCATGACGGTGAGCCTGTAAGATCTCCCTATGGTAGTGCTTGAGGACAGAACAAATCCATCAAACCCACAATATGTTCAACAGAGCATTAAGAAGTAGTAATGTATCAATGTAGGCTCATTAGGTGAAGCCTACAACCTCAGGTGAAGGGGTAACACTATGAGACCCTGTCCATGTGTGAGAACAGGGAATGCGTTTCTAAATCTTTGAAAGATTTTACTGGCTACTGTGTTGTCAATAGAATTCCTGAGGACTCAGGCAGGCCCAGTGGACCAGTTTCAATCTACTGTTGGACCCCAGCAAGTACTGACAGAAGTGTGTTATACCAGAGGGATGCTAATAGGAAACCTTCAGAGTCTGGAAATTCTGAAAGTGGGAACAAAAAACCTTTTCAGACGACATAATTATATGAAGGCACAAACAGAAGGCACAAGTCCTCGACTGAACTGTAGGATGTTCGGAAACTCTTTGGTAAGGCAATTGAGAAAAGACTGGAGTTAGATTTAGTCAGGTTAAATTGACAATCAAGTCGATATGTCGATGATTTTATGAAGCAAACTCACTAGCTAGTGTGGAATCTGGCATGAATGTTTTCTTCTTTTCCCTACCTCTGTCCCTGTCAAGGGATGCTTGGAAATCTCTCATTGCTACTTCTTCTGTCAGAGTCTTCAAGCTGAAAAAGACATCTGTTATGGTTTATGTCCAGCCTAGGTAGTGGCACTATTAGAATATGTGGTCCTGTTGGAGTAGGTGTGGCCTTGTTGGAATACATGCGTCACTGTGGGTGTGGAATATAGAGCTCTCAGCTCCTCCTGCACCATGCCTGCCTGGATGCTGCTATGTTCCTGCCTTGATGATAATGGATTAAACCTCTGAACCTATAATCCAGCCCCAATTAAATGTTATCCTTTATAAGACTTGTTTTGGTCATGTTGTCTGTTCACAACAGTAGAACCCTAACTACAATAGCATATAAAACAGAATTTCTTCTTATACTATTGCAATAAATGCAAATCCCGAGGGACCTGGGAAAGACTGGACTCTAGAGACCACATTCAGCAAAGACAATGGGACCCTTTCCCCGTTTCCTCCCCATAACATCTTTACCTACAGTTATATCTTTGACAATCTTCTGCTTCCAGGTACACTTCTTGTATTGAAACTTCTTGTATTGAAACTTCTTGTATTGAGACTTGTGATGTTTCCTCTTCCTTTTCATTTATTTTCCTTCATCAGTTTCAGACAGGATTTTCTTGTTCTCTCATTTCAACTTACAACCAGAATATTCTCCCTCTAGTCACACCTAAATCTATGAGAAAGCCATTGTTAAATTATTTATTTTATACTGATTCTCTGGTATAAAAGAGGGGCTGGATGAGGATGGAGATGGCAGGGCATCAAATAATATGATGTGGAAGACGTGGAAGACAATGCAAGGCTAAACAAATGCAAGTGTTTGCACCTATTTCTGCCTCCTTAAGAACTAAAATACCAATGTTGTCTAATCTAAAAGTGTAACAAAGAAATGCTCCAGAGTCTGCTCATTCACTATTAAAACATCACAAAGGCCAATATATTTTCCTGCCATCCACTCCACTCTTTTGTCTGCTTGCAAGTGTTCAGACTCTATAGCAGGTCTCCAGGAATTTCAACTAAGCCAAAGAATTGTGCCTAAAATTGACTGTATATACAAATATAGCTAATGTATTGTACTACTGATTCTGGATAAAATCAGTTTGCTTTTAGAATTTCTTCATATGGAGGTGGAGGACCTAATGAACCAAAACACGGAGCAGGGCACAGTTCAGTGTTTTGTGTAGGAAGGCAGATTCCAGCTGCTGGACTTCCAGCAATCTCTGCACCTGGAAAAAAAAGGGGGGAGAAGTATCATCTCTCAGGTGACAAGCAGTGCACAGAGGAGATGAAATCTGTCCTTTCTTGGATCACTGGAGCAACAGAGATTTATTTGTGCCCTTGAGAAAAACATTTACAGCTACCTTTCTCACCACAGTGATAGCTGAGTCACTGTAAGAAGCAAATTTCCCAGAATGATTGGCTTAGGCCATTACTGATTAATCTGCCTGGAAACATTTACATTGTAGCAACTGAAACCAGAAAGAAATGTTCTCTGATAGGGAGCATGAATATAATTCCTCTAAATATTAATGCTGTCTTTGCTGAAGGTCTTGTCATAGGAAACCCAAGTGTCACTAGGAACATTAGGCTATTATCAAAGCCCCTGTGTCATGTTTAGGTTATCAAAATGCCGTAAATACAAATAGTCCAGTGTTGCATTGTAGTAAGTAGTAAGCATGTTGAGATAAGCTATAACAGGTTTGCACTTAAAATACACACATAATACAGACAGGACATTCTAAATTAAAGAAAAATTTTCGAATAGATGTTCTTACAACTAGATTATATGTAATACAGTCATTAAACAAGCATTTCTTTTCCAAAGTCATAACCTTGAGAGACCTTGCATTTTTTTTCCCAGTGGCTGTTTCAGAAATCAGTATTTCCTTGAAGGACTATTTTTTAGTCACTGGAAAAAAATCAATAGTAATATTTTATTGCTCTCTTTTGCATACGTATTCTTTTTATCCCGTGTATTTGTCTAATTCTGAATTTCATTGACATTTTTATATATTAGCTTTAAAGGAAACACAAGCATTCCCACATATCTACATATTGATTATGTCTGCTTTTAAATTATAATGGCAAGGTCATTACTCCCCCTTGAGTGGTACAGACTACAAAGTCAAAATTGTCACAGAGGAGGTTCACTCACCTTCCTTAAAGGCTTGGTAGCATCAAGAAGATTACAAAGAATATACCATAGTTACCAATAGAATCCAGAGTACTAGACATTAGCTTACTTCTGGGATTCATACACATGTTACCAAAATGATTACTTTGTATAGATTATGAAAACTGAAAGGTACTAAGCATATGTTAATTCTTGTTTCAGTATTTTTCTTAAAATGAATTTTTAATGGACTAATCCACCTCCATGCTGTTATTTATACTGTATTGTATTATATTATATTTACTTGGCTCACTTTTCTCTTTTTTAGCAAAAGAATAAGAATAGTATTTATCTCTGTATACGGAGCATTAATTATCTGAAGAAAGAAACTTAGAAAAAGTTTCTTTTCTTCTGAAGAAAAAAAACCAATGCATTTATAATCTTTAAAATGAGCTAGGGATACAGCAAAGGGTTACTACTCTTTTGTAGCACCAAACAAGGTGACATTCTAGGACCATATAGCATGGGAACATATAGCAATTTAAATCTGTAACATTATTTTCTTATCAATGCAACTTTACTGGTTATATAATAATTTATATCATCATTATTATTAGATATGATAAAAATCACTAAGTAAAAATATAGCCTGGACTGAGGTCAGCTAAGCTGGTGTATGCTACCAAACAGAATTGAGGCTGCTCTCTACCTTCATAATTACCTCCATGAGCATGCGCATGAATGATGGCTATTTTCCTGGTAGACTGCTGCTGCTGCTGCTGAAGTCAGTGCAAATTTAACAGTAATTTAGCCTAGGAACATTTGGCCAGTGGCTTGACACATGTATTATTTATGGTAGTTTTAATTGATTTATCCTGCTGACATCAATATTGTGATCTGGGTGATATGATCCTGACAATTTGTCCCTGTGGTGAGGACATAGAATCTCTATACTACAAATTTCCCTGTTGCTTTTATGGTTCTTAGGAAAACCATAGGTGTTTTATTGATAAGCTAATTAAACCAATGGTCTTAGGAAACTTCGAAGCTACGGTTAAATGAAAGTTCATGTGGTTAGAAGTGGCTGGAGCAGGGGGTTTATTTATTTGTTTGTGTGTGTGTTTGTGTATAAGGCATGTATGGAGGTCAGAGGACAATTTGCAGAAATTACTTCTTTCCCTCCTACCTTGTAGATCCCCAGGGACTGAACTCATGTCCTCAGGCTTGTCAGCAATTGCCTTTACTCAACTAAGCCATCTTAGCAACCTTATGTTTATCTTTTAACAACTTAGCTCAGTTTAAACATATTGGGGAAACCGTATAGCTTTGCCAGAAAACTGTTGGTTAAAGGACCCATTTATTATTCAATTTTGTAAACCCCACACATTCATCAATGAGTCATTATAATTAGAGTCCAGATTTTTATACGTGATTGATAATAATTGCAAAAGATTTGACTTGCTTTAACAAACATTTCGTCTTTTCTTTTCGTCCCTCATTGGAGCACTGGGAAATGGGGAAAGAGGAGCACTCATTGCCTAGCTCCACCTTACTTTGAATTTATTATGTTGTCCAGGCCAAAGTGGAACTTGCAGTCTTCCTGCTTATGTCTCCTGAGTCCTGGGATTACAGATAGGAATCGCCATGCTTGGCCATCTTTCCCAGCTTTATTGCTCTCTCCTCACACAGAGGAAAAGCTAGAAAGACTGAATGTGAATCATAGTTCTATGGTACACTAACTGTGAGGCTTCATCTTCAAATGCCTCTGTTTCTGCATCCTCAGCAGGTTGAGAATGGTAGCAATGGATTCTCAAAGAGCCCTCTGGGAGAACAAATGAGAGTGGAGGTATGCACACCTGCAAAATGCTGACTCATCTGCCATTAGCGAACGAAGCATGCTGTCTTTCCTTCCTAACAGGCCATAGGGCATTTACATGTGAAATATAAACTATACAAAGAAACTCTAACAGATCTTGGAATAAAAGAGTCCCGAGCCATCTATGTGGAGAAACAGTTGACTGTGTAAAAGACTTTCTACTTGTCCAGGTCTCTGCAGCCCTCCTTATTCTTCCCAACTGAGGGCATTCACATTTAATCACTGCTGGAAAAACCAGCACATCATTTTTTTCCTTCTGAAAGACGAATAAAAAAATAATCATCTGTGAAACTGCAGAAAAAGATGGGGTTAGAGAAACTGCATATAGCTGGAAGGCAGGGTACCTGAGCCAACAACCCTAAGAGACTAAGGCAGAGTGAGCATCCCTGGAGGGAGCAGAATCAGAGATCCTTATCAGGAACATTTGGGACCAATGGGATGAGGAAGGCAGGACTCTACAGAGGTGCGGTTGTCCCCTTCATCTCTTCTAATGAATGTTAGGCATTTACCTACCCCCAGCCTTACTCATTTTTCACTCATCTCTCAAACCTCCAATTCATATCCTGTCATAACATTAAATGCTTACTTCTTTATTAAAATGGGCTTCTATACAGCCTTTCAGCTCAAGAACCTTACTTTTCACTAGGTCACAATTTTACCGCTAATTTTAGTGCATTACTTTTGGTGTTAATACATTGTAAAAGTTACTTGACATTACCTTTCAAATATAAACTAAAACACAATCAATCCAACAAACTAAAATTCATATATGTATGTATATGATTATATATACATATATATATTCATATATAATCACTGCAATGTCTATTTCACTGTTTTACAGTCCTCATGCTACATTATAGAATGTACTAACCATAACAGATGGCATCCTTGTCCTGCCGTTAGCTAAAACTCTCATGGGTTCCTTTAAGAAGTGACTCACTGTGTGTTCTTATTCTCCACATTTGCTGGGAAGGGAAAAGGGGAAAGGGAATGGGGAGAAGAAAATGGCTGCAAATTTTCTCTTTTTTCTGTTGAATTATCAATTAGTGTCAAGCTCCCAAAACATTATTATTAAAATAACAGGTAACATTCTGAAGGTGACAAGGAGTTCAAATAAGAAGTCATTTTACTTATTAATTCAAGTGGTAGGAAAAAAACCCAGCTACATAACTCTAGGATCAAAGCCAGAGAGTAAGAGGAAATGGGAAGCTGGCTCCCAGGTGGTCACGCTTAGGAAGACCTAAGAGGATGAGTGGATGTTATTCTGCTTTGTAGCAGAGATGTGGTGCAGAGCTGGACACAGAAGGAAGTGTAGCGTAGGGATGAGGATGATGAAGAAAGGAAAACTGCCTATGGGAGTCTGGCTGGATCCTGGAACAGGAGATTTGCACACAGCAGAACAGAAAGAGATGGCTAAAGTCTCTATTAAATGATCCGATGGCCACTAGTCTTCAGGCCTCTCCAACACCAAACTAAGATTCCTGCTCCTTATCTTCTGTTTCCTTAACTTCTGACCTTCTTGAATTCCTTCTATTTTCAGGCAACCCTTCCCCTGCTGAGATTCTGAATGAGTTTGCTAGGGCTGCCACAGAAAAGTACCACAAGCTGGGTGGCTGTATCAGCAGAATTCTTTCCTGTGATTCTGGAGGAGATATTCAGAATCAAGAGTCAGCAGGGCTCCTGTCTCCTGAGACCTCTCTTCTCAGCTTGCAGATGCCCATCTTCCCATTGTGTCTTCAGAGCATCTTCCCTCCATTCTGTTCCTGTTCCTGTCTCCCTTCAGAGGAATACCAGTCAGACTGCATTAAGACCCACACTGCTTACATAATATTCACTGAACTGCCTTTCTAAAGGCTATAACTTCAAAGACTTTCATGCACCAAGATACTAACCAGTTGGCCTTGATAAGATGAACTTAGTGGATACACCATGTGGCCCGCAGCAGGACATACGGGAGGGATTATTTCTTCCTCTCCAGTGAATAATAAACTTCACATAGCAAGCATGGACACAACAGAGAAGACTGAGTGGACTAAGTGTCAAGGTCTCCTGTATTGGATCCAGTGACTACACAGGGATGTGTCTGAATCTAAAATACCCCATGCAAGTGCAAAGGTCCTAGGAAAGAAGTAGAATCCATTTATCTGAGCACTAAGTCACATAGTACTGTTAAAAGATGCCATTGCTGGACCAGGAGATGCTCCTCTCACCTCATGTGTTTGGGTGAGATCATAGGGCTCTTTCTCAGAGCTAACATCTCATCAGACATTGCTATGTACTATGCTGGGAACACCTTCCCTCTACATGCCTTATAAGGATGCAGAGCCCTGGGCCTACATTTTTCTTTCATATTTCTAATCTAATAAATTGGCAACTCAAGCAATGTAATATTGGCAGGAAATTATATATATATATATATATATATATATATATATATATATATATATGCCTATTTTATACTATTTTATATATTTTAGTAATAGCAAAGTTCAGACAGTTCTAGCCTTTAATCATCAGTTAAAATTTTCCTCTTGGCTTTTCATTTTGGAGGGCAATGTTTGCGAGATTCTGAATGTTAAATCTTTGACCCTTATGTTAGAATAACAGAGCAATTTCAATTAATATATGCAATAAGTAGTGGTATTAAACTGAAATAACTTTTGAAGAATTAAAATAAAGGTCCAGGAGTAACTGAGGGTTAATACATCAAATGTATTGCATCCATTAAGATGCTTCCAATGACCCACTTTCTACATCCTGTGTCCTAGGGTAGGGGAACATTCTCTGTGTGTCAGATATGGAAGAGAGTTAGGAGCCCTATTTTATATTCTAGTAGCTCATCAATGTCACTCAAGCAATTTTTATCTATTTACTTCCCTTTCTTAATAGTGGATGTGTGTGAAACTCACATATAAAACTTGCTGTGAGCACATCCTCTGTAGGAGTTTTGGAGGTAGATATAATTGGTTTTGTCCTTATGGTGGGTGTTTCGCAGGAACTACAAGATCTGGGAGGGCTCTCATTTCCTTGGATAGAAAATGCTTAGAAAGGAAACAGGTATGTTCAGAGTATGAATATATAATGAAATTCTCATCTAGTATGTAAATACAATGTGGGTCTAGGCTGTGAATTGCCTCAAGATAATCTCTGGAATTTCCTTCCTGAAATTACTAGCTAACAATCCCTAGGATGAGAGCGTTTACCACTGTCTAAATTGCTCTCCTGTATTTTGTCCTCGCAAAGAGAAACAAGAATGTCAAAAGGCATGCCTCTAGGTCAACATTTGCATTAAAGACTGCCTTCTCAGCAAGTTGAGCACCTCCAGACAGGCTGGGGAAGGAGCAGAAGAAGGTGGCACTGCCTTCTGCCCACTCTGAATTGACAAGAGAAATACAGATGGGAAGAAGCAATTGAGCCTCTGTCCTGCAAGATGCAGAAAAATAGAAGAGACACTGCAAGAGGGGTTAAATATTTCTTTAAAAGAACCAGAACCTTTAACACTAGGCTTGTGAGAAAGGGTGGATAGTGGCAAGAATTCAGATCCCAGAATGCAAGCTCTACTATCAAGGGTGGCCCTTTAAAGATTGAAATGTTTATAAGTGGTGCTTGGTATCATGAAGTAAGAGGACTAGGATATGAATAGTCACATCTGACTTAAAAAGCTACCTAGCCCAATTTCATAGCAAAGGCTTACTAATATATTAACTAGGAGAGAGTGGGGGAGAGGGGAGAGAATTGATAAGTACTTTCTGAAGTTGACATTTAAGAAATAGAGATAAGATCTAAAAAGTTTCAAATTATTGCTTAGGACTTGATAGATTTGAAGTAAACATTTCCTTTTTTTTTAGAAAGACAATGTCTTTCTTGCTTTTATTATTTATTTCTTTCTGTCAATTTATCCATTAGTTAGTTTATTTATTTATTTATTTATTTATTTATTTATTTATTTATTTATGATTATAATGGCTTCAGCCTAATAAGAAGCTATAATCTTAAGGCCATCTATGCATATTATTGAGGTAATGTGTTAGATTTAACGTGGTTTTTTCCTACTTTGAGGCTATTCAGGCGAGTTTGATGTCAGGTATGTGAACAGCCATGCAGCAAGTAGAAAAACATTACACAACCATGGGTATAACAGCAGTCTTAAAATAAAATTTTAAATAAAATTTTAAATAAAAATCTTAAAATAAAATAACACAATAGTCAGGAAGTATGATATTTTAAATATACTGAGCAACTTCTCTTAAGATTTAAAGCAGCCTACTAAGAGGAGTTTTCCTCATAAAAAGAAAGGGGCCAAGAAAATAAGGCTATGTGCTTACTCTCCTTTAGAAATAAAAGTTCACTTGGAAGAAAGAAAATCACATTTTAAAATAAGTATTTAAATAAAGAAAAAGAGGTCAATATTTCCATGAATATCCCTTTGACAAATATTTTGTTAGGTTTAGTGACCATAATTCTCTTGATACTACATGAAAAGAGATTTTTATTTTAAGAGAAAGATCTATTTGTTATTGTAGAATTTAATTATCCTTTCCAAACAACAATTTCTCAAATTGATAGTGGCTTATCCTTGTTTAAGTAATGACTTCAGGCTGGGAACGGTATAGAAAATAAGAATCACTAGATATTTTTCTTTTTAATATATTTTTGTTAACTCTTTGAGAATTTCATTTATGTGCAAATGATCGTAACTACTCTGACTCCTTCTGGAAACAACTTCCAGGTCTACCCCCAGCTCCTCACCCATTCCCAAGTCTACCTCCACCTCACCACTCATTCCCAGGTCCACCCCTACCTCCCCACCATATCCAGGTTCACCCCTACCTCCATACCCATTCTCAAGTCCATCTCTACCTCCCCACCATTCCCAGATCCACCCCCACCTCCTCACTATTCTCAGGTCCACCCTTACCTCCCTATCTACTCCCAACTTCCTGTCATCTTTGTTTATTTTTAATAATTCACTGAGTCTCATTTCTGACTTACAGGTAGAGACCATCCATTGGAGATGGTTGGCCTACCAGGGGCCATAACATTAAGGAAAATTTGCTCAGCTATTAATTGTCAATAGCTCCTCATCTAGGAGTGGGACATTGCATACCTCTCTCCTTTCCGTGCTGAAATGTTAACTGGCTTGAATCCTGATTTGGGCATCCTGTCATCTCTAGAAGACACTGTTTTGGGCCAGTTCTCCCTGAGAATTGTGACTCTGGCTAGTCACAATCTTCTGGCCCTTTCTTCTGCAATGTTCCTGAGCATTGTGAAGGACGGGGGTGGGGGAGTGGGGGAGGGGATGACATATATGTCTCTTTTGTGACTGAATACCCATAGACCCTTTAAACTATAGTTGGAAGTTAAACTCTCTTAGGTTTTTGGTTTTGGTTTTTGGTTTGTTTCTTTGTTTCTACTAACTTAGTTGTTTGCTTCTCTGTTTTAAATAATGAAGATTCCACACTGGCCCAAGTTTCTGAAAGGTAGCCACATTAATTTTTAATCAAGAGCTCTTTGATCTGCTGTGTGATAACATAAAACTTGGCTGGAAAAAATCTCACCATCTCTACATAAGAAGGCAATGCCTACAGGTGACGAGATGATGACCAACTATAGCCACACAAAGACTGTCAAGTCTTTTTTCATTGTGCTTACAGATAAGACTGACTGCTACAACTAATTTTCCGCTACCCCCTTTTCTTCCCTGTGTGAATACTAGAAAATGATGACCAGGCTATAATTTTGGATAGAACAGATAGGATGGGTGCTGGTAGAATCAGGACTCCTCAGAGTTATTGCAGCCAAAGTACATCAGAGCTGACTGTCTTGTGCCCAATCCTTATGGTTTCAGACTCTCCACTGGCAACTGCTACTTCAGAAAACAAGGTTCAGTGTTATTTGAGATGAGTTAAATGAGTTGGCCAAGGCTTAGTAATTAAGACTCTAACTACAGGTTAGGAAAGGATGATATCAAAGTGAAGAGATGCTTTTCTGAACAGTCAGCATTCCCAGTCGTTTGGAGTGTTTACCTCTCACAGTTCTATTCGATTGTTGATTGAGAAAACTGTTCAATCACCATTAAGCTCTTTCACCATTCTCTGTGATGAGTCTGCAAGGTGTATGTTCTTTCTGCTGTCTCTTTTCAGGCTTGATCTTGTATGCTCTCTCTCTAAAACATAACTCTGAGTCTCCCAATAGTTATGCATTTTCTAGGTGTGTAAATCTGCTTTGCAATGAAAGTTTTTCTGAATTTCATAGGGGAACCCAGAAGGATGTCAACAACTCACCATAAACGGGATCCAAATCTCCAACAGCAAAAACAGCCATGGTGCGTCTAGGACGATCGATTCCGCACCTTTTCAGCCAGCACTGCAGACAGAAAAGCACTACTCCACAAAGGAGAACCACTAAGAAAATCAGCAGGAAGAACCTGGCACCAAAAGTAAGACAGGAGAAATGAGGTAGAGCATGGAGGAGTTTGAGTAACTGTCCCTGTCTGGGAAGTACACGGGGTCTCAGCTATGCTTTAGCAAATGAATGCAAACGTGAATGTCAAATTCCTGGAGGAGTCAGCTACAACCCTACACTGCCAGTGTCCTCATGGAGGGCTGGTGCTGATAGCTGGTGGCAATAATTTGTTCCATGAAAACTGGTGGCTTAATCTAAAAAGTGAAGTCACTCTTTTCTTCTCCCCTTCTTTTCCTGTTTTTTTTCCCTTGTTCTTTTATTCAACACCCTATTTGTTTGATCAATTAGTATTTAAACAAATGTACTTGTGTGAGATACTGGGGTTAAGGATTCAAGATAAAGAAGATAGGTTCTTTGCCTCTGAGGAACTGAATGTCTTATTAACAGAATTGTTAATGTTAAGTTTGGAAAATATGCAAGTTTTGACTTAGGGAATTAGAAGAACTATTTTACATTTTCTGGAGGAATATCTCATTAAAGACACATTTGGCTACGTTGGATGGCTTTTACAACCAGAAGTGGAAGAATCATTTGGAAAGTTTTCAAGAGGGAATGGTTATTTTATCATTAACAAACTCTAACTATAGAATAAATTCTGCATGTTAAAAACAATAGATTCCTTATCATAGGAAGCATTTAGCAAACACTGCCCTGAAACTGATATTTCGGTAGATATTGACTCATACTCCCCCAAATTTTCCTTCAGTTGTGTGTATCCCCAAGTCTTAAACTAATCACTCATTAACTTATGAAGGAAGAGACTGTGGAGTGTGGAGTGTGAACTAAGGAGGTATATCATACTTGCGTCTCCAAGGCTCAGGGATCCTCATAAGAGAGGAGGGACAGAAAAAGTGTCAGAAGCAGAGGGAGTGAATGTCTGCAATGAGACTGTATTTGATAGACTTGGCTATTTCAAACTACCTAGGAGGACAAGCGTTTTATAAAACGGTTTGAAGAGAACCTTACCAGATATACCAGCCATCAGGATATCGCTCATCATAATTTACACACCTAGTAATACAGAAAGAGCAGTAAGTGTTTAATTTTAGACAACTGAAGAAGACAATTCTTTGGGCCTTAGGCTTTATAATCAAAACATCTAGTTTCCTGGAATACACACCTACTCACTCTCCTACAGATCAGTTCACAATATACTAAGGAATATTTATCCTATCTCTATATCGTTCAAGGCACCCCAAGGACAGGAAGATTTGCACTAGATGTGTAAATAAAATGCTTCATTGTGATAGCTCTGATTCTAAAAAAAAAAAAGTAGACAGCAAGGAGACATTAGCTAGGAACATTTTAAGGGCAAATGTCAGAAGCATTAGGTGACAATCTTCCCATCATTCTCATCCTGTTTTTTTCAGCTGTCCAGATGGAGCCCATTATAATTCAAATTCTCCATGATGTGTTTATAATCAGTGGGAACAACTTCTAAGATGTGAACATTGGTGTGCTGTTCAACACAAGAGGTGATACCAGGGACTAGGTTATTGCTATAATAGACCCGACCAGGCTTTTGTTTGGAAGAATGTGGATTTGGGGGACTTGGGATTTGGAAATCAATGGCTTGCTTTAAGTGAGGCTTAATGGGCTATCCTAGTAGGAATATGGAAGACTTTGCTATTGAGAGTGATTTGAACTGTGCAGACTCGGCTCAAGTGAAGAAGAATTTCAGCATGTGACCCAGAGTCTATCTTTGTGGTATTCTGGTGAAGAATGTGTTTCCTTTTTGCCCTTATCTGTACTGGGAGTGTGCTGGACCTAGAGGGTCTTCCTTCAGAGCTCACTACATTGATGCTTTCATGGCATCCTGGGAGTACACAGTGGTACTGGCCAATAGAGCCTGGTCAGCTTCTGAAATGGAGATATTGATAGTCACGCTGTGCTCAGGCAATGTTAAAGTGACTCTGAGCACGACGTTATAGCTTGAAATCATTTATAATAAATGGCTCCCAGCACTCTTCAGGAGGTCGTGCACTGGGTGTTCTGGGACAATAGTTAGAAGTCATATTTGACCCATCATGGTTTTTCTTTGCTTCTTTGTTTTTGTTTTTTATTTGTTTGCTTTGTGACAAATATAGAAGACAAAATTATTTTACTATAGCAGAATTTGACTTATTTTGTTTTTGAGCTTTGGATTTAGGGTATATTTTTATTTGCTGGTACCTACAGAGGCTAGCAGTGTTTATAAACACGTGTGGCTAAGAGAAAACTTGAACGTAACTTTTGAAAGGAATCTAAGAGAAGTGAGCAAAGAGAAGGGGCTGGAAAATAACCAGTGACAAGGCTGATACGGGACATGGTGTCATCGTCACCAGTTCTGAGGACTGAGCCCTAGTGTTAATGCCTGTGCAGCAAACATTAAACAATTGAGCACAGAGAATGACTACAAAGATCAAATAATCAAACCATCTGGGTAAAGCAGGAACCATTGGACAAATAAGGGATTTCATTGTTCTTGTAGAGACTCATCTGAGATAGCGCAATATTTTTATAATTTGAAATTTTATATGTATCCATCTCTATATAAAAATATATATGACTTTTGTAGTCATGTGTGTGTATGTGTGATAAAATTCTAAAGTACTAAAATGCAACAGTCTTAAAAACACAGTATGCTACTTAAGCTATGAACAAACCAGGAACTCTTGTTTTAGATTCTCAATCTCTAAGCTCCTGGCTTGGAATTTGGAGTATTTCATCTTCAAATAGAAATTTCTGCCAGTATTCTTTTCTATTTAAAATAGTCCATATAACGTAAGGTCAATCATAAATATTGAGTACCTCATTTTGCTTGCTATTTGAAACTCTTGGGCCATTTAACACAGATTTCAGGGTTAACACACACCCAACCACATTTCATTTTCTCCTTCTGAGCCCTTTGCACCCCCTTGTGGAGGTTCTGATGAATAACATTTCAGGATCCGTCACTGGAGAAATGAAGACATAGTGTATTTTCACAATGACTGGAATTGAGGGACCAAGCATTTAGTTCTGATCATTCACACCTGAGATCCAGAGTATGAGGGATATCAATTTCTGCACTTGAAGAATTCAGAAAGAAAATATAGAGCTATTCAGGAGCAAGTCTTAAGCTAGAAGATGGGTCTTCTGGCTAGAAGGACATCTATCCTTCTTCCTGGATTCCAGTTATTTCTCAATTTGTGTTTTTCAAGAGAAACTGTAACAACATTATAATGGATCCAATTTTAAATGTAATATTTTCAAAGTAGAGAAAGGTTGTATTCTTAAAAATAAAGTTATCATTGAATAATAACCTAGGATGCTGATGTTAGTTTTAAACCAGCCATCAGTCAAGTTACAAAGAAAGACAGTGCAGTGTACTTATTTAAATGGGGTAGGTATATTACAGTGGTGTCTCCAAGGCTCAGGGATTATCATGAAAGTTGGAGGCAAGTAGAAAGTGTGAAAGACCAATAGTGGAGCATGCCTCTAGTCCCAGCACTCAGGAGGCAAAGACAGACAGATCTGAGTTGAAGGTCAGCTTGGTCCACACAGTGAGTTCCAGAACAGCCAGGGCTACACAGAGAAATTTTGTCTTGAATAACAAACAAAAGATCAAAGCCAAACCAACCAACCAACCAACCAACCAACCAACCAACCAACCTACCAACCAACTAACCACCACCAACAAGAATGTAAGAGCCAGAAAGAATAAACATCTGGAATTAAACAGTATTTGATAGAAGTGGCAGTTGGACACTTGAACTCACAATGACTGGGACCATATGTACAAAACCTGCAAAATAACCAAGACAGACAAATTCTTAGCATGATTAGGAGATGGGCTCATGCTGTCCCACACTGTGTGAAGAGCTATTGACATCGTTAGCTTTTGTTTTCTGCACTAGAGAGGAAGAGCTACTTTTCTTGTGGCATACAAGCTCCGAGAGACAGCTCACTCTCCAGGAAATAAAGCCCCTCACCCACACACATACAGGCAGCACTAACTCAACTCACTGTGTATGAGTCAGAGAAACCGTAAGATGGGAAAATGCAAGAAGCTGGGAGAGGGAGGGGCAAAGAATTGGAAGAGTAGGCTGGATTCAAACACATTGTATGCATGTATGGATGTTAAAGAAATGACCTAGGCCCCTCTTACATGTGTAGCAGATGTGCAACTGTTCTTCATGTGGATACCCCAAAAATGGGAGCAGGGGCTGTCCATGACTCTGTTGCCTGCCTATGGATTCTATTCCCCTACTTTGTCTGGCCTCAGTGGGAGATGGTATGCATAGTCCTGCAATGATTTGATGTGCCAGGGTGGATTGGTACCTGGGGGGTCTCCCCTTTCTTAGAGGAAAAGGGGAGGTGGAATGGGGGAAGGGGCCATGTAAGGGGGGAGACTGGGAGGAGGGGGGGCTGAGATTGGGATGTAAAGTTAATAAAAAAATAATTTAAATTTGAATTTAAAAATCTCAAGCAAAAAGAAAAAGATATAGAGAAAAGTAAGAGTTGCTAGTTTCTAAGATTTAAGGAAACAACTTGAAATGACTAGAAGTCTCTACAAGTAGATGTCAAAGAAAATCCACTGTACACTGGAGCCCCGAGGTTTGTTTTCATTTGGATATCGTGGAATGATTCCCACTTGCACAGATGGCTAGACTCATCCTTATTGTTCTCCCCTGCGCTGTAAATCTATGAACTGAAGTTGCAAATTTGTTCATGTGCTGACTTCAAAAGGCAACCTGGAGAGTGGCTGGGCTGCTCCTCTGTTTCCATCATTCAGTGTTTCCCACAGCAGAAACTTCTGGACCAGGTGCACAGCTGCATGTGAAATATGCTACTTTCAAACCAACACCAGTGACATAAGGAGGGAACACATTACTCTGCTTCTCCCGTAAAATTGAGAAAACTCAATCATAGGTGAAATGACTTGTGAGTATAGCTGTTTTGTTTTGTTTTGTTTTGTTTTGTTTTGTTTTGTTTTTTCAGAAGGTGCAAAAGCATAAATAGAAATGAACTAGCAATGGCCTCTTGCCCCTTAGCATCCTATGATTCTGCAACTGGGAATGGCTCACTCTGTATCTCCATATAGAGTCTACACCCAGTATTCTGTTCCAAAATACTATAAAGATATGCTGGAAAAGAATTAAGAATCAAGTTTAGGGAGAGTATCTGAAAAGAAAATAGGCAAAAAGTGACATCAGTTTGCTGACTGAATGCTGAAAATCTGACATGTAACAGTGGGGGCTGATCTCTGTCCCTGGCCTATGCTTCCCTGCAGTTAACCGGAGAGAGAAAGTCATGTGAAGAGGAAGAGAGGAAGGAGCATTGCTCACCAATTGTACAACCATTCCTTGTTACAGAAGCCTGAAGAAAATTCTGCTAACAAGAGAAACAACATCTTCACAATATTCTTAGAATAAACGAAATAACGAATTCCATGGGCTATGTGCTCTTGAACAATCATTTCTCCACATGAGCCAATGTGCAGTTCAGCAGTAATAATTTGGAAGTGGGAGAGGAGCAAATCATGTCATCTAGAACTTGACTGAAAATTGCATGGTCTCTACGAAAAGCACAGACTGCTTATTCCTCAGTTATTTCACTAAGTATGCACGAAATTGAATTAAAAGTTAGATATGAGTATGTCGGGGGTTTTCTCACAGTATTCTCCATTCCAGGTACAAGTCCACATCTTGTCTGTTATTTGCTTTCCTATTTTATTTAGTTATGTCCTTACCTTCTATGGCAGGGTCTCACTTCATAGCCTAAGATGGCCTTGAACTGGTTATGTAGCCCAAGCTGGCCTTGACTTGAGATCTTTATGGCTCAGCCTTCCCTCAGAGTTCTGAGGTTATAAGCACATACCATCGCACCTTGACCTTTCCCTAATATTAGACAAAATGTTCAGCTCACTGAGCCAAACAGATTGTTGACATCTCACTACGAAAATCTATCCTGGCAATTAATTTACAAAGTCATTTACATTTATATACCATATTCATATTTTGTTAATTACAATGTACTCTTTGACAGAATAATCAGTTATTTATAGAAAGAGGAGTGGATTAAAAGTATAACTAATTAAAATGAAAGGGGGCTGCAGCATGTTTATTTTATATAATCAATTATAACATTTAGATTGTATACAAAGCAGAACCATGTATTATTTACATTATTAAAAAATAAGCTAGAAATACAAGTGAGTAATTCAAACCAAGTCACAGAAATATCCAGTGGTTAGGAGCAAATAAAAGAGGAACTAATAGTAGATCGTTTTATAATACATATAAATAATACTTTTTGTAAAAGTCTTGGATGTACTAAAAAATGGCTGCTAGGTAATCAGAATGCATTTCATTTGAACCAGTCCTTTGTCAGAGCAAGCCTGCCCCGCCCCTTCTAGTTATTGTCTCTCCTTAACGTTTTGGCATCCAAAAACATAGGTCTCCTTCTTTATTTGCACATGAACTTTGGGCCAGTTGTTTCTCTCTTGTGTTTTTCATTTCTAAAGAATATTTAGAATTAACTATGTCTATTGATCTTTTTCACTAGTGGATTTGTGTTACTGGTCTCAGATCAAAGAAATGATCCTAAATTAAAACTCTCTCCAATATATGCAGGCGAAAAAGAGAATCTTGTTTGGATGTGGGACTTTTGCTGTTTCCTAAAATAGCGTGTCTTTTATTACAGACTCATCCAGCTAACACCATCTCCAGTGAGCATGGTACTGTGTCTATCTTCAGAGGAATGATTTCGTTTATATTGTTTCCCTGGAACATAAGTCACTGTTTTATATTCTCTCCCTTTCTTTCCTACCATTTTCATTGCTAGTTGAGGCAAATTTTTTATTTTTACTCAGCAGGAAAAAAAATGAAAGTAAATATAACAGGCACCGATATGCAAAATGGCTTGTTGAAGAAAGCTCACACCTAACCATCAGCTACAACCATGCTATGTACTGATTGTCTACCTCTCCTTTGGATTCTCTTCAATATCAAGGGAAGGCAGTAGCCCTGACGCTCTAATGTAGCTTACAGGCTTCCCAGTACCATCCTTCCTTGTTGTAATGATTGGATAGTAGAGTCAACATTGACGGCTCATCCCAGTCATTGGTGTTCATTATTCTATGTCAAAGGCAGGAAATAAGGAGACGAGATGTGGGCAGCCTTGAAGTCCATTGTCGAGTAAACACTACGAAGAATCGCTCAGTTATGGCACAGAAGAGATAGCCACAATAGCAGATTCAAAAATTAATGCAAAGGAGTAGCAATGAAGGTTCATGCAAACTCTGAAAGAGCAACGCATACTTAATAGATACTTAACAGACTGTCACCAAGGGGATCTGAAACTGAGTTGTTGCAGGGCCGAGGACAGCTCCCTCTTGGATGTCTCCTGCTTCAGAAGCACTGCCCACAGACAGGGCTGGGAGAGTGTGAGGCAATGATAATTGAAAACAGCTGGCTGGCAGAGGACCCCACCCTGAGCGCAGCGCTTGGCAGAAGTGCTTTCCTGACACTTGTGCTCAGTCACACTGCATTACCGGCCCCATTCATCATCATCAGCGTTATTAATGGCACCTCCTCATCTCCTGAATAGAATACTGAGAACCATTAAGTCTCAAAAAAAACTAATGAAATGAATCAATTATTCCCACAATTCGCATCCGTTGCCCTTTGAAAGGCACACATAATGCAGGAAAAAAATGTGGGCTCATTTAGTTATATTTGAAAATGAAATGCTTTGAAACTGTTCCTTGAAATCACCATACTTATCAGTTTGGGGGCAAAGCAAGAGAACATCGCAGTTCTTTTGTGCCATAACAACCATTGAAATCTCAAAGGAGGAGAACCCAAGAGAACCGGAAGGCCTGGAGAACCATGAGCTCCCTCTTTATTCAACAAAGTGATGACGATGACAACTATATTTCCTGTTCTGTTGTTGCTTGCTTGTACTGTTTCGTTTTCTTTTTAGAAATCATGAACTTTTTAAAAACATGATTGTCTTTAGGGCTTTCAAATGACTTGAATCTACTGATTCTTTGAATTTTTCAAATGCTAAATAAAAACCGAGAATATTTTATTTACTTACATTTCATTTTCTTCACAGGACAGATCCGAGAGCACTAGCTGAAACACATATGTAGAACAAGAAAATTCAAGCATTGCATTGGTGTAATCCTTTAATGAAAGCAGTGCCTGGGGACCGTGATTTGACGTCTTTTTTTTTTTTTTTTAATTAAACGCTTTGCAGCATAGTTTATTGTTGGCACACAGAATTTTTAATTGAAAAAAAAAAAAAAAGTCTCCGGGTAGATTGGAAAATTCAGCAGGAGCAGGAAATCTACTGAAATTCCTCTGTATACTACAGGAGATGGATTTGAACAGTATATCGTTTTCTCTATAGATTTTGCTTGGTCTAGAGCACTATTGGGATCCTTGAATTTCTTTGTTTTCTCATTTTAGTGAGAGGCAGGAGGGTCATTATTTAGGTATTATTTTCATGTTAAGAAAAAACATTTCCGCCAGGCGGTGGTAGCGCACGCCTTTAATCCCAGCACTTGGGAGGCAGAGGCAGGTGGATTTCTGAGTTCGAGGCCATCCTGGTCTACAGACTGAGTTCCAGGACAGTCAGGGCTACACAGAGAAACCCTGTCTCCAAAAACCAAAAAAAAAAAAAAAAAAATTCCATTTAACCGAAACAGCAGTCAATCCTGTAATTTTTAGTAGTAGTTAAATATACATATAAAGGGAGTGCTTTTAATTACTGAAGTAAATTTGTAGTCACACAATCTTCCCGTTTAGGTGGAAGATAAAATAAAAGCTTCTATTTATCAAAGAAGAAAAGAAATAACCTTCGAGAGGTCCAAAACCTTCTGCAATCTAACAAAATGATCTTAGTTCTAGGTGCTGAACCTTAGAGGCTACGCTATTTCACACCCACAATCACAAGAAAAGAGGTGTTTCTTTTTAGACTGCTTTTGTATGCTACCTTGACTCTCTGAATTGACACTCCTTTGTACAATGAGACTTTTCAAGACTTTTCAAACATCACTTACAGATAGCACTGAGAGTTGGGAAGGTCAGTACAGGCATTTATTTTTCAGACTATCACATGTAAATGTAAGTACAAATAAATTGCTGCAAAATTTCAAGTGATAAGCTTGTTTTTTTTTTTTTTTTTTTTTTTTGTATTTAATACAGATGCTTTCTCTCTTGATCTCAAACCTGCCTTTTTAGCACCTAGTATTTATGCCATATGGAGCAATGGATTGGCCATCAGAGAGCACGATAATGAACAATTTATAAGCACAGAAGATGAGTTGTATTCTCTTTTGCTAGAACGCTGCAAAGAGATTTGCATACTAACCGGGAGGAAAATGAGCACTCGAATTCTGTCTACAAAGAAACTTTGTTTATGATTAAATGTAAACCATTTGGGATCTAGCTTAACAGATAAAACAAATTAAGCCAGCCATTCTCTTTCAAGTCACTTCCTAGTCTTCTCTGTCGGCTGTACCCTAGTATGGAGTGTGTGGTATCTCATTATCACCGCCAAAGGGCCAAGGCATGAACTGCCAGGCTCCCAGGTTGTTATGAAATAGAGAAAGGAGGTCTTAATATGCTGTAAACTTCAATCTTTTAGATGCTTTGCATTCGAGTAACAGAGATACAAGGATGCCATTATTGGTTGCAAAAAGATGCTGCCACAGACTAGCCACATGAACCTAAAAATGGCTGTCTGCAACAGTCGTCACTGAAAAACTGTCAAGAATCCATTGAATTGCAGAGATTGGTAAACATTTTCTAAATTAATACTGCCATTGCATTTCTGTGTCCATATCTTCTCTGAGTTTGAAAACATCCCAAAGCAGAACAAAGTAACAAAGTAAAGCATTCATTTACATCGCAGATTCCAGCAGCACTGCAGCCAGTAACAAAGTAGCAAAATAAAGTGTCTATTTACATCCCGGATTTCAGCAGCACTGCAGCTAGTAACAAAGAAAGGAGACTGGAGATCATTATTGTACTGGTTTCCAGATTTGGAACAATAGCTAATATAAATCATGGGGTGCAGGTAACACCTTGAAGAGCATCCTTTACATGCAGTAGTTAAATCACACAAAGGAAAAATTCTCACTATATCAATCCCGAAGAGACCTCCAAAGGCTACCAAAAGTATCAATGATTACCTGGAATAGTGGCAAACACAGGCATCCCGTTGTTGGGATTTTGGAAGCAACATGGAAAGGACTTGATCTTGACATACTGAAAACAATGATGTACCCAGATACTGTGGCTTACTCACTCTGATTAAATCTCTCAGAATGTGTTAGCTGCTCTATGCTATGTGTCCTGCTACACTATGCATTAATGATGGAGTATGTGACCAATAAAGGGCATCCAGGCACGGAATGTTAGCTGCACGCCCACAGGTACTAGGAGCTCAAGGAGTTTAAGGTCAGAACCCAGGGGCTGTTTGTCAAGGTTTTTAAGTGCTGACCTGCAAAGCCAGCTGGCTGTTTGAATAACTTTCAGTATTCAAATGCGTATTTTATCCCAAAGAACATGTGAGAGTTTTCTTTCTTCCTTCCTTTCTTTCTTTCTTTCTTTCTTTCTTTCTTTCTTTCTTTCTTTCTTCTTCTTTTTATCTATTTATTGTTTAAATAATATCTTGTACTGTAAACATTAATTCAATCCTCTATGCTTTGCAGACCATCTTTGTTCTTCTTTTCCTCATACCATTTTGAGTAGGACATTGTCCTCAGTCTTGTGTCTCCAGTAGCCAGATGAGCAAATTTAAAATTTAAAAATACAGTAGAAAGGGGTGGATAAGAATATACATCCTTTCATATGTAACTAAAAATACTAGAAGGTAATTATTGGGCAATATCTACTAGATTAAAAAGCACCCTTTGGCCACAGCTTTGCCTTTCTAGAATGTGTCTATATCTTTACATTGTTTAACCCTGTAAACGGTACATAGAATAATTTGCAGTGCTGCTCACTAAAACACTAAATGACCATCAACAAATACAAAATGGCTACATTCGTGCAGCAAAATAGGCAGAGGCTATTATGATTATTTCCAGGAATTAATTTTAAATATGAAGACAGACACAGAGAGTGATGCAGAGAGGGCTTTTAGTATTATTTTTAAATAAAGGGAACAAATGATAGAAATTATCCTATAGCATTTTTTTATTATAAAAAAGGAAGGCATAGTTAGTCTGTTTCCTGTACGCTGCATGTGCTTGTCACAGAATGTGCCATAGACTGTCAAAAGTGTTTGTAAGGGAACTAGAGACGATGAAATTAAGTGTGGAAACAAAAAGTTCTACTATCAGTTTCTTGTCTCTTTGCTACATGTACATTTTGTCTAAATGTCATTCAAATGTTTTGTGCATTCATATTTAAAGGGCCAGATTTGAAGTCAAATATCTAGAATTCAGAAGCATTGTGCAACGTAAATAATACAATTGTTTACCAAATTTAATTTTAATTATTATGTGGGAACCCATTTATGATTACACACATAGATTACATTAGAAACTAAACTCCATCTCTGAACTTGGAATTAAGGCTTCTGGATTATTTGCACTGCATCTGGACAGGCAAAGCAGGCTCAGTGACAGCTATGGTCTGTTTAGTATGCAGACACAGACACAGCCATGAATTTCAAAGCGGAGAAAGGGCTCAGTGCCAACGCCAACAGGAGAAAAGTAAACCAAGCCTACAGTATTATTTGTGCCTCAGACAGCCTCCATTTTGAGTGTCTCTGAAGCCTGTAATTAAACAGAATGAAAAATAGGCTTTTCACTGGTGAACTTATTTATTAGTCGGTCAGAAGCCTGACTTCCGTCAGCGAAGTCAATGATCTTAAGAATTTCTGGGAAGGAAGGGAAGGCCAGATGATGAGAAAAGAGATGGAATGGAAATAGGGGCTCAGTGCTTGGGTTAGTCTTAGAAACTGGCTCAATGACCAACCAGACACGAGGAGTTAACAATTCGTGTCTAATAGCGCATGACTGTGCAGCAAGGGGCTAGCTAGAGGCATAGAGACTGAATGGAGGTGCAATCTCGGGCACTGGGATGCTGTGAGTACCACTGCTCCATTTCTGCTGATATTAAAATCATGCTCATTACTCCTTTTATCTCCTCTGTAAGACTCTTGAGGTAGGGATGGTCCGAGGATGGACCATGGTACTTTCTCTGTATATTTCCTCATAAGCATCAGCACAGATAGGTGTTCTTGTGAAAAAATATTGACGATGGATGACAGTTGTCCTGAATTATTCTTAGACATTCTTTTAAAGGTAACTAGAGAGGCACATGTTGTTTTAAGAACCAGTGTGGAGCTTGTATCTCCTTTTCACTCAGTTTCCCTAGTGGCAACATCTCACATAATCACAACTACGAAATTCCCCGGAACAGAGGAACCATCTACAGATATTTTTTCTTTACTATTTATGCTGTATCATTAAAACATCTCTCTAACTGTGCTTATGAGCATGGACATGTATTAGTGGACTAATCACAGGGAACTCTTGTTGAACATGGACAATTGATTTTGCTACTAATGAGGTCACTTAGGTTCGTATGCACTCACATTTGCATATACAGATCCTAGGAAGCAAAGCTCTCAAGAAGAGTGGAAGAGAAGAAAAAAAAGGACACATTGTAAAAACAGTGGAATTCCTGAGTGCTTGCCTGGTGAGCCTTAGATCTTTAAATTTGTAACAAGAGCACGGGCACATAGACATTTGTCTGTTCAGTTGTTTTGATTTGCCCAGGTCTTCTCTTTGCCAGGGAAAATGAAGCACACCAAAATGGATGGAGACTATTGACAGTGTAAACCATTGCTCGATTCTGAGCCTAGCAAAAGCCCAAATTCCCTGATGCTCAAAAGTCGTATTGATGTTTGTCCTTAAAGGTCATAGAATCCCATCTGTTTAAAGGGATCTAGGGACCAAAATACAAAGGATCAAGTGGGAATAAATAAAAGGTATGAGTGCATGTCACAGGAATAAAGAAAGGTCCAGACAACCAAAAAGGAGGCATCAGTTATTGACTTTCTTCATGGAAAGTGGACTAGTAGAGCAAGGCTCTAAGAGTGGAGAGATCTCAGCTGAAGTCACCACTAACCGTCGATGATGTAACAGTGAAACAGTTATGTATCTTTTAATGGGATGCTTCATTAATTTGTCACTCATCTTTACATGGAAGCCCCTCCAACCTTCTTTGTGTCCTTCCAATTTTAGCAGGCATGCTGCTTATGCAAGGGCCTAAAGATTTAATAATCTTTGGGTTTAGCTTTTACTTTCTCTCCATATCTCTGGTATTCCCCTGCCTCACAAAAGGACTGGATTCTTGCTTCAGATTCATTTGTTTGTTTGTTTGTTTGTTTTGGAAATATATCGCTTCATGTATCAAAGTGGCTGACTCCCTGGTTTCTTTTGCTGGGGTTCTGGATTATCTGCTAACATTTCCTGGTCACTTTGTGTGACAGGTCAATGATGTGCCAGCCAATAATCCTGACTCTTTCTGTGATCTTTATTTTCCAGAGAATTTTTGAGAACACCAAGTCATAATACCAAATGGAAAACAATTCTTTGTTGTTTTTCTCCCTGCTCTGGAGTGGACATTTGATAAGTAGATGGCTTTATTCAGTGTATCTGGAGTACCTAGACCATAGTAGACACTCAAAAATATTTGGTGATGTCATTAAATGCTTGATTGATTGTCAATGGAATTTTCTAGAAATTGGGAGAAAGGGAGAAGATATCCTGTAATATCACATTCCAGTTGATGTGGGAGGGCCAAAGGGGGCTTTAATTTTAGGACACTTTTGTTGAAGTTTTATGAAGCTAAAACAATATAATATGAGAAGATGTCTGGCCAGTCAAACTGAAGTGCAGTGGAAAACCTAGCATTAGGCTGCCATGAAGGAAAAACAGTTAGATGAATCAAGCAGCAGCGTGGAGACACTGTGCGTCTGTTGCTTTTTGAGTGGAAAAACTTGACATTTCTTTGTTCTACACTCATTACTAGATTGTACCAGCAACTAAGAGATCATGTCTGAAATGAACCGTTAAATGTAGTCCTCTGCAAATTTAACACAAATTATATCACTTTGAAAAGTGCTCTGACATAACTTAGAGTTAAACATTTGCTCCAAGTGCAGATGCTTATGGTAATAATTGACAAGCTGTGCTTAGTCTAGATGGGTGAGGTTGGTTTATTAACTCAGAACATCATTAAGTTCCAGAAAAAAAAGTGAATTCTGGTTATGTTTTAAAGGTCATTGGATAAGCATTGTTGTTGGTAAGTAGCTGAGCTGATCAATGTATTACATATTATACTACCAATAGTAATCTCTAACCTCAAGCTCTTTGCACAGATTTCAGGACACATTCATTTTTGATCAATTATTTGAAGTATAGTATTCTAAATTTCCAAACTCATTTTTTTAAAACACCCCCCAAACCTTTGTGAGATCACACTCTTGACTTTTCACTCCTTTATCACATGGCTTTCCCCTCTAATCTCAGCTAGAGTGGTGTTCCCTTTTCCTCACAAATTGTAAAGTCAGTGTTTCTTTAAAAAGGTTAAAGAAACATTCTGGGGTATTTTGTTACTTTAAGATTAGAAGAGAGAATGGATGAATGCAGAGTTTAACAGTGTTACTGTTTACATGACACTTAGTAATGACTACGCATGATTTACTATTCACACCTATTGTTATGAAGTTGCCAATACTTGGATTGTGGATAAGATATAACTCCAGGAAAGTTAATTTCTTTCTATGGCCCAAAATGATCTAAATACCCATACTTTTCTGATTCAAGCAGATCATATTAGCTATACTCACTGGATGCTGTGTCTCTGACACTGGGCTATGGAATTTTTTCATGCCCATTCACAAGAGTGTCTCTATAACTGATTTACATAGTATCATTCCTTTTACAGGTTTGGGGGATGCATCATGGAACTTAGACAGCTTGTCAACCGACATTCCTGAGGTGAGGAGAGTAGACACAGGATGTGCAGAAGAAAAGACTATTTCTGTCAATGTATGTATAACATAACATTCCCTCTTTAATTTCAACCTATTGCCTCCCATATATGAGATATATGCTGAGTCATATCTTAAGGATATATGGGATAAATCAATAGATTTGTAGACATTTTTTTGGCTCCTATTCTGTACCAGATCCTGAGGCTCAAGAGAAGTCTTAAGGAGTAGTAACTGACAGAAGTCTTCTGGGGGTATATCGAGTGTTTTAAGTGTTATGGCTATTTTACAGTGAATTTTGTAGAAGAGACAATATTGGAAATGAATTCTGAAGGGCACATAAAGTTAAGAACTGGAACAAAGTCTAGATATCTAAGACTACTTGAGGATTGCATCCAGAGGCTAAATTGTAGATATGAGCATGGCATAATGCCAGCTCTTGAGGGCTTGAATTGTCCGAACAAAAGATCAGGCATGTTTTTTGCTTTACAAAAGACATCGTTCAAGGGAATATTTTGTCAATATACTGTCGAGTTACAGTTCAGGCTGAAGAAAATACCTTGAAGGGCTTGCCATTATTAGTATCTCAACCAGAAAATAGTTGTAGATACTTCAGACATTATTAATAATTGATTAATAATCATTAATAATGAATAATCACATAATAAATGATTTAAATATTTAACGAATAAATAATAATGATAATTAATCAGAATTAATAATCAATCATAGAGTCATTCAATATTTATTCAAATGTTAAACATAGTAGTAGTTGGTCTGATTAAATAGACTTTAGACTTTAAATGTAACAAAATGTCCATGAAGTAAAATATTTATTTTCTTATTGCCTTATTTTGTCAGAAATTCTCATGAATGATTAGTGTGAAAGCAAATGAAAGACTGAATAGCCAGTGCTCCAGGGAACAATTTCTGCTCCATGAGTTTGCCACTCCACTGTGGCTGAGGGAAGGAGCACTTTGTCTTTGTAATTTAGACTATAATTTGGGTTGTGATAGGGTGACACTAAGTGGCTGGAAATGGAAAGGCTTTGTCAATGGAAATCAAAATAAGAACAAAAAATTACACTTGTAGTGACATTTATGACTCCCTGGCAACAACAGGAGAAAATTATAATCATAGTAACTCAGAATCATTAAAAAAAAAAAAAAACAGCTAGCAACTTCCTTCCTTCTGCAAAACTTATGACCCTTAGAAATGGGTGATAAAAGCTAACAGAAATGGAACCATGCAACCTGACTTGGAAGATAAACTCTTAACTTTTAAGTGAATTAACCACATTATTCTGTATTGTTCTGCTACTACAGTCAGTACATATTTTTTTACTATTCTTAGTAATCTTAGGAATAATTTTGAGAAATAACTACATTTGTATCCACTGAAAATCAAAAATCCTTCCTAGTCTACCATTCATTTGTTTATGCAATGAACATTAGCTTGAATCAATAAGAATGATCACTTTTGCTAACTTGCTTAATATTGGCAATTTTGTCATACTTGATGTTGTATGTCTTGCTCTGTAAGTATGTCTGATAGTGACAGGTGTATGTGCTGTCTACAGATGGACCATTTCTATCAATGTAGTAGTAGACGTTTTCACAGAGACTCCCACTTAACTTTTGAGTAATTTTTACAAAATGAAGACATTTTCTCCTTAAACTGGGGTTGTTTATAGAGTTTCAATACCTTGGTTATAATCCCTGTCTTAGAAGTCAATTAAAAAAAAAAAAACACCCTTAAAAACAGATGTTTGATGAGTCTCTAGACATTAGGCCTCCAGCTTCACACAAATTTTTTTTTTTATCTATCCATGTTCTTCCCTTCTGGATTAACCACTTTCTTGCCTTACCTAAAATGTGATAGTCGTAAATTTTATGTGCATGGGGAAAGTAGACAACTTCATTTCCCCCAGTTTTTCTAGTCTGAATTTCTGTCTGATGTCTCTCTTTTGGATTTCTTCTTGCCTCTCAGGTGTGGACCATTATGTGGCTAACACCTTCAATACAAGTGTTCTGAAGAGCCCACCATACATTGTCTTGGTCATTAGTTAGAACATGGATAACTTCAACCTGCCCTTGGCTTTAATTGTCGGTTATCTATTATCCGTACTTATAGCTCTCACTGACTGAAAACTCTCTGAGCAACAGCTTATGGCCTCATCCATCATGTTCACTTCCAGCAAAATATCCACAAGACTTTATATCCAGCCAGCATTCATTCCATATTGTCTGTGTGATATTTTCCATCTACCTCATTACTTAACAAAGAAACATATATGACTTTCTGATAGCAGCATGTTTTATTTTGTTAGTATATATTATTTTTATGAAATACTGAGTTTCTCTGTGAATTTTCATATACATAAATAATGTAATTTAATCGCAATTCATCCATATCCATATTTTTATTTTTAGTCCTCAGTTCACCAACACACAATTTTCATTGCCTCAAATGTCTCTCAAAGCCCCAATTTGTCCTTCTATTTATATTAATTAAGGGCTAGTCTCTCCAATCACTTATTACTTTTATTATAGCTTCATTTTGTTTTTAACCTATTTTCTACTTCCCATCAATCTCTTCATCTCCCATTATAATTTCCTAGGCAGACTGAATTTTCAAAGCTTTAAAGTTGATCACATAATTCTGCCCCTTAAGAAACAGTATTGGCTTCCAACAGCTTCCAGAATTAAATTTCAGTCTCTCTAATTTTGTGCATAAAGGAAAGAAGTAGGAGGAGACAGATCAAGTGTTTCCGGACTTTAATGAGCTGATATAATCCTTCTTAAATATGAATAAGGAAAGAATGTAGCAGGGGAGGAGAAGGGAGGGAGGGAGGGAGGGAGGAGGGAGGGAGAGAAAGGAGGAGGAGGGAGGGAGAAGTACGGGGAGGGGGGAGAGGGCAAGAGGAGGAGAGGAGTGGAAGAGGAGGGGAAGAGGGGGAGAGGGGGAAAGGGGCAGAGGGGGAGGAGAGGGAGAGAGGGGGAGGAGAGGGGGAGGAGTCAGTGGCAGGGAGAGTGGAGGAAGATGTCTGTGGGGATCTGAGAGAGCATGATAACAGGACACAAAGGAAAAGAAGATAGGACAAAGCTAAGGGACACCTGAGTGCACTTTTATTTTGTGTTTCTGAAAGCCCACCACAGAGAGGATTGCTCCTCACAGCTGGTCAGAGTCCACTCGTCCACATACAAACTTAAAAAAAAATATTCCAGGGGGAGAGATAAATCTGTCCTTTTCCTCACATGATCTCATTTCTTTCCAGGTCACTGTTACAACCTTGACATCTGTCAGTCTAAACAGAGGTGAGGGCAAAGGCTGGACTACTGGCTGGATGGAGAAATGGACTTTTCCTTATTGATTCCAGATGCTTTCATTTCCAACCCAACACATTCCTTTAAAAATTGGCAAGTGACATGTTACCTGTGCTTTAGCTATCTAATAAATCCATGTAACTGCCTAGAATTCACTTTCTGTTGTGATTAAAGACTATGAAAGCTTGTGTCAAAATGCACCATGACTTCATCAGATGAAACAGATGTAAGGAATTGCTTGAAAACTCACACCAGATAATTTAGGAAGGACTTTAATGAGAGGTTTGCCTCAATCACTTTATTTTGTTTCATTTTACAAGTTTATGATTGCCAATTGGGTATTCAATAACTTACCCATCATTTAAAGTCCATAGTTCAATTTTTACATATTAGGTACCTGTGACCCTACTGTAATACAGATATTGAAGCACTGTATAGATCCCCAACATTCTTGGAGCTGCTAAGTGACATCTCTGCTCCTCTGAGTTCTCGGGCTCATTCTCTGGCCTCTCATACACTGATCACAAGAAGTCTTCAGAATCTTATGTAAATGGAATCATACACCATGAGCTCGTTATATCTGGCTCCTTTCATTCAGATATACACAAGATAAATAGCTTTTATAATTTTATTGATTAGAAGTAAAAATTGCATAAATATATAGAGACAAGCTGTGTGAAGAACACATGGTTTTATCCCTCTGTAGCAAAGAGCCTAGGGGTGGAACCGATATGTGATGGGGAGGTTTGTATTTAATGATACGTAAAAAGTTATTCCTAACAGTTTTCATCATCACCAGAAGATGACTATTCACACTGATCAATATTTTTGTCAAAATCTGATGCCTGTAGTTGCTTACTGATCTCCTGTTTGAAAGGGCATGTGTTGACATACTACATTTTTATTAATTTCATTACTGTAACAACTAAAACTATTAACCACCTTTTCATATGCTTATTGGTCATTTGTAGACAGTGTATACATATGCTAGTTTATGTTAATTTAAAGCAAGCTATAATCATCAAAGAGGAGGAAGGCTCAATTGAGAAAATGGATTCATAAGATCTGCAAGCCTGTAGGACATATTCTTAATTAATGATTATTATTATTATATTATTATTATAGGAGGTCCTAGTCCACTATGGGTGGCTCTACCCATAGGTTTGTGGTCCTGAGTGCTACAAGAAAGCAGTTTGAGCAAGTCATGAAGAGCGAGGTAGTAAGCAGCACTTCCCCACGGCAGGCATCAGCATCAGCTCCTGACCTTGGATTCCTGTCTAGTTTGAATTTTGGTTCTGACCCCCTTCAGTGACGCACAAATAGAGAATCATAAGCAAAATAAACCTCATCTTCTCAAAGTTGCCATGGTGTTTCAGCACAGCACTAGTTAACCTAACTAGGACATATACCTTTAATATGTCTGTTCAAAATTTACCGTTGTAAAGAATGAGCTGTGGGCTATATTGAGTTGAGCAAGTTTGTATATATTTCAAATATAATCTGATATGCTGCAAATATCAATATTTCCTCTCAGGCAGTTGTTTGCATTTTTATTTTGTAAACATGAGTTTTTTTTTTTAAATAAAATCCAATAATTTTGTATCTTATTCATGATTTCTGTGCATTTTCTAGAAAATTTTCACCTGCTCTAACTTAGCAAAGAAATTAATACGAGTTTTAGCTTCAAAGTCAATGGTTTGAAGAACTGATAGAATGTTCTCTAACGTTCTATGCCATGCCATGTTCCATTCACATCAACAGCTGATAAAGGTTGAAGCTTCACTTTCATTCTTCTTTGTCTTCATTTTTATATTCCTCTTTAGTCAGGTTCTTAGTTTGTGGTCCAGGCTGACCAAGAACTCATGGCTTTCCTGTCTCAGCCTCTACAGAGCTAGGACAACATGAGCCTACAAACCAGAGGGCTGAAGTCCTAAGGGATGTTTTACCTATACATTTAACTTATATTATAGATCAAAAACTGCTACCAGAAAGTCAGTTTCCACTATTGAGTTTTTCTACAAATGTAACCATTAAATTGGTTACCATTCAGATATTTCTGATCAAGCTGGGCACAAGAGTGCATGACTTCAGTCCAACAGTAAAAGGGCCAGGAGGATTACTGAAAATGTGAGGTTAGCTCAGTCTATATATTGAGTTCCAAGGGCAGCCAGCATGGTGTTGAAACAACCCATCCCCTGACAATTTTAAATAATGTTGATATTAACCTTTGAGAATCTCATGCGATGCATTTTGATCATGTTCATTAACCCTAACTCTTCCTAGGTCTATGTCATACTCACTCAACTTTGTTTTTTCTCCCCTACCCTATGCTAAACTATTTATATTTCTAATATATTCATATTTGGGGAACACACTGTGACTTTCTTTTCTTTGTACTTGTGTTCTCCAAAGAAGCAGAATAAGACGAACACATAAAAGCATAGAGGAGGGGATTTATTATGCAAATCAGCTCATGACATTACAAAGGTCAGAAGATCTACTATAAAACATTTACAATCAATAAATTTAGTAAGGTCACTGGTGGAATTCAATCTACATCCAACTGCTGATGGCTCGCCCAGCCTCAGTCTGAGGGCAGATGCTTGCCAACTGTGGAACTGCAAGACCCAAAGGCACAAGAATATCCCATTGTCGGATGGAGAGGCGAATTTGTTCTTTCTCTGCTGTTTGAATCTATGATGTGGGGGATGGGGGATCTGTTGTAATTCTCAGGATTGTGTTTCTATTTTCCCTTTTTAGTAGGCCTTCAATTTAGTCGTATTTAAATTATAATCTTGTCTAGCCATCCAAGAGTGTGGATCAATGGAAGTCTATCTCTTTCACAATGACCTCTGCAGTTTGGATCAGTCCTGGGCATACAATTAGGTGGAGACTTGTGTAGGGTCATTCTTTTCTATAGCCCTCTTCCCTCTATCTTCTTCCCATTCCTCCTCTGCTCCCTTTCACATTCCTGTGGCCAGAAATCATGGTGTGTTGCTGGAATTTGCATGACACTGGGCTGTTCTGGAGCAGAGGTTTGCCTTCAAATATTGGCAAAGGATTAGGAGCTGAAAACTTTCTGCATGCGTTTATTGGTTTGTTTCTCCACGTGTCAATTCTTCTCCATATAGTACTGTTGATTGTTGGCTGTTCTGGTGACCAAACCCAGGACATTGCACACTGCTAGCAAGTTCTCTCTGAGTAAAGCTACATATCCTGTGACATCTCATTTGTTTTAGTCTCTTTTCTTAAACAGTAGGTATTAAATTATGTAAAGTTTAGAATTATCACCAACTTCTTTTTTGGTGGGGAAAACCACACAGAACTAACGCATTCATGGTTTGCTGTGTAAAGTATTCTCTTCCATTTTTTTAATCATATAGTTTGTCCATAGTTAATTGCACCCTACATCATAGGGAAAGAGAAAGGTGAAAGTCAAACGATGTCCTGTCTGTGTGAGAAGGCTCACAGAATAGAGGAAATCCATGTTTAGTTCTATTTGAAATGTGCATGTTTGAGGAAGTCATTTTGCTTCCTAGGTGTCCGTGTGTAAGGATTATATGAACAGGTCCCTCTATGTCCATTCTCCACAGGCTTCAGATTTCTGTAGCACATTATGAATCCTACTTACAATCCCACGCAACAGACTATCTACACAATTCTTTTGGCCATCTTCAATTGTTCAGATGCATTTAGAATTAACTCAACCCTTTTGCAAAACCAAAGGAAGTTCCTATGAAGGATGAGGGTGGCTTGAGTGTTAATTGGCACTGCTGTCAACCCCACAGCTGAAGCCAAAATAAAATCTACTGATGTGGTGTAGCCCTCAGCAGGGTTTTCTTTGCCTAGAATTCAAGCCAACTTGGAAAGAAATATCTAGAGCAAAAATCATGGTATCTGATAACTGACGTATAAAACTGCTTTATTTTCTAGATAAAGCAATTAAGCATGTGATGAGCCCACAGTGAAAGAAGCTGCTAGAGAAGCCTTTTCCCATCCCCAACACACAGAAGAATAGCGGTGCAATAAAATACAGCCGAGTGGTGGGGATTTAAAGATTAAAATGCTGGCTATAATTCTGGGCCCTAATAAGCTTTTTACTCTTCAGCAAATGAGTAAGGAGAAATTTTTAAATTACACTTGATCTTTCAAGCAGTTACTTTTAGTTCTGTCTTCCCACACCATGCCAGTTCGTTCATTAGAGTTTGTACTCAGATATAGCTTGTAATTGGCATATGGAAACAAAGCTAGCAAAAATAATTTGTTTGGGATTTGAAGCTTTACGTTCTATTTAATCCTGCAGAGGAAGGAAGGAAAAGGATGGGAGTGACTTCTAAAAACAGAAGAGTTATGATTTTTTATTCCATTTTTGAGATACTGATGGAGTTTTAGTCTGGACTTTGAAATCGGATAATAATGGCTGGCACTTTTCATGAAGCGTTATCTAGTCAAGTTTCTTGCCAAAACCATTTAGCAATGAATACTTAAATACATTCTGCTCTAAGGTATTTTATCAGCTAATTCATGCATAGGGTATTTGAAATTTCACATTTGTATGGTATATGAGTAGAGCATGATAAATACCTGAGTGATGGTTTGGAACTGCAGAATTTCAATAGCAGTGACTGATTTATTTTCTTTTTCATTCTGAGCTTTCAAAGAACTTGTCCATAACTCTTCTACTAATACACTTTTACCATCATTAATTGTACTCACGGTTCTTTTCTTATGTGTCCCTGAAAACACTATGTATGATTGGCTGTATTATTATGAACTGACATCCATTTCTTCTTTTGGAAATTAGGTGATGCATGGGAAAATCCTAGCAGTGAAGCCAGAAGTTCTTGAATGTTATCAACCAGAAGCATGAGTGATACATGAGAGGGAAGGAGAGAGAGAGAGAGAGAGAGAGAGAGAGAGGGAGAGGGAGAGGGAGAGGGAGAGGGAGGGGGAGAGAGGAGAGGGAGAGGGAGAGGGAGAGGGAAAGAAAGCCATGGAGACAGAAAAAGACAGAGAGAGTCAAACACAAAGAGAAACTGTGACACAGAAAGACACAGACACGGAGAAACAGAAATTCACAGAGATAGAGACACACAGAGAGAGACACACAGAGAAAGATATTGCTCTCACAGAACTATGAAGGGTAACACATACCTCAAGATCAGTGAATGGAACCCCAAGGGGCTAATGTGGTTACAAAAAACCATCAAAATTTCAGCTTAAGAGGAAGGGAAAGACCCAAGTCCTAGACCAAAGCAGTCAAGCACTCTCTTTTGTCTATTCACACCTGTACCTGATTATATGTGGCCACCCTCCTTAGGAGAAGGGATGAAGGGAGAGAGGAAGGGAGAAAGGAGGGAGGAGGGGAAGGAAGGGAAAGGGAGAGAAGTAAGGAGGGAGAGAAGAAGGAAATGAATGAGGAAAGGAGAGAGAGAAGCACAGAGAGGGTACAGAAAGAGGGATGGGGTGGGGGGGCTGTTTTACTCAGCCTGCTAGATCAAATATTAAATGAAGCCACAGACCTAGGCAGAAAGCTTGATCAAATGTCTAGGCAATCTGTGGTCCAACAAAATTGACATATGATATTAACTATCAGAATCCATAACAAACATGTCACTGTCATTCTTTTTCTACCCAGAACAGAATAATTGAGAGAGCTTAATTTTCTCTAGTTGAGAGAAAATAAGATTTTTTTAAACAAATCATAACAAATTAGAAGCTGTTTGTCCTATAATAATTCTGAAAATGTGCTTTAACTATTTTGATTAGATAAACTAGAATTCAAAAACAAAGTACAGGACATAAATACATATTTGATAACAAGAATATTTCCTACCAAAATCAAAATTTACACAAAATTGGAAGATTTTCTTGAACTTTGTTTTCCTGACTGCAAATGTTGCCCATTCATATCTTTTCATGGTATTTAATTTTATTTATGCAATATTTTCTCAGATTTTACTGTTTTGCCTCTGTGAAGTTTTTGAAATTTATATTATTATCTACAGTGATGATTAATATTAATTGATTGATTGATTGATTAAATTATTGGTAGGGTTTTTCTATGCAACTAAGCTGTGGTACATATACACCCCATCTTAATGTTTACGTATATTATTAATGTATATTGTTACTATATATGTTTGTGTTCCCTTAATCTCTTTCATTTTGAGAGACTTTTTTATTTTAATTAATATTTGATTGTATATTTATTTACTGGAATTTAGAAAGCTTTTATATAATTATGTTGAGATCCTTCCAAAATATATTTAAAACTATATGTCAAGAATTGGAACAATGAAAAATAATGCATTACTAAGGAAATATTCATATAATTAGTCCTAAAAATTACAGCAATAAGTTGTCTGTAAATATGAATTTTCTTTTTCTTTTCTAAAAAGATTTATTTATTTATTTTATGTATGTGAGTACACTATATAGCTATCTTCATGAACACCAGAAGAGGGCATCACATCCCATTACAGATGGTTGTGAGCCACCATATAGTAGCTGGGAATTGAACTCAGAACCTCTGGAAGAGCAGCCAGTGCTCTTAACCACTCAGCCATCTCCCCAGCCCCAAAGTGTGTAGCCCAGGCTGGCCTCGAACTCATGATCCTCCTGCCTGTATCTTCTTCAGTAAATCCTACTGGCGTGAACCACCACAGTGAATTTTCAATTCATAGCTATGCTGGTTAGGTCTAATACTTATATGGGAAATTAGATAAGTAAATACCTACAAAAACTAGGAAAAATTGAGAAATAAAAGATCAATTATATATATATATATATATATATATATATATATATATATATATATATGTGTGTGTGTGTGTGTGTGTGTGTGTGTGTGTGATTTTTGATAAGACTATATGACTCTAAAATATTTATTAAAATAAAAATGAAGGTGACTTTGTTTCCTATCCTCCACACTAATATAGATGACAAAATATTAAAAGGTTACAATATGAACAATAAGCCAGAGAAGAACAATGAAAAGTATACAAATTATGTAGTAGTCCATAATCCAAATTATGAGCATGTGTAGCTGTGCAGACACAAGGTGGTAGGGAGGGGAGCTATGTTTTTCTGAAAGCCAAATGCACTAATAGTACAGCAGATAAAGTTACACTTATTTAAATTTCTAAAAACTTAAGGAAATAGTTAAATATCAGCATGAGATC
This sequence comes from Rhabdomys pumilio, assembly GCA_030674055.1. NCBI lineage: Eukaryota > Metazoa > Chordata > Mammalia > Rodentia > Muridae > Rhabdomys > Rhabdomys pumilio. The sequence continues at coordinate 12,060,757 of JANHMN010000011.1, forward strand.
ACTGCTGAGATAAACACAGTCCTTCAACTTTTGCCTTGTCAACCCGTCATTTTCTACAGAAAATGATCTCTTCTTGAGTGGCCTTATTTCCAGGATCTTCTGAAGCTCTGCCAGTGCCCAGGAGTTGACTCATCAGCTGGGTTTCCTTAGGCAGACAGAACAGAGAGAGTACCGGGTGCCTGCCCTCCAGAAAGCTTCCTGGACTCCTTGTGTATTTCTTTTTGACAATAAGACTATATAGTCATACAGAAAGTTCTAAGCAACTTAATTTAGATTCTAGTAAACTAAAGTAAAAAAAGAAATTGACAGAGCATTTCTTATACTGCAGGTTAAAGCTAGAGTCAGTGTGAATACCTCTGTATGAAACCATGGGAAAAGCCCAGGATCAGTGTGAAGACCCCACTGTGAACTCACTAAAGAACATAGGATCACCATGGAAGCGGGCAGGGTCTATAGGAAGATCCTACTGTAATCTCAAGGTGGGGTGGTGAGCTAATGGAATCTAACACAAGCTCATGACTAGGGTTCTATAAGACCCTGAAAGGCAGCCTGTTTTCTAACCGATGCTCAACCAGAAACTGAGCAGAAATCAAGCTGCCTTTCAGGGTCCTACAGAGTTCTACAATTGATCTGGAGACAAAAAGAGACAAAACCAGAGCTAGAAGTTTTGAATGGGAAAGAAGAGGAAAGATGAAGGTCAGGAATAGTGGGTGACACTTGAGAATGTCACAGGGAGCCTTGAGGTTCAGGGTGTCAGTAGTGAGATGACATTTGGCCTTCATACATCATCGAGAATATTCAGATTAATCCCAGAGTGGTTAAAAGGCTACTTGAGTCAATGGCATTTGTTTTAGATTTTGAGATAGTCTGTACAGTTTAGCCTTAACTTCAGAATATTTGAAATTAAAGGCTTATTCCACTGTGTTCAATATTTCTAACATATTTGTTATGCAACAACCTATAAGATACACAAGATCTTTAGAAACTATGTATTTTAAACAAATATATACTGTAGACACTATTTTTATATTTGTTATTTTGATATTATATAAACCATTATAACTGTATCCAATGCAATACAAGCCTAAATCGTATTCATAGTTTGAAATGATTTTCAACATCATATTTTTAAATTAGCCACCTCACTAAACTCAATTAAAGGCACTGTTTTGATGCATAGAGTTTACAAACACAATGCAATTCCTCAAAAGAACTACACAGTAAGTTTAGACCATGAAACCAATGACACATAATGGAAGACCCAAAAACTATGGCCATATAGTTTTATCAAAATATACACAAGAGGAAATGGCCTATTTGTCAAATGGTATTAGAAGAACTGTATACCCACCTGCAGAAGGTCACAATTAGACCAACATCTCTCACTCTGCACGTAAGTCAATTCAAAGTGGATCAAAAACCTTAGTTTAAAATTGCAATCACTTAAATGTGTTTATTTTACATGTATGGGTGTTTGTCTTCATGTTTATCTATACATAATATACATACATACATACATACATACATACATACATACATACATACATACATAGATGCCCAAAGAAACCAAAAGGAGTAAGATCCCTTGAACCTGAAGTTATAGAGAGTTGTGAACCACCAGTTAGGTGCTGATAATTGAACCCATGTCCTCTGCAACAGTGGCCAGTGCTCTTAGCCAATTTTCCAGTCCCAGTGCAACAGTAGCCAGTGCTATTAGCCAATTTTCCAGTCCCAGTTTTGGTGGAAGCCAAAGTAGAAGAGAAACACACACACACACACACACACACTCACTGATTATGAAAGGTAGTAAGAGGTGATGACAAGTTGAAAATATAAGGAAGAAGCCACTCCATGTGGAGAAACCATAGGATTATTTTATTTATTTTATATTCTCTTTACATCTCTACTGTGCTACCCACCCTAATCTCTCCTCTTCTCCCAGTCCCATCACTACAAATTCCTCCCCCTATTACTCTTTTCCCCTATTCTCAGAGAAGAGAAAGTACCCCTCCTCATGGGTGAGACCCGACCATGGGACATCCAGTGGTCATAGACCTAAGTGTATCCTTCCTCTGAGGCCCAATCAGGCAGTCCAGCCAGGGGAAAGAGATCCAGTGGCTGGCTATGGAGTCAGAGACAACCATCACTCAACTTATGTGGAGACCCACATGAAGACCAAAATGCACATCTGCTACAAATGTGTAGGGCACCTAGTTCCAGCCCCTGCATGCTCTTTGGTCAGTAATTCAGTTTCTATGAGCCCCCATGTGCCCAGGTTCGTTGACTCTGCAGGTCTTCCTATGGTGTCCTTGACTCCCCCCACTTACCTAATTCTATCCCACATTTTCTCACAAAATTCCTGAAACTCCACCTGACATTTGTCTGTGAGTCTCTGTGTCTGTGTCCATCCACTGCTAAATAAAGCCTCTTAGGAAATAGTTATGCTATTGTGTGTACGCATAGCAGAGTATCGTTAATAGTGTCAGGAGTAGGCTTTTTCACATGGGTTGGGTCTCAAGTTGGGGCAGTCACTTGATAACTGCTCCCAAGTCTCTGCTCCATCTTCATCCCTGTACATCTTGTAGATAGGACAAATTTTGGGTTAAAGGTTTTGTGGGTGGGTTGATGTCCCCCTCCCTCCACTAGAAGTCTTGTCTGGCTACAGGAAGTGGACCCTTCTGTTTTTATTTCCCCTGCTGGTAGGAACCTATGGTCACCTCCATAGACTCCCTGTAGCCTCCCCAGTCTCAGGCCTCCAGCTAGTCCCAGAAGATTTTGAGCAGCTTGGGAACACAGTTCATTCATCTGCTGTCCTTAGGGGTTATGTGTTCTCCTTCCAAATCTTCATCAGCCTAAGATAACCCAGGGGCATCTCTGGTTCTAAATCCAGAAGAATACAGCCCATCCAGAAGTAAGAAAGTTGGTGTTAAATAATTAGATAAGACTATGATGTACACTGAGTAGTTAAGGTTCTGCTAGGTAAATAGCATGCAATCTAGGAATTGCCATGGGGCTTGTTAGAAAGGCATAGACATTCCAACTCCTTAGACTGGATAGGGAACCAGGAGTCTCCCTTTTCTCTGGATTTCTTTGGGGATTATCAATCAGCATACTTGCAGACACTTTGTGAAATTTTGACATGCACTGTTTTAATGAAAGGCATTGACATACTATGTCAATATATATATTACAGTAATTGAACAGCTAATAACAGAGACCAGGATTACTTTCTGTTAAAATATTCTGAATAGTAATGTTCTGTCTATGGCTTCCTTATTCCAGGGCAATTAAACACAGTTCTAAAGATCAATACGAAGATTAGTACATGTGACCCACAAATCCATTAACTGTCCAACCCCAGCTCAAAAGACCTCTTAAAATGCCTATAGTGTGAGATGGATATGGGGTTAGCTGAAACAAGATCTGATGGTATGAAAAATTAGGTCTTAATCCTGAGAAATCACTTATGTAATTAAAGAGGTGTTAAATGTTAAGGTTGAGAATGAGAAAGTAGAGGGAAATAGAAATATAATAGAAATAGTTTTAAATATAGGGGGCATATAATTAGACAGGTGTAACTGTAATGATGGCTTGTTAAGAGTAAAACAATTTTTTTCTGCATCTCTAAACATGCAAAAAGATGCAATATCAGCAAGACTGTAAATCAGGGTCTCTGAAAGGAGCAAACTAAACAGACATAGGGAGACTTCATAAGTTAGAGACTTTTATTCTTCAATTAAGATTGCGATGTACACAATGAGCAAAGCATTCTCTGAGGCACCTTGCCTTGAAACGGCACAACAGTGTCTTTCTTTGCATCCGCCTAAATCAACTGCTTTGCAAAAGATCAGCAGAATAACTCGGCTCAGATGTACTTTTGAGGGTAGCATGTAAGGGCTGATCTGTACAGATTTCTAATTGCTTTAACTCAAAACAGAAGTACACTGTTTAAGAAATCTGAATGAAACTCCCTGCAAACTCTAATTGATATCCTGATAGCACTGCAGAGTAATTAAACCTTCTCTCTACTGCAAAGCCTCTTCCACTGACACCATCCGTTATCATAAGTGCTTCCAAGTCTTAAGAAAATAAATGACAGAAGATTAAAGACATGGCGAAGAAAATCTCTTCCCTTTATAGGTAATATGAAGGAATAATTCAATGGCAGTATTCTAGAGAGTAGGCATATAATCATCTTCAGGAATTAACACATTTATCTCATGATGCAATGACTTCAAGAGAGAGTGCTTGAAGGAGTGACTGAGAAAGAGCTTTACTGCAAAAAAAACCTCAGAAAAGTGAAACATTCTATCTACCTGTGATAAAACTGTGAAACGGCTATTTTTCTTAATTGCTTTCTAAGTGGTCTGGTTCAACTGACCAGTAATTGGTTTAAGTAATGATTTTTAAAGAGAAGATTCAGTAGCATAATCCTTACAAATGAAGGGTTTGCTCTCTGCCAAATCACATTTGTACCTGGTAGACCACCAGACCAGGGCTTCAGCACTCTTGGTGTGGAAAAACTGGGGCATGTCTTGGGAAGGCTACAGGAAAGGAAGGTATCCGAAAGAGAAAGTCAATGTTTAAACAACTGGTAATGAGCTCAGAGGAGAAGCTTAATCATCTGCCTACCACCAAGAGCTTCTATGTGGATGGTACCAAAGGAGCTTCAGTTAATGAGAAGATTTATCTCTGGTGCCTGTGTAGGGAGAGATGATCTGACACTATATAAACAGACAACATCAGAATACAGGGTTTTAAGACTGGTGTATTACAATAGCGCTCAAGCAATCTTTTAACAAATACATTTAAAACACATAATCTAAATCCCCTTTAAAGGGTACCTCACATTAATCCCTCAGCCGGGGTTCTTCATTTTTATAGCATCATTTATCACTTTAATGTAACATTAGTTTAGCAGATAAAAGCCGTGGCAGAAACCCTGAACCGAAGGCTGGAACAGTAATGACTTAAGCAAAAAGGAAGCACTTGATAGACCAGGCGGTGCTCCAATCTTTCCCTTGGGTTATAATCACAGATGCAGAAAGCAACCAGTGCTGTATAAATAACGCTGTGACTTGGTTGATGCTGGCAAGACCAGACTTATTTGTAACGCTAAAGGGTAAACAACAAAAGGTTTGACAAACTGACTTGAGAGAAAAAGGTCTGTCTGTGCGTGGGGGCGGGGAGTTCTGAAGGATGGGAGGGGGATCCGCAAGTCTCTGCTCTGCAGCGGGGTTCTCTAAAACAGAAAATAAAAAGTCATAGCGATGCAGAGATACCACGATGCCCTCGTAGTACAGATGGAAGTGGAGAGTCACCACTTCCCACTCTAGCTGAGGCTGTAAATACTGGGTAAAGCAGACATGGCTGTGGGTGTAGGGGGAGTTTGTGGAAACCTTGCACTCCATTTTGCAAAGAAGAATTCCAGTAGCAGTGAAATTCCCACTTAGCTTTCAATTTGATTTTCATTTGACTAAATCATCCACCTGGTCCCCTCCCTAACTTTCAGCAGGCTGTCTGGTGGGAGTCATTGCCTTTCTGACATCACTGTGCCCGCTTCTATAAATGAGTCAGAGACAGAGATGCTGAAGCTCACAGCATCTAAATGTGCACCCTAATCCTCTGCGGATTTCCCTTGCTCTTATTAATGGAGCCCATACAATTTTAAGACATTTATCTTTATTTTGTGCGCATGTCTGTTTTGCCTGCGTGCGTGTACATGCAATGAAGTGTGTACAGGAGCCTGAAGAGGGCATAAGGTCCTCTGAAACTAGAGTCACAGGACGGTGCCATCTGCCCTGTGACTAGGAACTGAAGTCAGGTTCCTTTGCAAGACTAACAAGTGGTGTTAACGGCCTCCCCAGAGAGTTAATTTGTCAATGTTCTTTGTGGTGATGGAATCTTTTTGCTCCATGTGGATGGAAATCTTGAGTAGACAAAGAATACATCTTATGTGTAGGTACTGGGTCCTTGAGAGTGAAATATTTATGTGCTCGGTAAATAGATACAAAGGTTTATTCCTCCAAGCTCTGAAAACTAACAATTAATGACCATGAGCCTTAGAAGTCAGAGATCTACAGGTCTAGGTGTCAGGGATAAACTTAGTGCTCTTAACTCCTATTACCAGAGACAAGTCACAACTGCTAGTATAGTCCTCAGGCTTAGATGACAGCCAGCAGCAGTACTCAGGGCCAGATAGTGCTACAGTTCTCCAGGTTGGGTGCTGGCACACTGGGCCTTTACAGTAGTTAATGGCTCCGTGTTTGACCCTTCAAGGCTTGACACCTTCCAGAAATTCTTCCAGTGAACAGGGCCATACATGTCTTATTCACCACCCTCTGCCTTCTGCCATTTTAGTTCTTCCCTCCCGTATACTTCCACCTTCCACCTCTTTCCCTTACCCTCATCTCCCCAACACAGACACACGGATACACACACACAGACAGACACAAACACACACACACACACACACACACACACACACACACACACACACAGTCACTTTTTTGACTTTCCAGCTATCCAGTCACATTTTTGTTGCTGCTGCCTCTGTTTCCTATCACAAGCTCAACATTTCATATATACAAAACCACTAAGAAGGCTGGAGATATGGCTCAGTGTTTAAGGGCACTGACTACTCTTTCAGAGGTCCTGAATTCAATTCCCAGCAACCATATGGTGGCCCACAACCATCTGTAATGGGATCCGATGCCCTTTTCTGGTGTATCTGAAGACAGCTATAGTATACTCATATAAATATTTTTTTAAAAAAATGAATTACACTAACCATGAAAAGACCCAGTCTTTTCATTGGCCTTTAATGTTGCAACACCAGAGGGCAGCACAGGGTGTCCCCTGGCAGATAGAAAGTTGAATAGCCTGGCTGTACAGTGAGGAAGGACTGTGTCATGGGTGTGGCATTCAAATGAAAGTCTGTACTTACACCAACCATAGCGGAGCTTCTAGTTCAATCAGTACTCCTCTTATCTTAAGTGAGAGTAGATAGATTTAGGTTCACAGGAATTTCACTAAGCCCTGTGACGCTTAGGATAATGCCTTAGAAGGCTGGCATAGGTTAGGACTAGGGCAAGCCCTCGTAGAACATGAGCTACAGCTTCAGGTGCACTGGACTTTAGAGATACAGTGTTCTCAGAGATCAGAAAGAACCTCAAAGCAGCAGGTTGCCATGAGAGAAGTCTGGCCTGTTGTCAGAGAAGAGGCGCTGTGCTCACAGGTTCCCACTCCAAGCTTCCAGGCATGAGGGAGGCTGTATCTGCTGCCATACAACGGCCTGAATAGCTTACTCTTTAGGGTCATCCATTCACAGAAAACCAACAACAACAAAATTATAGGGTGCTTAAAATAGACTTAAAAATAGATCAACACAAAACCATCATTCTCCACAACATCTAATAATGCATAACAGCACCTAATATCCCTTAACTGCATAAGCCTGGACCCAGTGCTCTAAGAGAGTCCTGTGTATGCCTCTGTGAAAATGTTGTCAAATGGATAATGGTGGACATATTTTTAAGAGTTTGGAATTTAATCAGAGGAAGAGCCATTCAGGACATTTCCAGGAGCCTCAGGGACACACGGTGTAGATAATCATTTGGTTTCCCAACATCCTTTTGGTTGAAAGGAGTAAAATTCAAGCCAGTGTCTCATGCTGCATTTTATTTAGCCTGTGGTAGGCATTTCCCATCTGCCCCATTGCTTCTGTTTTTGTGGCCCATCTGGCTTTTGTTTTAATCCCTAACACAGCAGATGACATTCTCTGTCAGTGAATCCTATTTTCAGATCTCTCAGGCAAGCTACAGAACATGAGCCACGACTCCAAAGTTATTCCCAGTTTTCAATCAACAATAAAAGAAATCTAGCAGTTAGTTAATATGTCCCTCTAAACTAGTCAGGGTCTGAAATTCTAGGCTTTGATTTTTTTATAGAAAGACTTCAACATTTATTTAAAAAGAAATTTGTCAAATAATTGCTCAACAGAATGTCTGGGTTTGGCTCTGAGGCTTTGAAGAGTTCTTGCTTGCCAACTCGGGAGTCTTTTCCATTGTACCTAGCATCAGTGTCTAGAGACATGACTCAGACCTAGCCCCATTTTAACTGTGTCAGTTCAGCTGTCTAGCCTACTGTATATAGCAGGTTTCTTTCCTTGCTTCTCTGTTCCTGAGATAAAACTCTGAGCAAAACCAACTTGGGGGAGAAAGAGTGTATTTGCCTTAAAATTTTACAGTTCATCACTGAGAGACATTAGGACAGAGACCTAGAATTGGGAACTAAAACAAAGACCACAGAGGACTGTTACCTACTGCTTTGCTTCCAGGGTACCATTTAGCTATATTTCTTACAGAGCCTAGTCCCATCAGACTAGAGATGACACCAACTGCAGGGGGAGAGGCACATGGATCAGTCAGCGACTTTAAAAACTGGCTCACAGATGTGGACGCTGACTAGTCTGATCTGGTCAATTCTTCCCTTGTGGTTTTCTCTTTCTACATATGTCTGGTTGACAACCAAGATAAGCTATCACTGCAGGGTAGATAATCTCTCCTGGCAAGTTTGAGTAGAGGGAGCTCATTAACCTTAAATTGAGATAGCCAAGCTTTTTCTTGAGCATAGTTTGCAGAACACAAGCAAATTATCTTTTGCTCTGGGATTTTCAACATGACTACTAAGGTCCTGTTTTCCTAAATATCTCTAGATTTGTAGACTTGAACATCCATTTGCTTCTTTGTGGACTTTCAGTACTTAGAGTAATTCGCTTCAGTATCCTGCCACTCATTATGAGACTTGCCCTTCTTTTTGCTTCCTCATGAGTATCTCTTCTTCATTTTGTACCCATCTATCTATCTATCTATCTATCTATCTATCTATCTATCCATCCATCCATATATCTCAAGCTGATCATGCCACTCAGACCTGGTATACACCTGCTTCTTCTTAGTAAACTCTTTTATCCCTGGAAAATCTTATTTATTCTCATCATCTCCCTATGGAGCAGTTTAACCATCCTGTGTCCATAGGTTTGAAAATGCAAGGCCAAACGATCCTCAGATGTGACTGGGAAAAAAAAAACAAAACAAAAACCAAAAAACAAAAAAACCAAAAAACAACAACAAAAAAACAACTGTAGAGCATGTCCTTAGAAGAATAAGATAGAATTTAATTTAACCGGAGGCAACATTGTGACTGATAATAGCTGGAATTTCATTACCCCTAGAGTGAATATAATTTCAGCTCTATTTATTGATGGTGTAGAATATAGACAGTAATCTATAGGTAAGCCCTGGGAAGAGCCCAACTAAAGTATTATTGGATTATTTGACTGAAAGATGCTAAAAGGACCAAACCATAACCAAGATTTAGAGGATGCTTTTACTTAAAAGCAATGATTCTTCTCCTGGGCCTGTAGGTGCTACTGGGCAACTGCATGTTGACAGCTTGGCATCTTCACATGTGTTATTTGTTCCTTTACTACCTGAAAACTATGACGCAGATTGTAGATTCTTCCTTGCACGTGGACATGTTAGTCATTTAAAAGTGTTCCTCTAAAGCTGATAATCTTCCCAACTCAATACTTAAGGTACCAAGATAAGAGTCTGAGAGATGCCCACATTTGAAGGACTACTAAGACTTACATGTAGATCACTCCATGATGGGACTGTCCATTAGTCAGGAACAATTATCTTGTAATGGAACTAAATCACCCTTCTTGGTGATTAAAGCATCTCTGGGATCTGTCAGAACCAAATTCCATCAACCAGACCACAGCCTAAGCAAAATCATCAGCTTTGTCAGCCTGACCCCTGCTAAGACTCTTGTTAAGCCTCCAGAGGGGCAGACATTCAGCCAACAGAGTGATGGTTTTTTCCCCAGCGTAGGCACACCAAACAGAAGTATGGTCCTATTTTTACTACCATTATCACTTTAGTTGGGGTTTTGGGGACAAATTACCTGACTTACTGAATTGGACATCCCCATGAAAAATCTTTAACAGCAAAATTTAAATATTCATATTGTATGCTTCCAATAGATTTATATAGATTTGAAAACATTTAAAGATTGCATTGTATCACAAGAGAAGTTTTTGAAATAATGTGCTTTGACTTAAGGGTATTATGATTGTTTCTCATTTTAAGTCATCTTTGGGTTTTTATATGTAACGAATAACTTATCTTTTCCAAAATAATAAAGAAGGAGGGAGTGTAAACTTAACAAATACTTCTTTGTCAGTAGAGAAAAGATAGATGGGCAGTCAGACATGAACTGGAGTTCTGCATCTGTGAACTCATTTTGTAAAGGCTATTTTGCCCCTCACAGCTTTCTTCCACAAAACAGGACACAGACTAAATGATTTTCAGGCTGCTTCCAAGTGTGGCTGCCTAAAAAAATGACTGTAGTCTGACAGTAAGATTCAAGTTCACTGTCTCCAATTTTTAAAATCACTCAAGTTGTAAGAGAAGGAAAGTGCTTATTACACCTGGGGCAAAGAGAATGTTCTCAATAACAATTCAATATTTTATATTACATCCTCATTTATTATTGCTGGTCTTTGGGGGATATCTTTATCTGAAGAATATGTATATCAAAGCTCATGTTTAACTCTGGGATGCTATTTTGACTTCTAGCTTCTATGGCTCACTTCAGATATTCCATGGCTGTATATAAATACTGCAAGAGACACTTACATGAACATTTGGAAACTGAAGAAATGGAATCACGGGAGGGGATGTTTCATTAGCTAATATCTTCAGTGATTTACTTCTCACGCATCTGCTTGCTTTTCTTTCAATATAAATTGATGAGACTTGGTGTGCTGTATAGACGCGTTGTATATCTGGTCTTTAAGCACCATTACAAGAAAGGAAGAGTAAGGAACAAGTCTCTTCTGTACACGAATCTTAATGAAAATTCAAAAAGGGTTTCACCTTCACCAAGAAAAATCATCAGAGGTGAGTAATACCCATAACTTCTTGTTAAAAAATAGTAACCCTTCTTCCCTCTAAAGAGAGCTGTAAAGTTTTAGGAACTTGTCTGAAAGTATAAATCAAACTGAAGACTCAGCTTTCACTTAGCTCTGTTAAATCGGAGTGTTTGGCATCAACTCTAGTCAGACCTTTGTGGTTCTTTATCCTGCAGGTAAAGATTTGTTATTCTTCCTGGAATCTGTTACTTGAAAGCTTAATGAATCTTGTCTCTTGGCTCTTATCCACTAGGGAAAAAAAACACACAAAATGAAGTAAAACACTAAGTTGCAAATTAATTCCAAAATGTCACGCACTGGAGTGGCAGATAAGAATGCAGGTCAAACACCCTGGACCTGTTGACCTAAGGGTGGTTAGAATTTACCCAAAAGTCTGGTTGAACGGTTACTTTACGATCTCACAGGAACCTCAGTGGTCATTGTATCAGCTTCCTTGATGGGTGAGGAAAAGTAGATTTGAACACAAAAATAGATTTGAACACAAAAATGGCTTGTCCAAATTTGCCCAAATAGGTAGTAGCAAAATCAAATCTGAGTTCTGGATATAAAAGCTAGCAGGAGAGAATTAAAAATTAAACCAAATCCTTATACTAATGAGTGAAACACTATCCACTTTGGTTTTAACTTATTTCCAGAGCTAGTAAGTAGAGTAATAAGAGCAATGAATCAAACTAAACCAGAGGGGAAGGGAAGATTTGTGTGCAATTAGCCCAGGGTAGCTATGCAGTTTATGTAGTCTATCTAATTTGGAATATGTAAGGCTTCCTGTAAAGGGACCCTTTCATCATTGGCATGCCATGTTCCTGCTCTTTCTAGAGTAAGTGTTTGGAACCCTTTCTTAAAAGCACTTCTCTCTAATTGTTTAATATACTTACCAGTTCCTAAATTCTTTCACTATTTGAGCCCTAACATTACTCTGACATTCTCGTTCTCAGAGGAAAAAGCTCAGTCCAAAATGCTGGTTGCTAAGCACTGCCTATTTTTACTCCGCTCGAGCAGAATAGGTACCCACTGGATGGGTTTCTGCCTGAGACTAGTTTCAAAGCAATTATTGCAGATGAGAAACTTGTTAGTGTTCATCTGTGTACTTGCAATAAATGCATAATGCTGAACCCAAAGACATGTATAAAGTATATATTGATAAAATAAGAAGACATCACAAAGATAGTAGTTGAGTGTTTATTGAACATTAATCATATTTAAAGTTTTTTGCTTATACAGTTGGAATCAATGATTGAACAGAACAGATTTGCCGTCTGGTTTCATAGAACTTATAATTTAGATGGAATGGGAGATAAATAAAAAAGCACCAGAAGGACCAACCATGACAAATTATCACGTTACTGAGACAGAACTGCAACAAAGGAGAACACTTATTTGAATTACAGTAGGAAACGAAAGACTCTGTATAGATTCTATATAAAAATCAAGAGGGCACCAAACACAGGAAGAGGATGAGGTCATGTGCAGTAAGCAGAGGCAAAGCCAGAATGCTCCCTAGGACACTTAGAAAGCTACACCTGAAATTTAGAAGGCAAGAATACAAGGCACCATTTGCACTTTAGCTACATAAGTAAATGAAAAGCCACTGATAGGCTTTCTCCATCAAAAGATTTAGGTTTGCTTTTTTTCTCAAACAGCACAGGTTTGTTTTGTTTTTTTTTTTTGTGTGTGTGTGTGTGTGTGTGTGTGTGTGTGTGTGTGTGTTTAACTTATTTGATACTTTGCAGTTTTCATTTCTTTGTAGTATCTACTTTTTTGGCCAGCTGCATGATCCACTGCCATACTTCCTTTAAATGTTTCTGATTTCTACAAAATGCAAACCCAGATTGTGTACAAACCTCATTAGGGTCTATCTCAGACAATAAGCCTGATCCTACCCTTCACATACCCTCACTTAGCTCCAGATGTCACATCCAGTGCCCTGCCCAAGCCTGGCTATTCCTATATGTGTTATCCCCTAGCCTTTAGGCTTCCTTCCAGACACTGCCTGCCTACCCTTAACTAAAAAGACATTCCTATGCCACAGCCAACTGCTCTGTCCACCAAACCCTGAACATCATTTGCAAGAGTCTAGCAGGTGAGTCTACCTAACTCTGCCCCCCGACTCTCCCCAAACCCCAGTTATACTTCCAAACATTAAGCTTAGCCCATGTGCACACCCTGTGTGCTATCTCAGCTCCTTGTGCCCATCTGACTTCCTTATAGCTGAGCTATATTCAATCTTTAGGCCCAACTTAGTCCATACATCCCATGCTTGGTCCCAAGCTGCTCTATCCACATCAGACACAGAACTAACAAAAGAAGTCTACGTGCCCAGATCTCATTACAAAAATTCAAACATGAAATCTCAAGGCAATAACATGCCCCACGAATTGACCAGTCCTATAGAAATAGTCACCAGTGAGAATTACCTAACTGAATACCAGGAAATGCAATGTAAACAAACAGTCATAAATTTCATCAAAAAGTTGAGAAGTATAAAGAGGATACAAAGAAATTGCTTAATAAATATAAAGAAAATGAACTTAAATACAAAATATGCTGGAGTGATGGCCAAGAAAACATAAACAGAAGGCTGGTGAAAATAACAAGGCAGTCCAGGATTCTAAAATGTAGTTTAGTAAACAGTAACATTAAAGAGGACTAAACTGAAATGAGGTTAGAATTGAAATACACACTATCCTAACTAGAAACGTCAGTGGAAAACCTTGTAAATTAAATGAATTAATTATGATAAATAATTATAAAATGAATAAAGCAGAATATAGACGATTAGGCTCTAATAAGTAAGTAGCAGATTAAGAGTAATAAGCAAAGAATATAAAAAAAATAAAGGAACAGGACATATGGGAAATATGCAACATCATAAAAAGACCAAACCACTGAATTATAGGTACGTATGAGGGAGAAGAACGTAAATAAACAGTCATAAATTTCATCAAAAAGTTGAGAAGTATAAAGAGGACACAAAGAAATTGCTTAATAAATATAAAGAAAATAAACTTAAATACAAAATGTGAGGGAGAAGACCCCCAAGTTAATGGTATAAACCAGCTCTTCAACAAGATCATAGAACAATCCAAACTGAAGAAACATATGCCCATACAGATATAAGAAGCACAGAGAACACAAAACAGACAAGGCCAGAAAAGAATCTCCCTGTAGTAAATCATTGAAAATCTGGGGTTGTATCTAAACAGAGAGTTCTCATAAGAAGAAATATAAAAGGAAATATTTTGAAAAATCTTGATCATCTCTAGCAATTACAGAAAGGTAAATTAAAACAATGTTGGTATTTCATCTATGCCCCAGTTAAAATGTCAAAATCAACAGAACAACCAGCCACAAATGTTGGTGAAGATGTTGGGAAAGGGAACGCTCAGAAACTGTTAGTGGATTCAAACTGTTCCAACCACTCCGGATAGGCCACAAGATAAAACTGAATGCAGCAAGTGACCACTCCTTGATGTATGTCTACTCCATATCCTATTCCACAGACACTTGCTCAGCAGTGTTCATTAGTAAGAAATGGAAACAACTGAAATGTCCTTCAAATGAAAAATGAGTCTTAAAAATGCCGTGTATATACTGTAGAATGCTAATCAGCTACAGAGAAAGGTGAAATCATGAAATTTCAGGTAAGTGGATGGGCCTAGAAATATTGGATTGAGTGGGATAATCCATACCTAAAGAGAATAACATACATTCTCTCTCAAATCAGCAGTTTCTAACACTAAATTCTCAACTATGACTATACAACCTGGAGTAACTAAGAGACCAGTTAGGTTGGGGGGAGCGATAAATGTTTTCTGAGCATTTTGTGCAAAGTTATACTAACCTCAGACAAAATTGTGAACTTTGTTTTTCAACTCGTTTGCCTGTTCTACTCTCAACAGAATTTATTCTAGCAGATATGCTGTAGTTTATAGTTTATCTTACACAATTTGCTAAGCGTCATTAATTGGTGAACTTCAATAAATACTCTTTGTTACAACAATTTTATGTAGTTAGAAAAATTAAAGATACAGTATTGAGGTTTACTGTTTCCTTGGTACCCAGCTATTCCCCAGTTATCTGCGTTGTTTTTTTGGATTATTTTTCTTTGTTTTTTGTTTTGTGTCAACTTGACACATGCTGGAGGCATCTGGGAAGAGGAAGCTCCCGTTGAGCAATTACTCCTCAGATTAGACTACATGCAGTAGGCAAGTCTGTAGCAGGTTTTCTTAATTGGTGATTGATGAGGAAGGGCCCAGCCCACTGTGGGTGGAGTAACGTCTGGAAAGGTGGTCCTGGGTTAAATAAGAAATCAACCAATGGGGAGCTAGCCAATAAGCTGTCTTTCTTCGTGGTCTCTGCTATGTTTCTGCCTCTTGGTTTCTGCTGTGATTGAATTTCTGTGTGGCTTTTCCCAGGGATGGACTGCGATTGGGACATGTAAGCGAAGTAAATCCTTTCTGTTCCAGCAACAGAAAAGCAAGCTAGGAAAGAAATTGGCTTTCTTACATAACTCAGGACCACCTTCCCAGGGGTGACACCACACACAGTGGGCTGGGCCCGTTCACAGCAATCATCAACCAAGAAAATCTGCTACAGATTTGCCCACTCTCTGTAGCCAAATCCGATGGTGGTACCAGACCTAGCCATGTTTTTTGTTGGTGTTGTTGTTTGTCTATTTTGTTTTGCTTTGCTTTGTTTTAGAAGGTTGTGCGAATGTTCGGAACTTTTGGCTGGAAAATCCATTAGTGTTCAAAGTTTAGTGGGCTGTTTCTCTATGGGAAATTGAAAGATAAGAATACTCCCGGAACAGGCAGATGGCTGCAGCCTGGATGTGAAGTTTCAGAGAGAAGCTTGAGCCCCTTCCTCTTCTTACTATGTTGAGAATACGACGTTGTGTTATGCTGCGGGGTCTCCCTTGAGGTGTTCTCAGCTAGGATGTCTGAAGTTATCCTGTTATGGTTCCCTTGACACTTTGAAGATGCACTAATCAAAGATGTCGCAAGATGCTCTGCGACTAAAAGTTTTCTGGCATTTTTCTCATGATTAGAATAGGGTTATACGTTTTGGAAGAATGCACAGAGGGAATGAGCCATCTTTGTAACAGCGTGCCAAATGTACACACATGAATTATGACAGTGACCTTGGTCTTCATCATTTGTCTGACCTGATGTTTGTCAGTTTTCTCTAATGTCACATTACTTTCCTTCCCAATTTCTTCCCTCTCACCCCCTCTGTCTCTGACTGTGTCTCTGTCTCTGGCTCTGTCTGTCTGTCTGTCTGTCTGTCTGTCTGTCTGTCTGTCTGTGTGTGTATGTGTGTGTGATGTGTGAGTGCTCATGTGTATTCAGGTACACATTTGTGTAGAGGACAGAAGACAGGATATTTTTGCTGGCTTGAAGCTTGTCAATAGTCTAGGCTGGCTGTCGAGCAAGCTCTACAGCACTGCCTACCTCCACCTCCTCATGTACAGCACTGATCCTAGCATCTATTTTGTAATCTGAACTCTGGGGATTGAACTCAGATTCTCTGCTCTTTCTCACCCTCTCATTTTAATGATATTTATTGGAAGGAAGTCAAAACCCACACTGAAGAAGTTCTAAACTGATACTGGAGATAAGACTTAGCAGGTAAGAATACTTGTTGCTTTTGTAAAGGATCCAGGCTGGATGCCTGGCACTCACATAATAGCTCATAACTGTCTACAATTCTAGTTCTAGGGATCTGATGCTCTCCTCTGGTCTCCATGTTTATTGGGTACACATAATAGACATGCAGGCAAAACACTGAGGAACATAAAATAATGAAAATAAACAAGGGAGACCTAGCTTATTAAAAGAAGAGTGTCCTGAAATCTCTTTGGGATATTAAGAATTGTTCTGGATGGAACATTTGTTTCTTCTCAGCAAATTACTTATTCACCCATCATTTACTTATTAGGACATGCTATGAGAACATATATATGTATTATTCATAAAGTTCCAGCTCAATGCTAGTTTATTAGGTCACACAAATTGTCTCCACTTTGGCCACTGGGAGCTTGGGAAGTCACTTCTCTTATTCAACATTTCTTCACTAATTAGTTTAGCACATTCGTCCTGATATTATGAAGTGACTCTATGCTAATCTTATATATTTCCTGTCTCTGTCCCAGGATCAACTGTTCCCCCCCAAGACGTAACAAAGACGTTTGAACATGTAATTATTTTCTTATGTTCTATGGAGTAGAATAATCCTGGGCACAGAGAAGTCACAGAATAATCCATTGTCGAGTAACTAAATAATGAGTATGCAGAAGTGGGCAGAGCAGCTCAGGTCTGAATCCTAGCCCTATGTTTGACTCTTCTTTCCCTCAAAGTAAGTGGGATCCACCATTTGGGGAATAAAATTTTCACGAGTATCATTTTAGGACCTCTATTTATTTTATTCTCAAGTATTACTTTTTTTTTAAATTTTTTTTGTATTTGTTTGTTTTGTAAGACAGGGTTTCCTTGTGTACCCTTGGCTGTCTTGGAAGGATATCTGTAAACCAGGCTGTCCTCAAACTCACAGATACCTGCCTGCCTCTGCCTTCCAAGTGCTGGGTTTAAAGGCGTGAGCACCACTGCCACCCAGCTCCAATAGTGCTTTTAAGAAAGCTTTCATCCTGGAAAAGTTATACGAAAACTTACAATTCTCGCACTCAAAGGTTTTGAGCATTCCTTCCTTCAGTCAGAATTAATAGCTCTCTATAAATACTGTCTGCCTATACTGTAATTAATTATCAGATTTATCTTTGTGTTCTTCTGTACAGTCGATCTTTTTTCTGCCTGTCCCGAGGCTGTGAACAACTTGACTAGAGTCGTGCCTTTTTACGCGCAGCCCCCAGAGCACCAAGGCAGCTGGCACTGGGGACGCTCTCAGCAAGTGGTTAAAATAGATAGACTGCACAAAGAGTGTCTAGAAGAATAAGGTTGTCTTTGTTTGAGTCAACAATAACTCAAGTTGCAAAGCAAGCGTAAAGGAAAGCTAAGTTTTTAAGTGTATAACAATTGCCTGGAGAGAGTAAACTTCAATTCTGAGCACGAGGAACGGAGAAAATTCTAAAGAATGAATCCATTCCCCGACCACTTTAACCGCCTTTTCCTGAGCTCTTTCATTTCTTATTGTTTCCTGTAAATTTGAGTAAACAAGAAAATCTCTAGTGTTTAGACTCACAAACTCTTAGAATACCCCTTAGATATGGTTTCACTCCCTTATCTTGAAGACAGACAAACTTCTGCCTATTGAGTGAATTTTATTTATTTATTTTTGTGGCCATGTAGGACAGAAGTCTAGGGACAATTCATTGTATAGTCAGAACAACCATTCTGCTGGTCTACAGAGAAGTTAATATGGGTAGCTTTGTGTACAAATCTCACAGGAAAATAAATGTTATGAATAATGGATAATATTCAAGTAATCCAAAGGTCAAATGTTTTTAAATATTTTAAAAATATTTACTATGTTCAGGGTGCTCTTTAAAATCCATAAGCACAAGATTCTCATCTTCAATTATTAACAAGCTACTATGTGACTGAGTACAGTGATAAAGAGCTTTGATCCTATCAGTCAGGAGGCAGAGGCAAAGGCAGATAGATTTCTCTGAGTTCAAGGCTAGCCTGATCTACATAATGAGTTCTAGACCAGCCATATTTACACAGTAAGACTTGATCTAAGAGAATAAAAGAATAATAATAATTATGACATTATTATTATCATTATTATTAAGTTAGCACAAGGTTATGTCAAAATAGAAGGCATAACAATATCTATCCAGCACTCAGAAGATGTAAGTTGCCAATTGCTTAGTTTTTGTTTGAGATCTTACCTTCAACTAAGTAAGAACTAATGTTAACCAACTTTCAGTTGACTGGTTACAGAACAGACGTTTTCTCATGGACTCTGTAACTCTGGACCTGAAGTGACATTTGCTATCCAGAGAACTTTACAGTTCCAATTCTTGAGCCACTCTGCGTAAAGATCTACAACATTGTATTGATTCAATTAATTATTTGTTGTGTTCCCACCATTGGATCTGGTTCTGAACAGTATTTGGTACTCAATCAGCATTCTGGGCTGTGGGCATTATTAACACATGGCATGTGTTACATAGAAAGAAAAAGAAGCATTCAGCTGAACTCTAAATGGGAAACTCATGCCCAGATTTGCAGCTAAAGAGTACATGAAAACTTAAACAGAAGGGCAAAAGGATAGGTAAAGTGTTCTGCGTGTGTATTTGTATGTTTCCACACAAAGTGAGAATACTGTGTGTGTGTGCACACATATACAACATATAAAAATAAGGACCCTGAGTGTACTGTTGTTCTATATGTGTGCTATACATGGACAAAAATATATACATGATGGCACTGTTTAATTTTGGAAGTTTCTCTACTTTCTCTGTTCTCTGTGGCTAAAAAGTCTAAAACATTTGAATATGGCTTAAGGTTTTTACATCCATGGTGTGTGTGTGTGTGTGTGTGTGTGTGTGTGTGTGTGTGTGTGGTCTCTAAGGATGGTAGATGCAATGCTCTGATTGTAGTTCAAGATTTGAAAACATAATAAAAACAGAAACAGAACCCAAAAGGAAACAAATAAGACAAAATCCTGAATAGCAAAAAAAAAAAAAAAATGTTAAGGGAAAAGCTTTTCACAATGACTTGTGTCTTCTTACACATTCAGCTTTTATTTCTGACTTGGCAAACTGTACAAGCATGACTTATTTGTCAAATCGCAGATTTACAGCACTCTCTTTCTAGTCTCTTGTCTCAAATTAATTTTATCTGTTAAACCTCAGACATTGTTCTGTTTGTTCTGACATACACAAACAGTGAGGTTATAATAGCCATTTTATCCAGCTAATCTCTCATCAGAATGTTTATCTTTTACTCATTGTGTAATTTACATGTAAGAGCAGGTCACTTGCAGCCTGACCTTTAAAACTCACATTAATGGGCTACACATTTCTCTCTCAGACGCTACTTTCTCTTCCCTGGCCTTTGTAGGAGGTGCCCAAAAGTCAGAAGTCATGACTTGAGAACAAGCAACCAAGCAAACACTTCTCTCTCTGCCTTAGAAATATAACTGTACAGATGCCAAGGTTATCATAGTGGTAAATAAAATCAACCAAATAGCATGTTTATTCTTCCAACCACAGGAAGGATGGAATTGATAAAGAGATGCCTCTATATTATGGCTATCATTAATTCAGGAAGAATCAACAAGGATTGAGGGTTCAGAGTGGTAGCAAAAAACAGTTAAAACTGAAACTAAGGAGTAAGCATATAAATATATCATGCCACATGGCATCAACCAGTGTGATAAAACAAAACGAAAAGCACAAGTGATGCACACGTGATGAGTGCCTGAGCGTGCATGCATGCACACACACACACACACACACACACACACACACACACACACACACGCATCCCACATTGCTGAATTTGTGCTTTTTTTGGTGACCTTCATTCTCCTTCTTTGGGATTTATCTGTATGATCTTAACTCCTATAATAGTCCCCAAATTTACCAAGAGCAGAGTGTGTCTTGTTTAGAGCAATCTTCTCAATGATTCTTTAATAATAGTCTGTACATAGGTGGAAAGTGTTGATTGACCACATGCACAAGTATGGTTGACTATACGGACACATGGATGATGGCGCATGCACTCTGTATCCCTGTGTGGTGCTGTCAGTCAGTTCTAGAATTACTATTGCCCCTGCTGCTTAAGGACATGCCAATAAGATGAAAAAAGACAGGCAGTGATTTAATATTACCCAACACATAAGGGTTTCAGAAGAGACGAGCTATTGGCTTCTTGTTTTAACTAGGCTGAGCTGATGAACCAAATCACAGAAACTGTGTTCTCATCAGATCACCGCTGTCAATGATCCCGGGGATGATGCTGGAAGTTTTCCTTCCAAGATGCCAAGTTCATTTAATGACTATGCAGACAAGACAATTTCACCTACACGTTTTATACACTGAGCCTTTTCCCCAAACCACAACTCTGACTTGTGGGTCTTCAAGAATAAAGACTTGCAAAAGATGCTGATTCATTAATATAAATGGGGTATGGGAGGCATTGGTAGAATAAGCCATGATAAAAAATAATAAAATAAAAAAATAAAAATGATGACTACAGCAATTTTAGTAAAGTTGTCTTTTCCTGTCTTTCTCTATGGGAAATCAAGTTGCTTAATTAGTTCTCAATGCAATACTTGGTGGAGGCTCAGAGTTAAGTATTCTGAAGCCCGATGATGCAGTGATGCTGGTTGGCTCTGTATAGTCACAGCTATAAACAGGCAATGCAGCAAGGAGGAGACGGCTGTGTGAGTCTTTTTGACAGATGCACAAAGCCACCTGGTGAAGAGTCTGGTACAGGCTCCCTGGTATCATCTCTGGCATCAGGGGAGGAGCCTCACCTCACAATGAGAGTAGTACTCCCGCTGTAGGGATGCTTTCTGTCACTGTTCAGAGGACCTGGTTTACTTTGTAAGTCAGACTGATGGGCAGGAACATCAAAGATCGTAATTATTACAGTTCCAGGGAGAGGCCTCTCCAGCCTAAATATTCATGTATAAGCTGCCTCTCTAGCCTGCCTGCTACCTCTGTGTTCTCACAATAAATCAAGGAAGCATTTTAAGGTCAGAAGTTTCCCTCTGCAACATTGATCAATTGAAATGTGTTTATTGAGTGCCTCGGCTGATCAATGCAAGTTTTGTCAACAACCTATCACAAGTAAATAACTGTGTGGAAATTGTGGAGAATAAAATTACTACCATCCATGACTTGGTTAAGCCTCCTGCAGTTTCTTAGGGGGGGGAAAGGACCAGTACTGTCACAGAACCATGCTGTCCAGAGGGTGGGACAAAGAGTTCCATCATCCATCTATGTTGTCAGACATGATAGAAGATGCTTATTCCAAGCATCCTCATAGTAACTGGCCTTCAGAATAGAGGTATTTAACCCACATGTGCCATCCATAAACATCAAGACTTTGAGAAGTCAGAGAAATTATTTCAGAACTCACAATCAGGGCTGAGCTGAGGCTCAATCAGTAAAGTGTTCACAAGCATGCAAGCATAAGGGGCCCGGTTAGCTCTCTAGAACATATGTTAAAACATAGCTTAACATGATAGACTCCTAGTCTCAGTGTCCAGCTAGCCTTGCTTAACTGATTAGTTTTAAATCAGTCAGAGTTTTTGTCTACAAAATGATGCAAAACAAAACAAAACAAAACAAAAAAGTTAAAGGACATTAAATAACTTCTCAGAAACATTGAACAACTTTGTTGTCATTCATTTTAAATATTATTAACATTACTTAGCAAAGAAAATAAGTGGCCCCTTACTGAATAAATAAAGCTATAATAAATAATGATATCTTTTGAAAATTACTTACAAAGGCTATATACCACATACTTTAATGTGCTTTGCAATGTTGAAAATAATTTCCAATTGCAAAATTTAATAATACCACATAAAGAGCATAATCATTACATAAAGAGAGGAAGAGGAAACAAATATATGATTCTCAGAGATGCAAGGTTGTAGAGAACCTGGATGGAAACACACACACACACACACACACACACACACACACA
>JANHMN010000011.1:12083779-12101989 GCA_030674055.1 Rhabdomys pumilio
ACACACACACACATAAACACATAAACACACACACAAACACACACACACATAAACACATAAACACACACACACACACACACATAAACACACACACACATAAACACACACACACACACACATAAACATACACACACATAAACACACACACACACACACACACACACACTTATATAACTAATCAACTCAAACTGTGGAATACGAATGTTAAGCAGGGCTGATGTGGTACACCTGAGGTGAGTGAGTCTTTCTCTTCTTCCTGGGCCTTCCTGTGGTTAATCACATACCCTAAATGGGGGAGGAGGAACCTGTTGGGTAAAACGTTAGTAAGGATAGTAAAACTGAAACACAAATTTTGCTTTGTAGTAAACGTTATTGTGTAGTGACATAAAGTAAACACCACAGAGTTTGCACACACTCGTACATTTTCAAACATCACTTCTTTTCATCTGTGTAATTGGCTGCATGGCTATACACAGAAGAGCTTTGAATGTTGTATTTAAACATGTAACTAGAGGAATCATTATTGTGTATATAATTTTTAATGCCTGAACAAGACTGTCTCACGGTGTCTCCAAGTGATTGAACTGAGCCAGCAGGAGAACTCAGAGATACAGCCCATGCCTCTAGTGAGTGTGTGTGAGGACCCCTTTGTGTCCCCAGCAACAACAACAACACACACACACACACAATTATAAATATTTCTACCAGAGCCATATTGCAATTTTAAAAACACACATTCCAGAAAATCGGCTCAGCCATTTTTTAAGTTTCTTAAATTATATTCACATTCTTAGGCAATCATGGTCCAGAACTCTTTCACTGGACACAACTAGCATCCTAGATCCAAAAAATGGAGACTTCCATTTCCTTCTCAGTGTCTCAGCTAAGTTTTCCATGCTGGCCAAACACCCACCCTTCCTTCCTTCCTTCCCTCCTTCCTTCCTTCTTTCTTTCTTTCTTCCTTCCTTCCTTCCTTTCTTTCTTTCTTTTTCCTTTCTTTCTTTTTTTTCTTCTTTTTCCTCCCTTTTCTCCTCATTCTTCTTCTTAAGGCAGTCACTCTAATGGGTGTGATGTGATACACTCTCCTCTCAAGGTTTTAAGATACCTTTCTCCCATGACTCAGAATAGTGAGCATCTTTATTGGCTATACAAATAAATCTCTATTCAAGTCTCTTAATTATTATTTAATTAGGTAATTTGTATTTTCATTGCATTGTAGAAGTTCCTTATAATTACCTCTGGATTGACATTGTTTTTTGTCTTGTTCTATTTCTTTTCAGTGTGAATTTTTCTCTTAGATAAACTTTCAGGATTAATATTTCCATTGTTTTTGTCACGTGGCATTTCCAAAGAATGATATATTAACTTTTACATGGCAAAAGTGAAAAGATGTTGTAGTTATCGCTAAATTTTATTGGTAAAATTTCAACTTTTTTTTCAATATATTCTTAGTCACCTCCCTTTGCCTTTTCTTGCTTTTGAGAAAAGCTACAGAAGAGGCCACATCTGTTTCGGTGGCTCTGCTCTCCCATATTTGCTCATTACTGGATCGCATATTTGCCTGATTAACTTTTGGAATTTGGGTGTGTGTCTAACCACTTTTCAAACATCCTGCAATATTGTCTTTATGTATATTTAAATTTTGAGTTATATTGTAGTTTTTGATGTTCTAAATCTGTGCATTTGTATGTGCCTTCTCATTACCTCTTTCAGTGTTTTGAGACTTGGTACTGGGTCCTCCTGGCTGGATTTTCTATTATTTCTTTTTAGAACAAGGTCATCCCGTATCAGTTTTACTCCAGGTACTTCACAATTGACATGCTGGAGCTATGAAATTTACACAAACTGCTGCTCTCGTGAATGGTCACCCAAATGTCAGCCTAGGCTATTACGTGGCCAGCTGAACATTTTGGTGGAGGAAAATGCATCTTTTGGAAACATAGCACCAATAAATAAAGTGGCCTTCAGGGGCAGTGAAAGTATCTTGCTGTCAGCAGCGGGCAACCAAAGCCATATTGGAAGTATGATAACCAAGAAATAAAAGAAGGGGTTCTAGTTGGGGGTTGAGTAGGTGGGAGTGGCTAAAAATGCTATCCAGTTTCATGAATTTTACAGGAATAATAAAATTAAGGTCTCTGACCACAGAGGTCTTTACAAGTACCAGGATGAGAGGGGATATTAAATCTTAAGACCTTGGCCAAATTCCAAAGTGGGTAATTGCTTTCAGGCAATTTTAAATCCCCTCTGCAGCTCCTAATGCAGTCCTCACAGCATTCCTGAGGCCAGCTTTACTGCATCCTGCTATCCCTTATTGAAAAGCCACCACTGAGCTCTGCTCTAGAGAATCCTTGACGCCACCAGAGAAAATTTATTATAACTGTCACTTCTCTCTTTAACTTTTGAAGTGTCCCTAAAATTTAGTCTGTTATACAGAAGTCTGAATATCATTAAGTATGCTGTGCTTGGCTTAGGTATTCCTCCATGACTATATTGATTATAGTTAAAGCATGAAAAGCATGTATGTGTGCATGTGTGTGTTTGTACATGTGTGTGTATGTGCATGTACATATTTGTGTGTGCCAATATGTGCATGTATGTTTAATAGAGCCTGTGAGTGCATGTATGTGCATGTATGTTCATGTGTGTGCATGCATGTGTGTTCCATGTTCACAAATGGATGAGTGTGCAGGTCCCACATGTAGATGCCTGGTCAGGTGACTGGTGTCTTCCTCTATCACTCCCTAACTTATTGTTATCTCTAATGAAATCAGAAGCCCAAGCCTTGTGCTAGGCCACTGGCCAACAATCTGTCTGCACTTGCCAATGATGGGATCATGAGCATAAGCAGCCATGTCCAACATTTTATGTGGGTGTTGGGTATTGGAACTCAGGTCTTCTGCTTTTAGAGGAAGTGCTCACTCTTCTACAGTGAGCTATCTTCCCAGCACTCAAGCTCTCTAATTGGTATTACCTGTGTAACCTGAGCAATTTTCTTTTATTCATCTGCTTCTAGGGACTCCCACTAGTTTCTTGAACAGTTCACTTACACAGCTAGGAAGAGGCTCACCAGCTTTTTCTGTCACCACCTACTCACTAGGATACAAATTTGGTCAAGGAAAGAGGTAATTTCCTGTCTCTCCTTTGAGTAACCCTATACTACCTGACCTCTTCTCACCTTTTCTACTGTTTATATGTCCTCTGTCTTCCTTGCTTCTTACAAAATCCTGTCTGTCTCAGTGCCCACATTCGAGTTTAATGTACAATGTGAATGTGCCTAAAAGCCACATGTAATTTTCTTTCCAGAAGTTTCCTGTTTTACATTTACTCCACATCCTGCTGAGTACCATGAGGAATGTAACATTTCTGAATTATTGAATATAATAAATAATTATAATATAATAATGTACATAATAATTCATGTTATATGAAGAAGAAAAATTAATACTTGTTTTAATTCTTGTTTCCCTATGACACCTGTGTAAACATCAAAGCAAGTTTTTAAAAAGCAAAGGACATTATAGTTTATTTGAGATTAGTAAATAAACAAACAAAATATCCCAGTAAATCTCTTAATTATTTTTCTTTTCTGTTAACTTTAAGTCTTATTCAATAACTATATATGTACAAAGTTTATTAAATATACTTAGAATTCAATTGCCTCCTGTGTGTCAGATTGTGGGGTTTTTCTTTCATGTGTACATGGTCAACATCTATTTTTTAGATGTGGTTTCTATGGAGTTAAAATAAGTAATGGCTTTTAAATTTTTCCTAATTTTTGTTTGAATTTGTGAAATATCAGGATAACTGAGGAATGAGCAGGGTTAGCCACTCTCTACATCAAATTTCACCACTACAGATTATTCTTATCACTTAATACTCATGTTATGTGACAGTCTAGGGATTGACATCTCTAATTTTTATTATTATTATGATTATGATTATGATTATGATTATGATTATTATTATTATTATTTCTTAATTATTTAATTTTTGAACACATAATCTTACTTCCAAATTCTTATCCTCCTGTATCGGCTTAAGTAGCATCAGAAGTACAGGCTGGCACCACTATGCCTGGCATTGTACATCTCTATTTATTAAGAATAAAACAGACTCTACAAAGACAATAGAATAAAGTAAAATCTAAACCACATAAGTGAGTTCAGAGGTTAATGGGGGCTGTTGACCACTCTAGGGCAACAGTAAGAGTTTCTGACTCATGCCAGGTGGTGACTCAGCTACTCCCAAAACAGAGGTGATTCCTTCAAGGATGAGCAGCTAGCCTGAGTCAGGCTTTCCTCTACGCTTAGGAGTACCACCCTACCCATCCCTTATAGGGCGCTGTATGCACTTGAGTTACTGTTCAACTATTTCAGATTACAGTTCTAAAGGTGCAACCAAACAACGTGCTAATTATAGATCCTTGGGAAAACCAGATGTAGAAGTTGTTCCACTGGCTCTTCTTGCTGTTTCCGATTAAGAAGCAGCTAGACTTTACTCAGGACCTACCATCCCCAGGTATGTCTCTAGTGCTGGTACTTAATGAAGGCAACTTCCCAAGAGAGAAGCCATAGTTCAGCAAATAGCTCATTTTCCAGGCAAGACATGACTGAGCAGCGCACTAATTCCCAGGAATAGCATGGTCACAATAAGAATTATAAGGTGAAATATTTCACACCACTAGAAATGAAGGTATTATCATACTAGGTAAGATCACATATTGTATCATATCATATATCATGTCATTACATTAAATAATATCATATCATACAGTGTATCAACATGAAAACTGAGATATTTATAAGAGAGTCTGTTTGACATGGATTCTCTTTACATGATTGTGTTTGCTTTGCTGCGGCGTCTCACCACATTCTGTGGTGTCTTTGTTTTGCACGTGTAAAATGTTTATTTAATAAAAATTAACAGGGCAACATTGATTTAGCTTGCCGTTTTGAGCAAGGCAGAGTAGAAAATCATGGTTGGTTCTTGAGTTAGAGTTTAAAACTGTCTCAGCTGTGCAGTGCTGGGCTGTCTGCATTACCTCTCTAGGTCTCATACTTTTTACCTATAAAACTGAAAACTAGACTTATGTCATAAAGGTAGTGCCCCGTGATAACGTAAGAGGTGTAAAACCTGCACTGCTTTAGGACTACCTATCTTTCGGCAGACACAGTTATCATTCAGCTATTCCAAACCTTTTTCATGTCGAGCAAAATTCTGGCACCAAAGGTCAAACAAGTCCCACTTCTTGCTGTTATAGGAACAAAATGATGTTTTGCCTCTTCTTCCAATGCTCAGTCAAGCAGTGGTGTTTTCTACCGCCTCCCACATGATTTCCAGCTAATGTCAAAGGATCCACCCTGATTAATCTTTTCCATGTCCCCAGGATATGGAAAAATAGCTTCCACTGTGCTTACCTAGAGTATCATACTACAATCCCCAAATGTCATGCCAATCCTGTTGCATCTCCTAGATTTATATGTCAGAGAGTAAGTGTATGAACGAATACTCTTCCCTTTTGTTTCTGTTGAGCCACAAACCTTTTCCTTACCTCCATTCAGTTTTCAGATGTATCTTGTAAAATATCAAAGGTTGGGCCCAAAGTCACTTCACTCAGGCCAGCTCTGAACTTGGAATCCTTCTGCCTCAGCTTCCAGAATGTTGAGATAATATTAACGCTGCCACATCTCTGGAAATATAATCCCACCTCTCTGTCTAATCCAATCTTCTTGATCTTTTCTGGAGAGTCCATTTTCCTTGCGCAGCATACCAAGTGTGTACCAAGGACATTTGATTGAGCTCTCTTCTGCAGGTTACTGTGGTGTGAAGGTAGTGTGACCTTCCGCAGCTCTTAGAGTTGGGATTTAGTGTTGGTTTCAATACTAACAGGCTATGTAACAATCTGTAAATCGGTTTCTGTGATTCAATTCTCTCCTCACTACAAGCAGGAGAAATCACCCCTGCCTTTGAACAGCATAAAGTGAAACATATTATGCTTTGTCTTGATTGGTTTTGTTTCTGGTGCTTGGTTTGACTATTTTTAGGTTTTTTTTGGGGGGGGCGGGTGTTGTTTCTGTTTGTTTTTCTTTTGGTCAGATAGACTCAGAGTTATCTGGGAAGAGGAACTTCAATTGAGAAAAATACTTCCATCATATTATCCAAAGGCAAATCTATAGTGTCTTTTCTGTAGGGCCAAATCTGTAGTGCCTTTTCATGATCACTAGTTGATGAAATTGGGCTGAGCATAAAGGGGGTTAGGCTGATGCCAACTCTAGGCAGGTAGTCCTGAGTTGAACCAGAAAGCAAGATTTGAAAGTCACAAAAACCAAGTCAGGAGGCAGAGCTCCTTCAAGGGTCCTGATTCATTCCTCCCTCCAGCTTCCTACCTCTATGGTCCTATTGTGAGTTCTCCTGACTTTCCTCAGATGGAGTGTAATTTGTGAATTATAAACTCAAATAAGCCCCTTTCTCCCAAAGTTGCTTTAGGTCATCGAGTTTTATCACAGCTACAAAGAAAAAAAAAAAAAAGAAAACAACAACCAAGACAGACAACAGTATCAGGGATGTTGCTGTAGTAGACTTGACCATGTTGTTTGGGTAGAGATTGTAGAAATATTTTGGAACATGGGGCTGGGAAAGAACCTGTTAGGCTGTTTTGGGAGCAGGAAAGACAAGAATATCTCCAAGAGTGAAAGTGATGGAGGCCTGGCTTATGAAGTTTCAGAGAATCTGTAGCTCTGGTCAGCTGGGACTAAAGAATTTGCTCTGACAAGAAGACAACAGAACCACCAAGGTGAAGTCTTTACCTTTACTGAAATATTCATGGTACAAAAGCATGCCACATGCTCAGTTGCTGCCACTTTGATGTGGACAGATGAATTCATGCTTTAGTTCTGAAGTCGTAGGTGGTACTGTAACTACTTGCCTTCTCTCTTCTGCCCTGTAATGAAGAATCATCTCTAAGCTATCTCAGCGATGTTCATAGTTTTCTCATAACATACATGTTTAATTAATGCTTGGAAAGATGAGTGAGCGAGCAAAAAAACCCGAATCTTTCAACCTCGATGTCAGAGGAAGAATTCTGCAGAGAATGTCTGATTCCCATATGACCATTTGAAAACCCTCCTCTGTAGATGACTAATAGGACTTCCTCTCTACCAGAGCGTCAATCAGTCTCCCTGAAGCACCTAGACGATACGGCTTAACATCACTGGCCTTTCATGTCACCAAGAGTAAGGAAATGTCAGCACACTTACACTGCCACTGACTGAAGTTTTTCACCAGATGGCGAGCAATTTAGATAGGGTCTGACTAAGAGAATATTGTAATGGTTTCCTATGACGATATCTGTATGGAGAACACAACTTTAATTGAGGTTAAAATTTAGAAGATGTAAGCTGGTAAAAGGTGTTAACCACTTACAAGGCTAAGGAGAAGTCTAATAGGGAAGTTTTCTTTCTTTTCATGCAAAGTTCTGGTCTTTAAATTTCCTGCAGTAGTCAAGTGTCAACACTGCATAATAACCACCCTCTAGGACTTTATTAAAATCCTGACCTTTCTTCAACATTCCTGTTTGGTAGGAGAAAAGCAAGGTGAGAAAATTAGGTTTCTTTTTTCTAACAGGAGCCGGAAGCTTTCGGGCCCAAACCACCTGCCTTTGACTGTTACTCTGTTACTGACAAGAAGGCCCCTGTGGTGACACTGGAAGGCTATCATGGAAAAACAAGTACTCTAGGAAGGAGAGACAAAGATGGGAGAAGCAGGAACTTGAAGGAGCTGTTTTGCTATTTGTCTAAGATTGGTGTAGGAGAACTGTCTAGTCTCTGGGGGTTGCATCACTCAGCAGGTATTGACTCCACTCACGCCTACAAAGATAAGCAATATCGAACCTTAGAATGCCCTGTAATAGCTCAGCAGTGGTCCTATGATCAGCTGACCCAGACCCAACTGAAATGCCTGAAATCTCTAGGATCCTGAGAGACTAACATGTCTGTCTAGCCAGCTCACTATAATAAGCTCCAAATTCCCTTAAAATATTTTCTAAAAAGAGCTGTATATGTACGTGGGGGGAGCTGACCACTTGAGACTCCTGTCTGCATGCCAACTGATGTTGTCACTGTGTATCAAATGCTTAAGAAATTATTTATTAAATGGGCTGACCCTTGTGAATATTAATCTCTTACTCCTCAATATTACCTCAAAGGCTGGGACCATTCCTCTTAGATGTAATCAACCAGAAGGAGGAAGTCGATCTCCCTGTCTCTGTGAAGGGCAGAAACTGCTCTCCTACAACCACAGCCCACCTCCTCATTTCATACTGACCACTGTTCTTCAGACTTTTAAATTACATCTATTGATTTTTTTTTAATGTATATGTATGTATGTGTATATGTGAGTGAGTGCACATGTGTCCAGGTCAGAGGATACCTTATAGGAGTCAGTTGTGTTCCTCTATCTTGCAGATACTGGGGACTGAACTCAGGTAACCAGGCTTGCAGCAGTTGCTGTCACCCGCTGATTTATCTCACTAGCCCAAACAATGTCCCTTTGCAATGTGCAGTTGACCTCTGTATCCAAAGGAACGAAGTTTGCTTCATTTTCATACTATGAATGATAACGGAGTCAAATCTGCTTCCTTATCGTATACTGTACAGCAGAGTTCATCTTTGACAACTTTGTGGTTTTTTCCATTTTGGGTTCCCAACCCATCCCAGGGCACACAAATGGAATCCTAGATGAGACCCAGAAGCTCTTGTCATTTAATGATTCTGGACCTTAGTTTAACCATAAGAGTTTTGGACTGGAACCAATCATATGGCTTAGCAGGTAAATGTCCATGTACTATAGTACTCATCTCCAAAACACATGCTTGCACACACACCCGCCTCCCCCCCACAAATGAACAAACATTAAATAAATAAATAAATAAATAAATAAATAAATGTAATAAAAGCATTAGTAAGAAGAAAGTTTTGGATTGCGTTTATACTGCAACAGCTGCTCTTGTTAAGTGTTCTTTTGTTGTTTTGTTTTTTCTTTTTGTCAGGAAGCTGTCTTATTGACCCTGTGAAGCTTTCATTCTAGTTAGAAAGGCATTCAATATATAGGGAAATTCCAATGAAGCTAAGATAAGAGAATAAAGGGAGTCTGTGAGTCTAAGAAAAGGGTTTCCTGATGTGCCACCTGACTAAGGCAGGAAGAGGTGAGTGACGGGGACACCACGCAGGGAAAGCATCCCAAGAAAAAAGAACAGAAGATGTGGCAGTTTGAATATACTAAGTGTGTCACAATGAAAGCAGGGCCTTGATGTAATATATATGTTCAAGCTCTGCCCAGTGTGAGACATAATAGTATTTTCTCCTGATTGTTTTTGGATGAAATTGTAGAACTTTTGGCTTCTTTAGCCTCATGTCTGCCTGAACACTGCCATGCTTCCTACCATGACGGTAATGGACTAAAACTCTGAAACTGTAAGCCAGGCCCAGTTAAATGTTTTCCTTTATAAGAGTTGTCTTGGTCATGGTGTCCCTTCACAGCAATGAAACCACAACTAAGACCAAAGGAACAAAATCCTGATTTGGGGAGCATGCTAGTGAGCCCGAGTAAGAATGGAGGCCACACAGTGACAGCTTTAAAAAATGGCATAGTATTGGATGATGTCAGGTTATATTGGCTCCAGTAAGGACTCTGGAGGTCAGTTCAATGTGACGATAGATTTTGGAATATTTGAGAGCAGAAGATGATGTATTTCTTTTGTATTTTTCCTGTAGTCCTGGAGATTGAACCAAGGGACGCATGCATGTATGCAAATGTTCTAACAGTACCACCACCCTCATATTATTTCTATAAAAATTAGTCATGAGTACTTACAAAGAATTTCTGAAAGTCAATCACTGTTCCAAGAGTTGTAGTCTCACATGATACTTAATTTTAAAAGAGTATTACAGCAAACATTCTATGCTTTCTATTTTATGGAGCATGAAACTAAGACGAAAAGGAAGCAATATGGTGATTTATGTCAACTTGTTACAGAATGTGAAATCCGATCCAGTCTGGCTTTGGGAAACTCTGCCCTTAATGAGCCTGATTCTGCATATGTGAAGTCTGAGATGTACACGAAATATCAAGAATGTATATGAAGGAGGCGAACAGTATGTTTAGTCTTTGGTTTGGGCTGAAGATTTAAATTTGCAGGTCATTACCATATAGATATTTTAGAAAGCTGTGTGTCTAGATAAGATCCCTGAAAGAGGAAATAGAATCATTCCATAAGCTGAGCTGTATAGTCCCTGCTTTTACAGAGAGTGATCTAACTAACAGAAAGGCCCACAAAATGCATCAGATCGGGCAAAGGAAAACCAGAGTCAAGCATGGCTGAGAGAAAAAGGATCAATAGGGCAAATTATTTGTCTAATGCAGCTTGAGTGGTCAAGCAAGATGAAGACTGAAGGTTGACCATTGAACACTAACAAGGTCATTAGAAACCTTGACAGTGGCATAGTAGTGATAACATCCTAATTGACGAAGTCGGGGGAAAAGACTATCAAACCTGTGCCCCTTCTAACTTTTCTAAGGTAATTAATGATGCCTAAAGAGGCAGACAGAGGTAGAAGAGGAAACTTGGTGACTGTACCCAAACACCTCAATCAACTACAAAATATTTACTGTGTATCTTCTTCATGTCCAGAACTTCTGTTGTCCAGACACGGAACAGCAGTGAGAAAGAATATTCAGTCATTTATTCATTTGCTTATGAGATGATCATTCATTGAATACCCACTATGTGATTGATAACTTAGAACACTTTTATTTTCATAATAATCTTTTCAATAATGAAACAAATATTTAAAAGGAAAAAGCAATGACTGTCTTTAGATTTTTTTTTTGTTTGCTTGTTTTCTTTTTCGGTTGCTGTGATAAAATACCCTGACAAAAGCAACCTGAGAGAGAAGGGGCTGATTTAGCTCCCAGTTCCAAGTCTCAGTCAATCACATGAGTGAAGAAGGTGACAGAAGCCTGGGAGAACTGGGTGCATTTTATCCACAGTCAAGAGCAGAGAGCAATTACTTAATGCAGGCATGGCAGTGCTCAGCCAGCTCTCTCTATTTCACCAAGTCTAGAGCACAGAGAATGAAATAGTCCCTCCCACATTTGGGGTGGGTTTTCCCACCCCAGTTAAGCCAATCACTGGCCAGCCTACAGACCAACCAAGTTTAGACACATTTTTTTTTAAGAGTCACTTCCCATACATTATGTCAGATCAACAATCAGCACACAATGACCACACAGAATCTACACTGCATTGGTTTTCACATTCCTTTTGTTATCCATATGTCTATCTAACTTTTGATTTATCCTGTTAGTTATAATCCAAGCCTTTTTTCAGATATAAGCCCATGATGTAATAATTATGATAATAAATGTCTTATTATATGAATGTATAACTTTGGCTTACTATTTTATTTTGACTATTTATGTAGGCTGAAATCATAATATGCTATGCTTGTCAATATGCCTTCTATCTCCATGTTACACGCAGCTGTTAAACATTCAGAATAATATCTGGGTCCATTGACAACTGTCATAATCTTCCTGGCTTCTAGGTAATCCAAGGTGTTTTTGTTCTGGCAGGTGCTTTGAAAAGTCAGTGCTGGCTGCTTGGGTCATTATTTTCGCATCTTCCTTTTTGAGATTTATAGCATTGAGAAAATTAAAATTTAAAATTCCTTTACATCTTTTGCATAGCACCCTCTCTGCTGCTGTGAGGGTTAAGTGATTTAATATATCTGAAGCCATTATGATTGATTTATGCCTTGCCTTCTATTTTGTAGGTAACCTATAAAATCATTGGTGTAGTGTTTAATAAGTACACCACATTAAAAGAAAAGGTTGGTGCCTGGAATATGTTTAATGAATGAGAAAGAAACCAAATAATTTTATTTGTGCTTATCGTCAGTAACTTTAAAATGTTCTACATCATTCCCTCTTCGGATCAGTGACAATCTTGTGGGCACGGACCATGTATCATGTACCCAGACATAAAGTAATAATGGAATGGTTAAATTTTCTTGAGGTCAAAGAGACACAAGAGCATCTCTGTTCCTTTTTTAGGAAGTTATTGCAGTGTGAATATGAAACGTCCCCCATAGGTTTGGGTGTTGAACAACTGGTGTGTTTGGGAAGAGTCTGGAAATTTAGGTGTGAGCTCTAGCTGGAAGAAGCAGGTTGGTGCGGCACAGATGTGACAATTCTAACTGGTCCCTTGCCGTCTTCCTTCCCTGTGCTTCCGGTGGTCCAGAAAGTGAACAGTCTTCCCTTTTCCCATAATGCAGCACAAAGGTACTGGGAGGAAGACTGGGGATTAAAATCTCACAGACTCTAGAGTCAAAGTAGATCTTTCCATCACTTAAATTGTTCTTCCTGGTATTTTGGTTACAGTAAATGTAACCAACACTCCACCAGAGTGGAGTGTCAGGGAGTGCCAGAGGTGTGAACAGCCAGCATCTTTAGTAAGGCTGACATCTCTCGGCTCTTACACACACCCGCTCTTTCCTTTTACACCCCTTTCCTCATTGCTTAATTGCTTCGTCTGGGACTCAATTTCTTGAATAATCAAATTAATAAGACACAGTAAAGTAGCTCGAGGGTGGAGCAGAATTCAAGGAGGTGGCAAGGAGCAAGGCCTGTGGGAAGAGACAAGTACGTTTGGCAGATTGCCTTAGTTGGGGATGCTCTGAAATGGGAACATGTTTGAAGGGCCTTGCTCTCGGGGAGGCTTTTTGAAATTGACTTAAGGAAGGCCATTATAAAACTACTCGTATGATTACATAACTGCAGTGTACAGCGGAGATGGCAGCTGAAGCTTGTCTAAGGACCTGGAGATAGGAGAATGAAGGAATAGAAAATTATTTCCTTCTACAATCGATTATTCCACTCAATCACCTATGTATTCGTCTTTGTCAGCTTACTCGTCCTGAATGCTAGCTTTTTGCCTCTCATTATACTAGTCGTTGACCATGAACAGTGGACGATACTGATAGCGTCCTGCTGTCAGGATGGGTGCTTTCTTTCCAGTGACCGCCACTTCTAGCAGAGCAAGAATTGACAGCCTTGTCTTCAGTCAGGACAAGGCTGTGCTGCCTCTGGTTCCTGTTGCTCTAAAAACTCGGCACACGGTGGGCTTTCTGGGGCGCAGCCTTAATCGACTCATGGCCATTAGTGTGTGACAGGTGAATGCACAGACTAAAGGAACCGTAGGCGAGGATCTACTTGGGCGACAGGACCGCGATCTTTCGTGGAGCACACCCTTGTGCCTAGGTGTGTAGAGGCGCGTACCTGCTCTGACTATTTGGTTCTGAGCCCGGTCGGTTGCAGGGCTAGCCCTCCTAGCTCGTTGCGTCCCAGCCCCGGTGGCCCACGCGGGGGCACCCAGCGCAGCCAGGCATCCGCCGGCGGGCGGGCCCCACGCGGCTCCTCCTCGCAGCGGGCGGGACTGCCCCGCGTGCCGCCCCAACCCCAGCCTTGGGAAGCCCGGATCGCAGGCGGAGCGCGAGTCACAGCGGCGGGTGGAGCCTGTGGCCGGATCAAGGGGCCAATCGCGCGGTGGCGGGGGAGGAGCTCCGGAGGGGGAAAAAGAAAGTGCGGCGGAAAGTAAGAGGCTAGTCGGAGAAGGCTGCCAGCATTTGGGTCTCTTGGGTTCGGCTTGGACCAGGGCGCTGAAAAAGGCAGTGGCCGGTCACCCTGCACCCATCTGGTCGCTGTCGCCGAGCCTGCTCGGCTGGCCCAGTAAGGTAAGTCTTGCTCTGCAGGGAGGGCTGGGTTGCAATGGCCAGCCGCAGTAACTCCGGGTAGTAGGAATTCTTGAAGATCGGCTTCGACAACCCGTCTGTTTTACAAACAGCAAAACTGAGACACGGAGCGAGACGGCGGCCAGGCTAAACAAATCACACTACTAGCTTGTAGAGCGGTCGGGGTTCGAACTTAGCAAACTGGAGGCCTATTTTGCCCGAGGCTGTGCGGGTTCTCAGCCTTTTGAGGGATCTATTCCAGTCTCCCTGTGCCTAGGGTTCTCAGGAGTGCCTCTGTAAGCTTGAGGCGAGCAGGAGGCTGTGTCCCAGCACACCCACTCCATCACGTCGCTCGCATACCCAGCTATGACAGCCCTGGGGAGAGGCTGCCAGCAAGCAGTCTTGCTAGCTCCTTTTCTGACCTGCTTTTTTTTTTTCCTTCTGAGGGACGCTCCTGCCTAGGTTCTCTACCAGGCGGTGAGTTCAGGAAGAGGGAAGAGCTCTCAGGTGCTGGTCACCACTCTCCCAGTCTTGGAGATAGCAGGAACTGTTTACCCCAGGGGGAGGTGGGGTAGGGACAGGACAGGAATGCCTGTTGTTTAGTAACAGCTGACTTAAGGTGCCTGAAGCTTCTTTCTACCTCAAAGTCCTGGTTGGGAATAAGGAAGCCCAGTTAAAGAGACAATCAAAAACGGGAAAGCAAACTTCTGTTGCTTCCTTCGGGAGACAGTTGCCTCCTTTCCTCCACAAACCCACTGATTGTGAAATTGTGAACCAAAGCGCCCCGGAAAACATTAGATGCTTTGCCATGCAATAAGCTGTGGTTAACAATAAGCTGAAAAGGTTAGCTTTCTGTCTGTGCCTTTGCCTTGTGTTAGATGTGTAAATTTGGGCAGTTTAGCTCACCTATTTCAAGGAGCAAAATGAACACTAAAATGCTTGCTGTGAGTCCTCAGGGTAGTTGGGAGAATGGAATAGAGCAGTTCAAGTGACATATTCAGAGTGGTCCCTGGCCTGGCGACTTTGGCAAATATTGCTCCATACTGATCTTGGATTCACTTGGTTTGAGAAGGATGATTTCCTGCTACCTTGGTGTGACTTATTTTTTTTTAATATAAAAATAGAATGATACTTATACTTTAGAGTTTGAGCATTTAAATTTTTTTGCATTCAATTATTTGTGTGTGCATTCATGTGTGTGGGGAGGTCAAACAACTGTGTGTGTGTGTGTGTGTGTGTGTGTGTATGCACATGTGTGGGGAGGTCAAAGAAAAATTCTTAGGAATCCTATCTCTCCACCTTGTGGAGGGAACTCCTCCGGTGTTCCGGTTTGGGGGCAGGCATCATTACCTGCCAGGTCTGAGCAGCTCTCTGCAGTGTTTTCTGAACATGGTCCACAGGTAGACGTGCTTGTAAATTTGGCGTTTGAGCAATGTGAATTTCCTCCTCGTTTTCAGGTCAAGCCTCCAGCCTGTGAACTGCCTTGATAGGAGACATCCTACATTGGCAAAGAGGGTTTTGTGTTTGCTAAGGGATAAAAAAGACGAGAAGACGAAGCTTGGAGTTGTGGCAATGCCATAGATTGGACCAAGCTTTCTATTCCTGCGGTCCATCTCTACTTGGTATTCTTTAGCTAACATCAGAAAGCAAGAGGATTCTTGTACACTGTTCAGAAACACCGTTAAGTTCAGTCTCTTCCGGATACTAATTGGCTTTATTCAAGCCCAAGCACATACAAATGCTCACACGAGCCCTCCTGTGTTACTTGTCTTTTTGAAATTAAGCAGCTTCCACAGATACCTCCACCCCACTTGCATGACAATTGATTTTATTTTGATCCATATGATTATTTACTACCATCTACTGGCCGTGCTGCAAGTCCCTGAAATGAATAGTTAGCATTTATAAGGGGCTGCCTCCTTCACAGTCCACAGCACTTGTGTGCAATATTGATGAACTCCAGGGAAGGGGCGGGATACATCTTGAGAGGAGGTGAGGGTTTGGTGATGCCCACTTGGTACCTCCTATACCAGTCACTGCCACAGGACAGAGACACCTCTGTTTGTCACCTTGTTTCTTGTGCATGCATTGTGATGACTTGGCCAGGATATATCTGAATGTGTGCCTTAGAAACCAGGGACTTGTGAGGGGAAAGGGAACTGTTCGAAATAAGGTCAAACAAGGGTATGGCATGGGCATTGAAAGCAAAGTCCCTTTACTTCTGGGTATTTGAAGAAAGCATAGTGAGTTTTATCCTTCCTGATACATGTGGTTATATCCAAAGTGTGTGTGTGTGTGTGTGTGTGTGTGTGTGTGTGTGTGTGTGTAGAACTTTAAGATCTCCAAGCGTGTTCCACACATAGTATTTTCCTTGTTGCTTGCCATAGCCCTTGGAGATGCTCAGGGAAGGCATAGTAATAGTGGCTGGTTCTCTGGAGTGATCAAAGCTACTTGATTTTAAGTTCTGGATCTGACCACCCATGGGTGACCCTGGGAAAATTGTTTCAACTGTCGGAGCTTCTGTTTTATCCAGTTTTTAAATGTTTTAAAAGTGCTTATGCTAGGCTCGCATGTGAAGATGAAGCTTGGTGCATACTATCAACTGCATGCAGGAGAGAGCTGCTCATTAAATATCACCTTCTCTTCGGTTATCTCAATTCCTGAAAGAAAATTAAAGGGAGACTTGCAGAAACAAGAGGTTTCCAGGGGTCACATGGCTGGTGAATTTCTGCCCTAGGAACATAGTTCACGCCCTTGAGCTCTCCTTCAGTTTCCTTCAGGCCCTTCCCCATCACACCCGACACCTTTAGAACTTGAACAACATGTCTTCATTCTTAGGTTGACCTTATTTGGCTGGTGACTTCAGGTCACAAAGTGCTTACTTCTTCACTGAGAGGACAATTCTTCAACATGGCTCTGCAGAGTTTGTCGAGTTGACTCTGTGTAGCATTCATGCTGATGCTCTCGAAGGCTGCATTCCCTTCTCATGTATTTCATGGGATGCACCTTCAGACACCAGGAGGAAAAATACACTCAAGACACAGAGATCATGGTTATGTCAGGTTGATCTCCCTGTTCTGGGTGGCTTTTTCCTCCTGCCTTCCTGTGATTGGTTGGTTGCCAGCATGGCGATTAAAGCTAAAGTGCCACCTGTAGTCTAGTGGTCTCCAGTTCTCTCACCCCTTCCAAGGACAGAGTGGGATGGAGAGAACACATAAGGCTTAATCTTTATTGTCGACTTGACTGAATATAGAATCACTTAGATTTGTGAGACACACTTCCATGTGTGTGGTAGGGGAAGGCATTTCCAGAGAAGAGTAATTGTGAAAGAGGGGACCCACCCTGAATACAGACAACATCCCGTGGGATGGAGGCTTAGACAGAATAAAAGGATAAAAGAAAATATCAGTAGGATAGTTGCTTTTCGGTGTGTGTGTGTGTGTGTGTGTGTGTGTGTGTGTGTGTGTGTGTGTGTCCTTGTTAGTCATGATGTAAGCAGCAACCCTGCACCACAACCTCCTACCCCTGTGATGTTTTGACTTAGACCTCAGGCCCCAGCAACCATGGAATACACCTTTTCAACCCAAATTAACCCCTCCATTGTGGATTCCATGTTAGGTATGATGGTTGCAAGGGCAAAAGGCTAGCTATAAAGTATGCAAAAGGAGCATCTCGAGGGAACCAATCCTTGCTGTTACCACGAAATGCTGGTCTAGAGTTTCAGTCCTTGTAGGAGCTGATAGCTTCAGGCATATAGAGGAAGACGAACAAAGCCAGTGAAACTGTTTGTTCATGGAGATTCTTCCTGAGTCAGGCTTCTCTCCTTTGTCGCTCACAGACAGGCTTATTAATGAACTTCTAGGAGGACTGTTTAGCCATTTGGGATCCCATGTCTGCTCTTGCCCCAAAGTAGATACTTAGCATTATCTTACCTGGTGTAGTTAGGAAGGCAGAGGGTGGCTAGAAGAATTCAGAGCATGAGGCTGAGGGAAAATGCAAAGGTTATCTTCAACATACACATGGATTCATTTGTTGCTCAACTTCTTCAGGCCTTTGCTGGTGGCACAGATGTATGATCTAGTGAGTCATTGGTGCGTTGCCTGTGACATATTAAAGAGAGCCACCTACTGTGCTCTGTGCCCATTTTGGAAATTGTTCTGTAGTTCTGTAGGGGGAAAGGAAAAAAGGCAACGAAGAACAAGAAGGTTATAGATCACTTGGTATTTGATATTTTAGAGGATATATGCAGGTTAGCTACTCATTTGCTCATTTATTTGCAATGTAGAATATGTAATCTGTTATGATGGAGTGGGTACCAGAGTTTATCAACCATGAGTTCCAGACTCTGGAAGGTAGCAAAAGCAAATGATTCTTAGGACTCTCTCTCTCTCTCTCTCTCTCTCTCTCTCTCTCTCTCTCTCTC
>JANHMN010000011.1:12101999-12120478 GCA_030674055.1 Rhabdomys pumilio
CTCTCTCTCTCTCTCTCTCTCTCTCTCTCTCTCTCTCTCTCTCTCTCCTTTCTTTCTTTTATTTATTTGTTTGTTTGCTTGCTCTTTTGCGATAGAGACTCACATACTCCAGGTTGGCCTTAAATTCACTGTGTAGCCAAAAATGATCTTGAATTTCTTATCATCTTCTTGCTATCTCCCCAACCCAAGCATATTTTTATGGGAAATATTCTATAAACATTAATTTTTCTGTTCACAATTTCTTCAATTTATTAATCTGATAAACTGTAGTCTTCAATATTTAACAGCCATCTTTTATTCACTCTACTGAAGTTTGTGAATAACCTTCTCCCCAAGTTCAAATCCCTGCAATGATTCTCTGTGTTCTGTTTTGAGGACACTGAGGTTCTTGGCTCATGTCATATAGCAGAAATCCAGTAGTGCTTCTGAGACCCATCATTTCATCTCATCTTAGAGCTAGGAAAAACTTAAATTTTCCTGACTGTGGGCTAGAGCTGAATCATAGCACTTAGACCTGTGTCCCATCCTATCCACACAACAACACTATAATCCTGATGTTACTTTGTCCATTTGGGGCCTGAATGTGAGAGAAATGAATAAACAATCTCCACAGTTATTCTGCCATGTCACACCTGACACCTTCTTTAGAATCAATTCAACTCCCAAATTATTCCATCATCATATGGTGTTTTGTTTACTTTCTTCTTCTTCTTCTTCTTCTTCTTCTTCTTCTTCTTCTTCTTCTTCTTCTTCTTCTTCTTCTCCTTCTCCTTCTCCTTCTCCTTCTCCTTCTCCTTTTCTCCTTCTCCTTTTCTCCTTCTCCTTCCTCCTCCTCCTCCTCCTCCTCCTCCCCCTCCTCCTCCTCCCCCTCTTCCTCCTCTTCCTCTTCCTCTTCCTCCTCCTCTTTCTCCTCCTCCTTCTTTTCTTCTTTTCTTCTCTTTCTTAATTATGTGCAAATATCAAGTAATGGGGGAAAAGGAACTAAAGAGAAAATACCCTTGTTTGATGCTTAAACTTATTTTCTTTTCAAAAATTAAAAAGCAAGAGAAATAAGCATGTACATGAAATCTTTTCTTTTAGGCACAAAGTAATTATTATATTTATACCTATGTATCTTTTTATGTTACTATACCTATCAATCACCTATCACCTATCTGTCTGTCTATCTATCTATCTATCTATCTATCTATCTATCTATCTATCTACCTGTCATCTATTATTTCTACATATTTTTCACATCTATTTATCTGTTCATTTTTCTACAATTGTATCACTTTTTCAAGTGAAGGAAGAAAAAATGGAGAGAAGCTTGCAGATTTGCCCAAGCTTATGTAGCCTGAAAAGATCAGAGCATACTACTGTCAAGGCCTTTGGTCTACTTCGCTATATTTATTGATGCTGCATTGTAGAGTCTGTAGGCCTGTATAGCTGCTTTTATAAGGTCTCCCTATTGTGTACTCAGCTGTAGTCTCACTTCTTTTACTCTCCTCTTTCCTTCCAAATCCTTTTCCAATTCAACCCAGTTCATGAAACCCCACTTAAGTGCTCATAACACCTTGAAAATGTATT
The DNA here is from genome assembly GCA_030674055.1 of Rhabdomys pumilio. Taxonomy (NCBI): domain Eukaryota; kingdom Metazoa; phylum Chordata; class Mammalia; order Rodentia; family Muridae; genus Rhabdomys; species Rhabdomys pumilio. The sequence goes on from JANHMN010000011.1 coordinate 12,103,569, forward strand.
TTCATATTGAAAGCTGTGGGCTTATTTCTTATAACTTTGCCTCTGTCCCTGATCAATACTCACCCTACCCTTTGCATAGCAAAATGTCTTGTCCACACAAGAGATAACCTGAATGACTAATAGATCAATAGTAGATGCCATAGGCCCATAACTACCTTCCTCCCACTCCATCATAGAATTGCTTATTTTAAAGGTTGCTTCCATAGGACAGATTATTTTAAAATTTAAAGAATGTTCTTATAAAATCAGACAACTGATAAAGAATCCACAGACTCTAAGAAGTGTGGACATCACTACCTCAGGGTTGGGAAGCATATTGCATTTCTTTCTAATAAAGAATGTTTTTCAGCAAACAGTGAAGGAAGTACAGTCTTGCTTGTCCTGACCCCAAGGATATTGTCAAGTGTCACAAACACATAACCCTGAGTCAGAGAAGTTTCCATGGAAGTGGGCCACCCCAGTGAGCTTAGATCTTACAATTTCTAAGGCTGGCGAGGAATCCAGCTCCTGCTATCCTTTAATGTAATTAACTTCAGTTGGCCCTAAGGGCAGGTAACCCTCTTGGTCTAGCTATCCAGCAGGCGCGAGTGGCACCTGTCAGGTGTCCTTACGATTTTGCTCATTTCTTAGTCTCCCAGTCAATTTCAAAGTGAACAGAAAAGAGAAGCATTTTATAAATTCAGGTATCCTAAGCTGTTCTTTTCATTGACAGCAAAAATCCTTTAAGCCAGTTATTGTTGGAAGCTATTGTGACTTAAATTGTGGCTCTGTGACACAGGTGGCTTAGACATCAGATGACCTTTCCGGAATTGACTTTGGAGAGGTTATTTGCTCTGCTTCTGTCTTATTAATGCTCTCATCTCTACAATAGGATAATAAAACCCACCCACATCGTTGTGTGTTTGATGTGTGTCAGTCATACGCCGTAATTTGTTAAAAGCCTGGTGCATGAGCACATTGGCCTCTGTCATGATCAACAGCAGCGATAATACTTCCCAGGCATGTCTATGTGGATATGAGCTAAGACAATAAAGATGCCTTGTGTTCAAATACCAACAGCTTTTGTTTATATATTTCATTTCAATGTTTAGTAATGTTTGTTATGATATTCATATATGCACTTAGTTATAAAATTATGATTTTGTAAAATTGAAAGCTCTGAGGTTATGGGATCAAACGTTGCCAACATGTTTTATCCCCAGTCTTAAAAGTACTAAACATTTGCTAAGGCATTCGTCTGCAGTAAACATTGGAGCAGAGACTTGGATTATCTTCCTTTCTTTCTCTTAATGCATCACCAAAAGGACATCCCAAGTCCTTCAGCAAACCATCCTGTTAGGGATTTCTTCTGTAGACCTGCTATTTGAAACTAAGAACGAGGATATGGACAGACCACTCTCTTAGGTAGCTAGCTGCCTTGAATCTGTGGCTGTAGAGTAAGGCATGGGCAAGAATGTTCAAGGCTGAGTGCAGAGCTTCATTCTTTCCACAAAGGTGCCTGCACCTCATAGTCTGTGAGGCGTCACAGTTGCAGACACTTGGCAGGCTATCTGCCTCAGTGAGAGTCATGGCACTACAGATCCGTGAAGGTACCTCTGTGTCTGGGAAAATATGGATCCACATTAGTTTTCTGACTGCAGACTCCTCCATGCTCTGAAATCTAGGTTTGCAGATGGGAAGAGAAAGAAGTCAGCTGAGTTAGCCATATATGCATTTGCTGTTTTGGAAGCAAAAATAGAGCCTTAAAAATATAAAGCAAACTCTATCACCATAATATTTTTGCAATATAGGTAATTGTACATAATTCTATATTATATACTTTTATATAATATAATAGATATTATGTTGTATTATGTAATTATAATATAATACAAGTATGAATATAACATATTATGCATAATAAATATAATATATGTACAATTCTGCAATCTTTGCCTTCTGTTTTGATTCTGAAATTATGAATGTACCTTTTTTGAGCTTTTCAAAATTGTTCATGAGAGAATCTTAGTTCTTCTTAAAATAAAGTTCATTCAATTTTTGGAAATGGACTAGATTCAAGAGTGACAGCGCACACAAAGCAACGCTTCTCTGGAAAGTTTGACTTTAGTTTTCTAATTGCAGAGTGTGACTGATGAAGACAGGACTCGAAACAGTTGTTGAAAAGTTGGAGGCGTTGGATTCAGGATAAGATTCAAGTCTTAGATACTGTATGCTTAGCCTGTTTAGACTTAGCTCTCTTACCTATAAATTTAGAGTAAGCATATTCCGTTTATCCCATAAGTGTGTCTATCAAATTTCCACACATTATTTAATCATTATATTTATTTAGCCTACTGTTTATTTTTGTTCCAGCCCCACTTGAAAGCAAAATATACATGGTCACGAGCATGTGTTTACTGTCACATTGTAGGAGGCTAGAAATATGTCTACAGACATTTCCCAGTCATGAGTCAGTAATGAACAAACATGTATATGGGTAGATGCCAATGTGATTATTTGTCCCCAAGAGGTGGAAAGAAATATCTAGAACTGGCTAAGAAAATAAGTGGCATATGTATATGTGTAATACTGAAACAATTTGATGCACGTATATATGAACATATATATTTTTATATATCATATATATATATATTATGTGTGTCTGTGTATGTATGTATACATGAATATAGGATGTGTTAAGGATTTTATTTAGAATTCTTAATGATGATATATGACATATGTATGTGTCTGTGTGTATATATAAATACAAATCTGATCAGCCATATCTTTCTGAGTTTTCTCAATCTGCCACTGCAAACAAAGGCATTGAATACTCTCTTGTTTGGATGCAATAATATCCATTTTGGAGGAAGATTAAAAATCTGTCTCTCTCTCTCTCTCTCTCTCTCTCTCTCTCTCTCTCTCTCTCTGTCTCTCTCTCTCTCTCTCCCTACCTACCTAAGTTGATTTGATAGAGGCCAGTGGATTACAAGAGAAAAAAGAAAAAACAAGATCAATGAGAATTTTAAATGAGGTAGTGAGAGAAAGCTGTGAAGGAGCCAGGATAGACCTGAGGTCATTGCTGAGGTGAGGGCTGGGTTAGGGAGACATCTGGAAATAAAGTTTTGTGGTAGGCTGGAGTAAGAATAGAGCCACCCTGTTGTAGTAGTAAGGGCCTGGATATCCCCTGAAGGACTATGGAATACCAACACAGGGTAGGGCAGGGAGGTTAACAGGGAAAGAAGCCAAGCAAGTTATTCACCTGATAAGCTGATAAACCAGCCCGACCTGGTACGAGCTGCTGTGCACAGATGAGAAAGACAATTTAGTTCAAGAGAAAGACTGTATTTCTTATTGAAACATCTTAAAAGAACAAAAGTTAGGTAAAATAGGCAAAACTGGTTTCCTTTGGTTTTCCTCCAATGAATCTATCGCCTTTCCAAATGCATTAAGTAATGAAGGAAACGTATGCATGTTGTTCAATTCAATTCAGCTGGGAATTTTACAGTCCTGTGTAGGAGTTTTATGTAATCAGTTCCCGAAAACATTGAGGCTAGGATCATTTCCTTGTAAATCTTCAACTACCAGTGTTTGAACCCTGCTGTGCTGAAGAGTGGGAATATATAATTCCACATGAGATGAGTCTCTTTACACTGACTCCATGAGTTTAAACACTTCCTACACTGTCTAGAAGTGGCTTGCAGGCAATTTCTTTGTGGAGCCTTATGGGCCTGTACATATACAGGCTCATTAATGCATCTTAATATGTGCTTCAAATAGCTTGGCAATACATGCCAGGTACTGTTTAATGTGATGTATAAATATTCATTTTTTAAAAGCGTAGACTTACCCTATGAGGTAGGTATGTTATAGTCAACATTCTGCAGAAGAGGAAATGAAGGTCCAACCTTGTAGAATTGGTCACTGGTCAAGCCTGTACAATGACCCTATTCCTTACTGTGTAAGAGATGTCCTTAGCATTTATTCATTCTCATTTGTCCCACCTACTTCCTGTTGCTTAATGTAAGAGAAATAGTTCGATAAATGTTTAATCTAGGAATCAATATGTGGTCTGTTCTTTGAGATTGCATCTCTTCATTAGCATTTAGTGATTAAAATCCTGGGCTTTGGGCTGAGATAATCTGGGCAAGGGAATCATATCAGCACCATGGGATTGGTACAATTATTTCATCTCTCTATGTGTGCTTCCTCATCTGTGTGCTTGGCCATTTTGGAGATTAAATAAAATATACATTATAAAGAACTTCATATAGTTCCTGGAATGTAATTAGTACTCAGACCATTTTTGCTGTTTTTATTATGTTTTGGGGCTAAAATAACATGCCTGTGCTCGTGTACACAGGGAATTTTTCAGTTCTGCTTCCTTTAATTGCTCCCCTCCAAAAATCAGAGCCAAAGATCCCTTCCTAATCAGTCCTGTTAATTTTGTTGCAGGGCCTACTCTGGCATCTTACTCAGAGCAAACATGGCTGTGGATTCTGAAAGTCCATGTTATTGGAAGAATAGCCAGGTTCTGGGGGCTCCATGGGAGCGAAAGATGCTTTGAGACCTGTAGGCTTTGCGTCCAACCCCTCCTATCCTTTTCCAGACTTGTTCTGCTAGCTGGAAAGTTATTTTGTACTCTAGCAATGACTGCAGGGCATCTTGAGTCTTAAGGAAAAAAAGCAGCTCATACCTAAGACTTCTCCAGATAACACTTATGGAGGTCAGTTTCTGGAGTTGTAAATGTAGAGCCTAAGGTTGGTCCAAGGTCTATGTGCCAGGAGCTGTGTCCAAGGCTTTGTATTGATGACCTTATTTCACCACTGTTGCAAAGACTAAATTTTACTTTTAAATTGTTAGAAACTAACTAACTAACTAACTAACTAACTAACTAACTAACTAACTAACTAATAACCAAGCCAAAACAACAGCAACAAATCATTGCTATTGTTACCTCCACGTATGCATTATGGGCTTCGATGACAAATAAAGTCAGATGTCTCTTACATTTAATTTGCTTTCTTTTTCTTAAAGACAAACTGTTCAGACTAGCAGCACTAGGGACGACCCACCCTGTAATAAAGTGACGTTTGACAGAGAAATGAGACAAAGCTAAGTCAAGAAGCTTTTCTTTGCTTGGCAGTGTGTATGCGCTTGAGAAACAGCTAAGGTTGTGAGCCCAGTGCTGTCAAGTAGCGGCATTTGTTTAAGGCTTTGTTAGAAGCTGAGGTGGTGCTTATTTATACGCAGCTCGATTTGAGTTGCTCTAAAAGAATGCCTAAAAGTGAGGAGTGGGTGTAAACCAAGAGATTTATTTCTGCTGCTTCTAGTGGCCATGATAGAGTGACCAGGTCTGGAAAACCATCATGCTACATGACACACAGAAGACAGAACCTTTGTTTCTGCACAAAAGAGAAAAGGGAGATGAACTCACCTTTATACCAATCCACTTCCCTGACAACAAATGCCGTTCCAGCAGTATGGCATTAACGTGTTCAGGAGTTCAAGGAGAGCTCTTCCTGGTTCATCACCACCTAAGTGGCACCACCTCTCAACACTGCTACACCGGGAGTTAAATTTCGAACACTCCAGATTTAGCAAATGTATTTGAACTATACATTTGCAATCTCTTTGTTGTTGCTTTTATGAAATGATTCAAAGGATAAGTTTCTGTGCTCTCACATATAGTAAGTAAAACCCAGGTCTCTTAGTTTGACGATTTTCTTTGAGGAACAATCTACACACACATGCATGCACATACGCACGCACGCATTGAGGATCCAATTATGTGGAAAGGGTAATAAATGGCCACAAAAGGGACCACAGAGGTATGATGAAAGTCTCTAACTAAGGACTTGGTGAAAGAATTGGTACAAGAGGCTGTGCCAAGACAGCACTAGTAAAGAAAAGCTGGTGCTGACGAGGAAGGTGGCGTAGAAGCTAGGATGACGAGTTGCAGCCCTTTATTCTCTATTATCCCAGTAATTGGTTACCCATAGAAGGGGCTGGTGTACACAGCCTTGCAGGGTCATACCTGCCTGGCTTCAGACTTGAACGGTCAGATCTTGCAAATATCCGAGAAATAGTTGATGGGGTTTATATTTAGAAAGTGAGCCAGCAGTGACCAGGTATGTGTTCAGCTTTGGTGCTCCAAAGGTCTTGGACACTGCTCCAGGCTGCTGTGGGACTGCCCATTATGAGCCACTCTGACTTCAACCTGTATCATCAGCTGTAATGACATAACTACATAGCTATATACCTTCTTCACAACTCCATGAGGATGTTTTTTTTCTCTCACATTTGAAGAGCAGAAGTCTACACATAGTGGAGCGCTGGCTTAAATGGCGCCATGTTATTATCATCTTGAGAAGACAGATCCCATTTAGAAGGTTGCTTTTTTGCACTAGTAAACCAATGCGGTTTTGGCTTTCCTAAGTGGCAAAAGGAGCATTTTCTGATGCATAGCCAAGAGCCTAGCAATTTACAAGATGCTTGCGTGTCTATTATGCCACTTGACTTGATCAAAGCTCTGTCAGGTCAGTTTGTTCTCATTTGGATAGGAGAATACTGTAGCTCAGAGGGTGAAATGACTATCAAGTGGCCACTCAGCCCTCGATAATTGCATCACATTTGTTGGAGTTCTGCATGTTCCATGAGCATCTTTCATTGCTAACCTTCCATCTCTCAGCACCACTGCCCAACAGCGTTGTTGAGACACGTCTTTGGTTATGCTGTGTCCCTATTCTAATACTGTGCATACAGTATTTAGACATGGCCACTTTCAAGGTTCCTTTCCACGAAAATAGCAGGTTTCCAGTAACCTGAGTGGTACTGCTCCTTCTCCTTCCCCGTAGCGTTTTTTGAAAGCTTCCATCAAAGGTAAAGGTGAAGGGGAAGGTGCCTTTTACAAAAATATAACCTAACAGTGTAAGTGCTCTGATGCCCTGGTGTGCACATTCTCCACTGAGGCATTTCCTAAGTCTTCCTAGTCAGCACTTCTAGGGCATACTCTTAAATATTTACAATTTGTATTTGCTGGCTTCCTACGTGTCAATATGCTGCTGAATTTACTCACTTGCCCTGACCCATTTAAAGCAGATACTTAACATCCAGTGCCACATCACCTGAAAATGCATCAGCCAAGAAGCGAGAGATTAGATGACCTGGGATCACCACTCAGTGCAGAGAACTCTAGCACAAAAATATTGGAGGTGCCTATACAGTCCTCTCCTTCTACAGCTAACGGCAGAAGTGTGGAACTTCAGGGAACTGGAGGAAGTATACGGAAAGCAAGCTTGCACACGTGCCATTGTGTGGAGTATATCTTAGGGAATAATACCTTGCTGGGGTTGACTAAATGTCTGGCTTTGCAAATAAGCTTTTGAGGAATATGCCCTGTTTAGAATCAGTCAAACCATTTATAATTAGCCTTCCAAGGTCTAGTATAGGTACTCTTAGTGCACTGTGCTCTTTCTTTTGGTTCAATACTCACAGTGGACTCATAGTCCCATCATTATACATGGGTTTCCAAGTCCTTATATTTATTACAGTGTTTGAGGAAATATGTAAGATAATCAAAGGTTAGCCTTCTTCTTCTTCTTCTTCTTCTTCTTCTTCTTCTTCTTCTTCTTCTTCTTCTTCTTCTTCTTCTTCTTCTTCTTCTTTTTTGGTTTTTCGAGACAGGGTTTCTCTGTGTAAGCCTGGATGTCCTGGAACTTGCTCTGTAGACCACACTGGCCTCGAATTCAGAAATCTACCTGCCTCTGCCTCCCAAGTGCTGGGATTAAAGACATGCTCCACCACTGCCTGGCAAAGGTTAGCCTTCTAATAATAAGAAAAAATAATAACACTAGCTAATGACTGAGTGCTGACCCTGTGCCAGGTGCTAAACGAGCTATATACACTCACGTATGAACACACACACACACACACACACACACACACACACACACACACACACACACCATGTTGAGACACTTTCCTGGCTGTTTATCTTGGTTCGACTGAGGCTTAGCATTGCTTTATAGCTTCCATGGTTATGGAAGAGATGCTGGCTCTGTGAGGCACCTAAAGCCAGTCTTGAAGCCCTCATCCTTGCTGCAGGGCACGAAACCTTACTCCACATTTCCATGCTTCTCCATAGTTTCTTTCTATGTACTCCTGAGCATTTTGTAGTAGAGACATAGTGAATAAGCTGATGTGTTTGACAGTTTCCTAGAAATTCACAGTGGGCTGAGCCAGCCCCACCGGCTCTTAGCACTTCTGGCCTCCTACTGCTTTCTTCTCCTCTTTATCAGTTTTCTTTTAGACTCCAACCCCATGGGAGATACCTTAATGGATGGCTGACATTTTAATGACATTTTTATGTCCTGGGTATGTTTTTTTTTTTCATCCTCAAAGTTGGAGAGGAGGAGTAGGGGAACTAATGTTGTTCCTCAAGTTTGGAAAGTGAGCTTTGTGGAGATTTTGTGTTGACAGCTGGATCCAGATGCTTCTGTTGAAGAGGGTCACTTGTCTGACCTTGTTGCAGAGATCCCAGTCAGGGAAGTTACACAGTCACTCAGTGACAGAGGACCAGGAACCAGCTCCATATATTAACACTTCATTATAGAGAAGGCCGTGTGAAAATGAGGTCGGTAATGGGTTCTCTATCACAACAGATGTTTAAAGACACCCTAAACAGAAACTTGGCAACGACTTTAGAGGAAAATTTGAATATTGGGGGGAAAAACAAAAGAGTCTGAATCAAAATGACATTTAAGTGTCTTTCCGGGCTGGAGAGATGTCTTGAATTCACTTAGAAACTTTATATTGGGAATAAAGGTTTCCCCTTGTTATAATTAATACCAACTAGAGATGCCTCCCCCTCCCTCCCCCTCCCTCCCCCGCCATGCTGCCCTCTTTGGAACAACTACTCAATTTAAGAAGGGGACTTAGGATGAGGAAGGATGCGGCTCCTTCCCACTTGGCAGCACAGCCTGTCAGAATGGAGGACTTGTGTCTGGGCCTGGCACCGTTCCGTCAGGCCCCCTGACCAGCCCAGTCCTGTCTGTGACCGGAGCACGTGGGAAGGGCACATCCGTGTAGAAAAACCACCCACTGGCTGCTGGCTCTGGACTTTCTTTCTTTCTTTCTTTCTTTCTTTCTTTCTTTCTTTCTTTCTTTCTTTCTTTCTCTTTTTAACTTTGTATTTTTGAATGCAGCCTTGCCTAGGGCAAAGCCCTTGAAGGAATGGCGGCACACCCAGAAACAAGTTCCAATCAGACCAGACAAGCGCCCCCTGAAAAAATATCCTCCCTTTGCAGCTGGCAAGAGATGAAAAAGTGTCTTTCAGAGAGGTTTCTTCTTATTGTCATTTCAAAGACAAGCTTCTAGGAGGCCAGGGTGTCAGGGTGGTAGCACCGTCTTCACCCTGTTTTCTTTCAGCCTTTTCAGTTGCTTTATTACCAGTTCCAAAGCTCTGCTGTTCAAAAATGATAATCCCCGCATGCCAGAATTCAGGCAGTTTATTCACTCTCGATGGAAGGAATATTTTCCAGAGAGTTGGAAGGTCATTGCTTCTGAGTTACATAAGGCGATCTGGCCCGTCATACTTACAGATGCTTCACAGCCCATTGAAACTTCATCAGATGAGATAGGCCATCTCAGGATGTTTTGTTCAAGTCTATCACACTGGGATATCTCAAAACTATGAATTTCTATCCCTTATCAGGGAGGCCCAGCATGCTTAGATAGCTTCAGTTAGGTCAGTCCAACTGTTGCCAAGAAATAAAAATGTTACAAACCTGCTAGCTGGGGTAACTCCGTAGGGATCTGTTCAGAGCTGCCTGTAGGAAGTTTGGCCAAGATTTCCCATGTGCGCCATAAATCTTAACTGTGTGATGGGAGAGAAAGGCAGCCTCAGCTTCTGCAGAAACTTGCTTATTGAGAGGCCGGAAGCTGTCTTTTTTTTTTTTTTTTTTTTTTTTTTTAATGTAGGACCCTTGCTTGTTTAGAAATAAATCTTTCTTGGCATCTAAATGGCATGTTATTTTTAGGGGACGTTTTGGAGGAAGCATGGTTTCATCATCTGAGAAAGGCCTGAACTGAGAATCAAAAGACATCCGCACATTTCTACTCGAAATTTATCAGCATCCTGAAAGGCATCTTAACCTGTCTCAGCTTCTGTGTCCCAACAATGTTCCTAATGACATTATTGACTTCTGAGGTCCTTACTGATTTTCCAGGGGCTATCTTGGTAGATAAGAAGGGTCAGGGAATGAAACAAAATAACAGCAAATTACAGGATGCATGCTGGGGAACAGGAGAACACTGTTCCCAGAAATTCTCAGAAAGCCTTTGTAGTGACAGAGGACCTGTAAGGACATCCAGTCAGCGTTGCTTGCCACATGGATAACCCCATTTACTTTCTCTCGAGCTGCTGACACCCAGTTGGAGACAGCACTGAGAGCCTCTGGTAAGCTTAAAAGATCATTATTTTCAGTTTGTGCATTTAAAAAACATCTGTGAGTTGCCCATCTAGTGTTACTCAGAGCTAGCATCCTAAGTTTCCGGTCTCTTTAGAGATGTGAATTCATATGCACGGCTTTTAGTTTATTAAAATGACCATAACTTAGAGTAAGAGCGAGGCTCTTTTTTAAAAGTTGTTTGATGCTGAATAATAAAGGTTGGTGGCCAGAACAATCAGATAGCAAGATTTGCTTATTACACACATGTAGAGTTTTGTTTTCCCATCACACATAGAGTATATTTTCCTTCATCATGTACTAGGAGTACAGAAGTCAACAGATGTTTCTTTCAGTCTTGGTTTTCCTTCATCAGAAAAATGAAGCACTAAAACTTGGGCTTAGCTCCTCTCCAGAGCTACTCACATTCATATTTCTGATCACAATGAGGAGAAAAAAAATCAAGTTTTCTGAAAACCAAGTTTTCTGTGTGTATTGCAGGTCATAGGGCGTTAAGGAAAGCTAACTTTCAATCTCTACCTTCTAATTTTGAAGTCCTGGGATAGCATCAAATGGTGGCATAAAATCCATGTGCCTTGTGCTATAACTCTGTTTCCAGCCACTCACTGATTTAGGGTGAATCTAGTTCAGTCTTTTGTCCTCCTGTCTTTTGTGGCGGTTGGTAGAGCCAATGTCTTCCTCAGGTCACCTATAGTTGCGGATCTTGTATCTATCTAGACAGGGCATTTTTTTTTTTCTGAAGTGTGTTTTCTGCTATACTGCAGTTTTACAGCATGTATCTTGGGAAACCATGCATTTGTTGATAGTTCTGATTCATAATTTCAAACATCCATTATTTTTCACACTGCATTTAATATTTCCAAGACCCATCGGAACAAATAAAACCCTAACAGTAAATGGCTATAGACACTTATGTCGCTGGCTCTCTTTTGCCTTTTTAATTTTATCCTTTTCTGTTAAAATTATTATGTTTATGAATGTGTGGCATATGTATGCATACATATGTGTAAGAGGCGTGTGCACAGGCACATATACCTACAGAGTCCAGAGGAGGAGATTCCTTGAGACAAGTCTTCTTGCTGAACCTGGAACTCAGCCCTTTTAGTGAGACTGATATCCAGCATGCCCCCGCAACCCTCCTTTCTTCAACTCCTACCTCTAGCTCTGGGCTTCCAGACACAAGAGGCTACGGAGAGCTTAGTTTTTCCATGTGAATGCTGGCTGTGAAAACTGGGGTTTTCATACCTGTGCAGCCAGGGATCTTTCCTTAGCTCCTCATGTTTCTGTATTTGCCCGTTGAGTCAACCCCAAGCTGTTTTCCTTGTAAATAGGTTGGTTTTCCTTACAAACATGTTGACTTGCAAATGTATTTTCATTAGTTTGTTCCTCCTTTGCTTCGGCAAGGGAACCCAGATAACTAAGTTAGAACGAGAAGCAGAGGAGCCATACTTGACAGAAAGCTGACTTTTCATTTTGTTTTCACGTTGTTGCACTCTACTTTGTTGGCTGAAGGTTGGTTTACCTGGTTGCTGGCTATTGGGCACTATTGCTAACGGATACTATGCAGTCTTTGCTACTGCCTGTGGGAGGGAAGACTCATGCCTTTCAGTTTGTGGGTCTTCCTTTCTTCTTCATCCAGACATTACTGTCCTTGGCCAACTTCACTCGTTTCAGCTATTTACTGTGACATTGTAAAAATGCTATTAGTGTTTTTGTTTTAAAGGAAAGTAAGCCTCAGTGTGGTATGGATAAAAAGGGACATTTTTAAAACTAGTCAAAATGCTGTTAATGGGGAAATAATTGAAATACATTATGGTGTAGCTAGGCAGTACGATCCCATTTGGTGATTAAAAGGAATGAAATACAGTTACATGAACTGATCTGGGAAAACACGATTGATGATTTGTTAAGTACAAGAGGCAAATTTTGATACATGCACACTCATTTTCTAGAAAAACGAAAGGTAAAGGGTTAAAATGGAAGACTGAGGTGTCTGTTTGTTATCCTGGGATAGAGAATGGGTGAATGCTCAAAGGAGAGACTAGGATATGACATGAAGTAGTCACACCCAATCAAAATAAATCAGAGAGTAGCACAGACTCCTCCAGCATCATCGTGAACATTTAAAAACATACAACAAAGTTGGGAATGTGTCCCAGTGACTACCTATGTGTCTACCTTTATGCTCCTATTAACTTTATACAATGGTTGCTCTGTCATATATCTAAACATTTATTTATTTATTTATTTATTTTCTGGGCATCCGTGTTTGTATGTCATACTGTCTGCAAACTTATTTACTTGCAGAAGGAGCTAACCTGTGACTCATTTATAAGCCAAGGTGATCTCCTATCCCAGAGCCAAGTGTTATGTTTAAAGGTTTTGCTGATTTGGACAGCTACATAAGGAAGGATTGACAGAGACTTTATTAGATGCCTTTACTTAGCTACCTTTTCTCTTTACCACCAACGGATTTGCTAGACGGAAAGAATCAGCTTGTCCTTTAAGTGTTTGCATTATTATGTCCTGTGTGTCATCTCTTTCCTGACACTCAGTCTTGACTGTTCTTCATGCCTCTCCATGTAGGCAGCTGTGCAAAACACTATGCATTCTTATGGCCTCATTTGTTTTCCTTGTTTGTGATGCTGTGCCGTGAGACATTCCCACAAATGATCAGGATCTGAGAATAAATGTAAATGATGTGTGTGCCCCCACCGAGTTGCTGCTTGATGTGGGGGCACTCAGGGAGGCCATTGCGAAGAGCTTGGGGCAGTATATATTTCCTAGTTTGATCCTAAATAACTCATTTTATGAAACTATTCATTTGAGAGTAGGTTGTAATGAACAGAAAAAAAAAAAAACCAGTTATCTAGATCAATGCTGAAAACCTGCTATTTTGCATGGTGATTCATTTTAACTACTGGGATGTGTCAGTCTTGTTACCAGCCAGAGTTTCCTTCCCTTTCCTGCAGTCAGATCCACACCAGGATACTCTACATCCTTTCTCCTAGCATTACTCTCTAGTTCTGTTCCCCTTGCTTCCTTGTCTGTTCCTTTTGCAGATTATATGCCTCTTGTCAGATTTCTTCTAATATTTCATTCACTTTTATGCATTGTAAGTTTCGATCAAATTGTTTTCTCTGTCTCTCTTTTTTTAATAAACATTCTTTTCTCTTAATTGAGTGTTCTTTCTGGTCTCCACCTACACACAGAGACACATAGCAATCTGTTACATCTGCTTCTCTCCCCACTTAGATAGGGTTCCTCCATTTAAAACACTTCTCTGTATGTGCTGGGGAGTTCCTGGTTCAGCCTGTGCTGAACCAACTTTGGTTGATGGTTGAGTCTCTGGCAACCTCCAAGGATCCAGGTTGGTTGACTCTGTTGGTCTTCCTGTGGAGTTCCTATCCTCTTCAGAGCCCTCAATACTTCCCCAAGTCTTCCATAAGAGTCCCCAAGATTCATCCAGTGTTTAGCTATGGGTCTTAGCATCTCTCTGAATCAGCTGCTGGGTGAAGCCTGTCAGAGAACAGCCATGCTAGGCTCCTGCTTGCAAGCATAACAGAGTATCATTAATAGTTTCAGGGATTGGTGCTTGCCCACAAGATGGATCTCTGGGGTGGTTATTGTTTGGATTGGGAGGAGGGGGACGGTAGTCAGTATGTCAAGTAAGTAAGTACATAAGTAAGTAAGTACGTAAGTAAGTTAGTAACTAACTAACTAACTAACTAACTAAATAAATAAATAAATAAATAAATGATTTCTAAACCCAGAAGTGGTGAATGCTAATAGTAACCCCTGTCTGCACAGTGGCTCAGTGCTCTTTTCAGTGACTAGACTTATGGAGTAACAAATATAGCAGCCTCTGGGTTGACTGAAGATGTAGAAGTCTGTCTTACTCAAGACTCAGCGAATGCAAGCCTCTGCCTTGCCTGCATCTACAGCTATCCCCACAGAACCCCTCCATGGGCAGCACTGTCAGAGAGCATGTCTACAAATTTTCTTTCCTTTGGTTGCTTTGGGGTCAGTGGAGCCTGAAGCTGTGACGTGTGATCAGAACACATCTCTATAGCTTTCCTCCACAAGACAAGGGGAATGCTCCGTGTTCAGAGGGGGCTGTAAGTGTATGCTCTTGAAAGAGAGTACGCTTTCAGTGAGAGGGTACAAAAGATTCACCCCACTACCAAGTGGGTTTCTTCCTCTGTTATTTGAGAAAACCTACGATTAGGCGAATATCACACAGACGAATAGACAATGTCAAGGTTTCTATTAGGAGAGATGGTCTTTATGCTGGGATAATTATGGTTTTGCTTCAGGAGTCAGACACCTGGACACAAATATCACAAGAATAAGAGTTGAGTGTATCTGACCTCAGAGAAAGAATTTTTCCTCATGGGCTACGTTTACAAAAACAAAATGCAACAAAATGGAAAAGCAGATGTTTTATACTCTCCATAGAACCTCCTTTATTTCCTGCTCTAGGTCATCATCAGGTGTTCTGCCCTACCATGTCCCTCTTCTGATGTCCCCTGACACTGCTGCTTTCTTACTGGATCCAGTATCTGGTCACTAGCATCTTGTCTGGAACTTTCTATATATGTGTTTTGAAGTGTTTTATAATTATTGCACTCAAATTCAGAGAGCCTAGATTTATACTGTAAAGAAAAAGGTGCAAAGAATTAAGCAGAAAAAGGAGGAAAATAAAAACATCAATTACAGATAAACCAACATATTATTAAAAGCATACCAGTTCTGTCACTGATAAATGTGGACCACTGGAGGGCCAGATATCCACGTGAACCTTCCCTTTCAGGTGCTGTCTTCTTCCATGGAGCTGAGCATCCTGATGACCCTACTTAACTTTGCTGGCTGGAGGTCAGACAGGGTCTTTCACGCTTCCCCTTTGCTGCCTTAGCCTAGGTTCGACTCTGAACGTTTCATTTTATTGATGTCTGGTACTCCCTCTCTCTACAGCTGCCTCCTGTGGAAATCTCCCACTTCATTGTTGTGACAAATTGTTCACAGGGACCCAGATTAGTGGCTCTTCTTGTTATCAGGCCCTTAGAGAATTCCAGGCTTAAGTACAAGGTCTATTAAGATGATGACTAGACACAGCCCTCAGAGACATGTAAAGTGATAACATAGACCTCCTCACTGCTGGCCTATGGTGCCTGAGATGTCACTGCCTCACCCAAAACCCAGCTGGGTTGCAGGTTTGAGGGAGCTGTGGTCACACCCTG
This sequence comes from Rhabdomys pumilio, assembly GCA_030674055.1. Lineage (NCBI taxonomy): Eukaryota > Metazoa > Chordata > Mammalia > Rodentia > Muridae > Rhabdomys > Rhabdomys pumilio. The sequence goes on from JANHMN010000011.1 coordinate 12,119,257, forward strand.
CATTCAGGTTGGAAGTCTCCACTCCTCTTTCTGGGGTAGCTGGAGCTGTGTGTTGCTCACTTTTTCTATGATTGCTCGTCTATTTCTCTACACTTCTTGCCTATACAGTTACTTCCTTTCTGACTTGTGTTCTGTGTTCAATCTCTCTCTCTATTTAGGACCCATTTGTTCTCCTGATTTTCCTTCACTATTTCACAGAATGATACAATCCAGAGGCTTATCCCAGAAGTTATTCAGTATTTAGTGTGTGTGTGTGTTGCACCCTGCATGTGATATTGCAACAGATAAAAAATAAGTTATTTAAAAACCCACATAACTATTTTTGTCTTCAAACATTTAAAGTTTATACGAAATGAAAGATCTGAGATATATAGTAATAAGCTGGCTAGGTGGATTTTTTTTTTTTTTAAGGACCAACAAAGATAATTTATTCTGAGCCAAATAGAAGTGCCCATGGCTTGGAAGTAAAGATCTAGGTTATTCTGAATAATGACTTTCACTTTAGAAGTGGCTACCTATACTTTCATTTTTAAGAGATATAAATGATGTCATAGTTGAATACACTTACCAGATATGTTTGGTGGGAAAATTAGGAAGATGGGTTAGACCGAGGTGGGTAAATCTGTTTTATGGTTTTCAGATATTATCTGAGAGCAATAGTCTCAGTTTTAGAGTTAGTGGGACCAAGTGGGTCAAGAAAGTTGGGCATTCTAAGTGTTTTAAGTAATAGTCACAAAGACATTAGGTCACTTAAGAGGCTGGAAAGAAATGAATGCTAAGGAACTGAAATAGCCCAAGATAATTTTTGCTCTTGGTCAAGAGCACTGCATCTTGCAATCAGAGAACTTTAATCAGTCAACCAGTATGAAAGTTCAACTCAGCTGTGGGTTTTGCAAATGATTGCCATTCACATGTGCAATGGATAGTAAGTTGGCATCCTAGGTTAGCTCGGCATGGTCACTCAAAAATCTAAACATAGAATCAAAGAAGAAGGAAGAAACACATAAATACCAACAAATGAGCAGAAGAATTGAGAGATTTTTCCCCTATTGTGCTGTCTATGCAGAAAGGATAGAAAGCAGCTCAGAAAGCCTGTAAGAATGGAGAGAGAGAGGGGGGGGAGGGAGAGAGAGAGAAGAGAGAAAGAGAAAGAGAAAGAGAAAGAGAAGGAGAAGGAGAAGGAGAAGGAGAAGGAGAAGGAGAAGGAGAAGGAGAAGGAGAA
>JANHMN010000011.1:12120488-12135102 GCA_030674055.1 Rhabdomys pumilio
GAGAAGGAGAAGGAGAAGGAGAAGGAGAAGGAGAAGGAGAAGGAGAAAGAGAAAGAGAAAGAGAAAGAGAAAGAGAAAGAGAAAGAGAAAGAGAAAGAGAAAGAGAAAGACTCTTTCACACTTTGGCCCCTCTGTCTTTCCCCACAATCATTTATTTATTGATTTTTTTTTTTAGCCTTCTACTTTTCTGTTTGTGTCTTCACTGGGTGAATGTTTGCATGATGAAGTCTTGAATCTGAAAGTTTGAAGGCACAGAATTCTTTTCGGGGAAGTCACGAATCTGTATAGACTGGTATTTTACCCCCATCCTGGGTGCATAGTAAACCATGCATTTGTTAGATGCCTACACTCATATTTTAAAGTGTGTGTGTGTATGTGTGTTTCTTTTCTTCCACCAAAAGTCTATTGTGCTTTTCTGAGTTCCCTGGCTAACTGCACTAACGGTAAATAACCTTTCTCATGTGTATAGATGGTTGAAGCTTTTTTTGTTCCCATAAACTTTGCTTTAAATAAATAAATAAAGATTTAAATAAGTAAATAAAAATTGTAAATTTAGAATGTGTTAGGTAAATAAAATTAGACACAAAAATCATTCCCACTCAACAAATTGTGTTCACAAAAGCCAGCGAGAAACAAACACATTTCCTATTAAATAAGCATTTTTGTAGAATATGAAACAAGTTGTATGTAATTCACTAAGTGATCACAAGGCCAGAGTAAAACTTCATTCACTTAAAAAAAGCACTTTTACAGTTTTAAAATTAATTGTGATAGCCATTATACTAAGTCATGAGTTTCATTGTGGTATTTTTGTAAATTTGTTTCCCCATAGTGTATTATTTGTCTGGTCACCTCCTCTGTCCTTCATCTGCATTCATGCCATAGATATTTCATCACCTTCTCTTGTTACTCCTCCCCACTTGTCTTAGTTTCCCTCCTCCCCCTTTCTGTGATAAAATACCCTGACAGAAGCAACCTAGGGAAGAAAGGCTTTGTTTGAGTTACTATTCCTGGTTTTAGTCTGTTGTCATGGGAGGCCAGGGGAGCAGAAGCTGAAGCATAGAGTCACATTGCCTCCACAGTCAAGAGCAGGGAGTAGTTAAGGCATACACACAAGCCTGTGCTCAGCTTGAAGACCCTCAAAGTCGGGAGACCCTTACTCAATTTTCGGGAAATAACGGCCACCCACAAACTCGAAAAGACACTCTACCTGGATGCAATCAGTAGAGGTTTATTAGGTAGGAGAGTTGTCTAGCCAAGGTCATTTTGGTTCACTCTCTCAGGAGTTGAATTGACAAAGCCAGTCAGCCTGAGAAGGGTTTTTAAAGGGGGAAACCACAAACCAGGGGAGTGGGAAGGGGGGTGAGGGGTTGTCAAGGATACATAACATAGTGGAACGTTCCAGAGGAGCCTGAACCTAAATGATTCAGGATCATGTGGAAAGCACTCTGCACACCCATTCCTCACAAAAATGTGGTCTTGCCATGTCACTTGTTCAACTATTTTTCAGTTGTTGCCCTGTCACTCTGCCCAACTATTTCGCAGTTGTTACTCTGTCACTTGCTCTGTCATCATGGTGCTACTAGCTTACCAGCCTCACCTAGATGGCTTGCATCATTTTTTGTGGTCAGGAATGTGTCTTCCTGCTTTGGGCCTTCCCCACCCACAGGTGGGTTTTCTTCCCTGAGGCTTGAGGAATGTTAATACTCTTCCCGGAATGTATCCTGGGGCAGTGAAGGCCTGAAATCTTACATTCAGTTCCGCTTTCCGGAACCTGCATTCTTTTTGTTCAGGTTTAGGGTAAAGAAAAAACCTGTATATATTTCATGAAATGGTCTTTATAATTTTTCACTCTACTACAAGCTCACTTACTTTCTTCATTCTGTATAATTCAGACTATCCTGGATAGGGGATGGTGCCACCCACAGTGGGCAGGACTTCCCACTAATCAAGATTATTTTGCATAGATATGTACAGGCTTACCTAATATAGACAATTCTTCATTGAGACTCACTTTTCAAGTAATTTCTACATTCTGTCTCATTGACACTTAAAGATAATTGCTGTACCCCTCCTTCCTCTCCTCTTATACATACCCTTCTTCCTCTCCTCTTATACATAACCTTTCTTTTACACACACAAATACACACTTCACTCCTTTATATAGTAAAGTGTTCTATCATATGCATGTTTTAAAGATAAATAGTAATCCTCAAGTAAGAAGTTGTATCAATACTATGTCACACACATTATGTAACACCTCTCTGTTAGTTACATGGCATTTTCTTGAGAAATGATTGTGCTAGCCCTAGGTGGATAGTCCTTGAGTATATAAGAAACTAGATTGTGTAAGCAATGGAGAGCAAGGCAGTAAGCGATGTTTCTCTGTGGCTTCTGCTTCAGTTTCTGCCTCCAGGTTCCTGCCCTGATTTTCTTTCCTGATAGCCTGTTTTTTTTTGTAAACTGAAATAAATGCTTTCTCTCAGGGTGGCTTTGGTCCTGGTGTTTTATCACAGCAATCAAAGCCTCACTAGGACAAGTGGCAAGCACTTCACTGGTTACCATTATCACTCTGGCCCTCATCTTTGGTTCACACCTCCATGATGGCATCTGACTTTTTAAAATCATAAACCTCTTTGTTACCATTCTGGATAAATGATATGAACATGCTCATTATTAGTTTAGCCATTGCTTTTTAAAGTCTGCTGTGGCAATAGGGGCATTGGTGCTATTCAGCTCAGTGCATCGCCAGATGTGTGTCATCTTTGCAAGTAAAACTGCACCCCATTGACAGGGATTCCCTATTCTCCAACCTGCCCAGCCCCTGGCAACTGCTGTTATTAACATTTTAAACTTTATGTTAAAAACTGCCATCCACATTTGCATATCCTGCCAGTGGGCCGCAAGTAGAGAGCTCTGGGTTTGAACGACAAAGGTGTTTTCTTGGAGAGCGAGTGGAGGTGGGGGACCCTGAAGCCTTTGCATGTCTTGCCTCCCCTTACATGGGTGACGCCACCCTAATTACCAGTAGTCTAAGCCTGTGCGCCCACTCAGAGGCATCTCATTTCTGCTACTCCATTACTTTAAAGGAATTGAAAAGCTTTCCTCTTGAAATTTATCTTTCCTTATAATTTGGTCATTTTACTAACACAGACGTGGCAGTTTCTATGACTGTTGCTCCAGTGAACCTTTGCCTTTCTTCATTGATCTTTTGGATTTTTTTGTGAAATATAGGAAACTAATATCAGGAACGTCACGTGTAGCTTGCAGTGGGCACCTGGGAGAACGATGTGAAGAGCCAGGGCAGACAACCTCTCTGTTGGCCTCAGGGAACCTCACTCAAAGCCAGGTGCTGCTGTTTGAAGGCTATGATATTCTGAATTAGACACTTCACCTTTCTGCACCTAATTTCATGATCTGTAAAAGAGGAAAATTAAAATATCCTCTTCTGAATGAGCTATAAGAATATCAAGTAGCATGAGACAGGAAAAGAAGCACTGTACTTGTCATACCAGGAGTTATTTCTGCTCAGTGAGACAGGGAGGCATACAGTAGCAATGGTAAGGTATTTATTTTCAAAGTTCTGTGACCTGGGGTTCTGTCTTCTCCAAGTGCTCCCATGAGTGGGCCCACAATCTCGCCACCATTTGCTTTTCATTTGTTCCTGACCTCCTCAGAACTGAGGGGGGCGGGTGCGGTCTGAGAAACTGGGGTTTCTGATAAGAGGATCCTCCTTTCTAAAATCTAGCTTCTTTGGTAATCCCTTTGGCAGGTTGAACTACAGTTAGAAGCAATCATTCACTGAGACACACAGGGTGGAGGGAATTGTCTCCTCTCTGTCAGGTGTCTGCATGCTCTGGAGATTTCACTCTGGCCTGAAGATAATGAGCTGCAATAATGTTGACTCAGACACCAGGAATCCAAATTAAGCAATATTGAGGGCCCAATCCCAAGAGTTTCCTGTATGGGAACTCAGGCAGGAGCTCCCTGAATGACTCTTGCACAGTGTCACCATACATATGATAAATGCCAAGGTGGGAGTTTTAAGGTATAACCAAGACCATTCTGATGAAGGCAACTACTAACCCCACAGTATTTTGTTGAGTATCCTTTGAGCAGTTTTTTTGTGAGGAGCTTCCTGCAGAGGACGGGGCAATAAATGAGTGGGCACAAGCTAAAGATGTAGAAAACAGATGAAAGGATTAGAGCATTTTTGCATACTGAGGAACAATGCACATAACCACTGTGTTCAGATGACTGGCCATTCACTTAATAGCCCTAGTGCTCTGCATATACCAAGCTTCATTCTAGACCTTCGGAAACAACCACAGCATAGAGAGTAGGTAGATCTGTCTCCAAGAGTCTGAAGAGAGAAAACCTACACAGGAAGTCGTGGTGCAACAAAAATGTCACATTTCTGGGGCTACAGGGGAAGCACAGTATAAGGTGTAAGAATAAGGGAAAAGGTATCTACCGAAGATAGAAACAAGGTACCTCCTGAGTGGTCTGGCTTTGATACCAGTTCTTCAAGAACTGATAGCATTTGTTCCTATGAAGAAAAAAGTGAAGAACATTCTTGACAGAAGAGCCCCCCAAACGAAGGTACATACACAAAGGACATATGGAGCCATCTCTGTGTGTACCTGTGGGGGACAATGGGGCTGAAGAGAACTTGAAGGATCCGGAATGTCATATGAAAGACATCAGGGAAATAGCATTAGGATGTGCTGTGTGGGAAAAATTGCTTTGGACATCATCATCAGTCAGCTTTCACAGGTGTCTCCAGTGTACCTGATGACTTACTTAAGACTTTTGAAAAAGTCCCTCTTGTGGAGTTCTAAACATCTCTTTCTGTGAATTTAGAGAACAAGGTTTCAGTTTATTTTTCATGCATTCCTGGAGGAAGAGAATATTTATTGCGAAAGCTATTGGGTTTTAGGCCAGCCTAATTACAAAGCACATTTTCTTTCTCCATTTTTTCAGAATTGCCCAGCAATTTCAAAGAGTAGCAGTATCTTAGAGTTTTCCAGTACATATTAAGTCTGCCTGGGTTTCCCACCATGCACTGGGAGAATGGGGAGAATAATGGTGCCCCTTTTTTTTCTGAATCTATTTTTATGTGTTTGGATTTGGCAGTGGTTTTTAGTTTTCATATGCTAGAAGTGGAATCTAGTGCCTTCCACCCAGCTATACTATATATCCCAGTGTCACTATGTGTACCTACCACCAGCATGGTTTGTGTCACAGGCTCTATGGGAATTATGTCATTCTTACTCCCTGAGCTTGTGCTAGAAATGATTTAGCAAATGATAAAATTGACTTGAAGTTGTCCATTTTTTTTTTTTTCACTAAGGAAGAATTCACGACCTTTACGCTCCTCCTCCCCACCCTACTGGCATTGTTCCGCATGCGAGAATTTATAGACACCTCCTAAACTTAATTTGTTTGGGGGTTGTTTTAAACAGTCAAAACCTCAGTTTATCTAAAGAATGTCCAGTTAGCATTTTTAAACTCTGCCAAAGGTTTGAATGTTTGGAGATAATATAAAAGGGGAATTTTTACAGTTGGTTAAGGTGGAGGAATGCTTTGCTTTATCCCTCAGTAATTTAGTTTTATAACATGCATCAGCACTGTAAAAGGCCCCAAGATGACCTGCAGAACAGATCTTTTCTTAATTTATCATTCACCTATTGTTTATAACCTAGTATTACATACCTAAAATGTAGACCAATCACCGATACATGACAACCAAAAAGCCATTCTAGAAGCTAGGCATGTGACCTCCAGAGCCTCTATAGTAATTTAAGGGTAAAAATTTGAAGTATCCAGAGTTTAGTGTAATATATATATTTGTATGTCTTTCTGCTTGGATTGAGTATTTCTCATGAATGTAGTTCAGTGAAACTTTACCATGCCATTTGTGTTAACAGAGCTGCTACATCTGATACTGTTTTCCTACATGTGATACTAACTCCATGTATCTCAAGAAACACCAAAGAGGAGAGCAATAACAAGACATTAATTTTGACTGTGGAGTACCAAGGCTGATGTCTCTGCGGAGTTACCACAGAGTGAGATTCATTATGCAGATTTGCCACACTAGGCTTTAGAGTGTACGGATCCTGTTGTAATTCACTGCAGGATCATTCATGTAGCTGGTGTATTGATATGATTGTTATTCCTGCAAGGTTTCCTCTGCCCCTAGACAATTACAGACCACTCACCAGCATCTCTCATTGACTTCTTATTTAAAATTCCCAGGGCCTCTGCAGGCATGCAGGTCCTTTTGTTGGAGACAGTGGCAAATCAATGGCATGAAGCAACGTGGGACGTGTCAAAGCAAGATGGTTTGTTAAGCCAAAGATAGACATTCAAATTCAGGTTGAAAATGGTGTCTTTGTGACTTTCTGTCTTTAACACCAACTTTAAAAATAATTACAAGAGCAAATAGGGGATGCTCCCTTGGAATGAGGGATGACAAGCTTTGGAGTGTAGGTGTTTGGGTTTGAGCACAGGCCTCCCCATTTATTATCAGTGGAACTTTGGGGAAATCACTGGTTCCGTAGAAGAGTCTCAATATTAAATGACAGCCTCTTGCAAGCCTGAGGGGATTTCAATGTGCTTCTGTATGAAGAAAACTGTGTGAGACAAACTGTTCTAAAACTACTTCTTTCTTCCACAGAAGTGGATTCACCTCATAAATGGTCAGTTTTGTTTTGATCTAACCTACTTTTATGGCCCCACTACTTAAGAAATGTGCTGTCAACTCCTATATGCACTGGCAATGCTACCTAGAGCAGAACAGAGTAACCGAGCCTTCACATGGTCAGCAGTTCCAAGTGGTGCTCATCCTTGTTGTTCACGGAACAAAATTCCCACTCCCATCTACATGCCTGAAAAGAGTCTATGCATCATATTAGCATGTCAATACATTTCCTGTTGCCCTTCTAGGATCATTGGTAAAAAGTGTGTCCTCTTTTGTGTTGCCATTTTGTCCGGAGTGCCTTTGTTCTGTAGGCATGGCTGTACTTTCAGAGAGATACCTGCTTCCAGGGTCCAATCGAGTTGCATCTCCAAGAGAACTTCAACCACTTCTCCTCTGGCTTTGAAACACCTTTCCATCATCTAGCAAACAAGTCCCAGACTCCCTAGCCTATTAAAATGCAGGTAACACTTCCCTCATAGCCCGCCAGTATGTTTCCTGCCCTGAATGCGTGCTTGCTAATAGCATACGAAAACATAGTTAAATGGCACTTAAGCATTGATAGCAAATACTCTTTAGGCACTCTATATATTTATGTGTAATATATATGTTAACTGCTATCATCTCATTAATAAACACATAAAGTATGGACTTTAATCTCCCAATTTTGCAGTTGATTATAACTAATTACAGTCAATTTTAATCAATTATAATCAGTCATATTTAAGGTAGAGATTCTCTGCTAGGTTATTAGCTCCTGGGTGCCTGAGATGTAATAAAGTCTCTGCCACCCGTCGCACCTGGCACAGGAGCTTCACACTGTAGGTACTCACTCATACTAGTAATTAGTTTTGCACTGGGATAACGGCCCCAACAATATTATAGTATAGCCACAATACGCCAATCTTCTACATGTTCTGTCTTTCTGCTCAATGTTTAAAACCTCATATTAAGCACTAATTTGGTTATCATTCTGCAAGGGTGGCCAGGGATTTTTTTTTTTTTTTTTTTTTTTGCAAGTAGCTTTATGGTGACAGTATGGTGTATCTTTAGAAATTAGAGGCAATTGAACTTTCAATTGTGGTTTCTAGACAGATGACAACAGTGTACAATGCCAGCTTATTGTCACTAATGTGTAAGGTAGATTGCATGGCATTACTTTATTTGCAATAAATTCACCAGATATTCAACGTGTAAGAAGTGAAATGTGGCTGACAAGCCCCTCCCCTTCCTTTCAGTGTGATCTGGTGGACTGAGGTCACAGCCCAGACTCTGGGACTGGTGGGTGTACATTGCCATCTGTCAGGACGGTCCTGGTGTCCAAAACCTCGTGAAAGGAGCCATAGAATTTTCTCAATGGAGACACAGACTTCCTCAGTGTTAGTTCATAGGCAGATTTTCTTTAACACTTTAGACACAGAGAGAGGGTATCTTCTTTAAGCCTTGCTATTGCCATCCCCTTTAAAATTGCCTGATGTAAGTTTCCATCAAGACAAGGAATATGACTTTTGCATTTCAGAGACAAGATTGGGGATACGGATGGAGAGGATGCTGAGCAGACTGTTTTTTCCAGTGGTCTGACAGTGTGACATAGACAGCTCTGTGCTTCCATAGTTGGCACCATGTCAGCCTGGAATATGCTAAGTCCTCCCAGAAGGTTCTGTCTTAACTCTTGACTCTAACTCTCTCTAATAAAGCTAGTTGCAGAAGCTGAGACATTTAAACAATAAAATTCATGGCCAGTGTCACAGACTGAGTAATGACAGTCTGTATTGGGACTCAGGACTCTCCATCTTTTCTTCAGTAATTGATAATGAGGGAGTTGTTGGTGTCGCTGGGTTTTGACAAAATAAAGGAGGCTTGTCTAGGGCCCTGGGAAATGGGTGATAGGGCAGGTGAGGCTGTAGTCTGAATTGTGTCTAGCAAATTAGCCATCATTTTGATAGAATTTGGGGGACACTATAGGGAAGTACTCTGTAAAAGGAGGACCTCCAAGATCCATTCAAGTCCATTTGTTATGGAGAGGTTTATTGCACAGGAGACTTTGACAAGCCTCATAGAATTCTCCAGGAGATTCACACCTCAGAAGAAACCTGTGGATAAGTGTACAAAATAGAGTACTGATACCTGGCATTTTATCACCTCTCACCATTTATGAGGCTATTTCATGAAGATTATCTAACGTTATCCTATAGTAGTCTTCAAACTAAAGATTGCTATCCTATGTTACTGGTAAGGACACCCTAGTGCTTGCATAACACAGCTAAAGCCACACAGATAAAAAAGTGACCAATGACAAATTAAAGCAGAAGTTTATTGTCTTGGAAAATGTCTTTCTACAATTTAGAAGAACTCTCTCACACACACTCAGTGTATGCACTCTTTGTTGTGTAACAGCATTGGATTGTATGTTATGAACGCAAACTTGAATTCCCACTTTGAAAGACAAAAGTCTGAGCAAATTGAACCAGAGCAGAACTACCTTAAAGTGCTTCGGGAAGTGCAAACACCTACTCTGAGATTTTAGAAAGAGGCCAGTTTATTTCTGGAAAATGAAGAGGGAAAGGCTGGAAAGGACCGGCGAGGCACGCACAAGCCTGTGGACAGATTTATTTCGTTTCTGCGTCAAGTGGGAAGGCAGCTGTGTCTTAGGGACCCAGCATTGATCTGTAAAGTATGGCTTGCTGTCTTCCTTCCCTAGTCAGAACTTTTATTGGCTGTGTGTGTATTTCTACTGAGACCCAAAATGGCATTGTGCATATGAAGTCATGGGCAGATAAGTTCAGTTAATATTTTGTTAAACAATGCTAACGATGATATTTACTTAACAGATTGTCTCAGGGCATTAAAATGCCATTAGAAATTGTGAATCTTCATGAGAGCTGTAGTACATTACTCTTGAAATGTATTTTTAAAAAGTTTTGCTTGACAGTCAGGGTATTTACTAAAGGATGTCTTGTAGATTTCATTAAGACTTTGGTGGCATTTGTAATGAAGTTGAACATTGATTTTCTTGTTACTTTGTTTATGTTTTCTTTTTTTCCATTTTGTATATGTCTCTTGGTTGGCAAGCTGTGAAGTTCCTGATTATAGCAACATTATACCTCTTATTTCTCATTGTTGTGATGGAAGATGGACAAATACAACCTAAGGAAGGGAAAGTTTATTTTGGTTCACAGATTTGAGGCATGGTCTGTCTTGATGAAAGAAACCTGATATAGTTGGCAACATTGAATCTGTAATCAGGAAAACAGAGGTACATGAATGTAGATATTCTGCTTGGTTCTCCTTTTCATTCCGTTCAGGGTCCAGAGCCCTGGGAAAGTGTAATAACACTAATCACATTTAGGGTAACTCTTCTCACAAAAATCCAGCCTCAAAACCCTGTTACAAACATGCACGAGGCTTGTCTCCTGGGTGAAGCTAGACCTTGTCAAGTGGATAAGCAACATTAAACATCACTGTGTTTAGTGCTGTAAGGTTTATGAAATTGGGCTCAATAAATAACTCCATGATTTGAATAGAGCATGGTGTTGGAGACTTGAGAAGGTAGAATGTGCAGTGTTTTAAGCACAAATCTGTGAAAATGTGGCAAAGCTTTGCTGCTTCAGCCTTTTGCAATGGTTTGTAAAGGTGCCTCTCTTTTGAGTGTTGCACAGGCTGGATCGTGTTCAGTATGCCATTCCCTTGAATTAGAGGGGTTATTGGTAGTCATGTCTTGACATAAAATTTAAGTAGCAGAAAACACTCAGAGAGCTGGGAAGCATTCTATGTTGGGAAAAGTAATTAATTTCCTAACCAGGAAGTGATTGGATGTCTGTCCTAAGGTGACATGACTGTTCTGTGTCTGTGATGGAAATAATTTCACCTAATTCCCATCTTGATTCAGATGGCATCAAAGTGCCCACGTGGTTGATTTCTCCCCTTTCAGTATATGTGTTTAGATATGCCTGAGGCAGGAGCTTTCCAGACTGTGAGTTTCTATTTGCCAGACAGTTTCACCTTTCATAAGGAGAGGACAATAACCATAATTCTTAGTTCGTCATAAATATATACTGAGTGCATTAAAATAATTGTTAAGCCATAGCCTCCTTTCAAACATAAGTAAAACATTTATTGCATAAAAAAGATATTTCTAGTAATTAGAGTTTGCATAATATTTATTAATTAAAAAGGTTTCCCCCCTATTTCTTAATAACATTATTGTTTCCAAGTTCAATTTTTATTGTAGAGAATAACATAATGGTTTCTCTATATGTAGGTATGTTCAATCTGCTCCTTAACCATCTCCTTTGAAATATGTCTGAAAAACTACAGTAAACTTGGGCCTGGTATACCCAAAAATAAGACACGGAGCATTGTACTCAGCTGTTGCTTGTAGGTAAGGCCCTGGTTACTTGAGATTTGCTTTGTTTTTTACAAACCATAGTCAACATAGGTTGAGTTACAGTCCTAATGTTAGATGACTCCACAATTTCAAGTGTTAAGCCTCTGTTATCTTATTGAACATGGCGAATGTTTCCAGTATATGTGGACAACTATTTATCTCCTTGGGCACCTCTATGTTCTCTATTCAAGGATATCCCTCAACAAATGACAGAAAATGTCAATTTATATCATCTGCCAACGTCAGTGTCTCTACAATGAATAATAAGTGATTGGGGACTCTTCATACTGGAGTGAAGGCATGGAAGACATTCCCAGCTTTGCTTGAAAGTGTCCAGGGACTTCTAGCGCATCAGTTTTAAATAGCTCTGGAGACTGAGCAGGTCTCCATGGTCCTGAAGTGGATACCTTTCATCTCATGTTTGTCTCACTGCTTTTCTCAGAGTGCCCAGGGTCACAGAGTCAAACATACAAACCAAGGTCTGGCATTCTGTTAAACTCCTCTTAGATCTCCTTTCAGTGCAAGCCTACTTCTACACTCTGTGTGACCGAGATGAGCCTTCAGGGTGATGTGTCCTCCCTCACCTCTCAGAACATGTTGTTATTCAAAGGATTAAAGTCCAAGGTGAAGGCCTCCTGTTCACATTCTATTCCAAGCTTCAGAAGGTGGCAGGTGGTGAATTATATCCATCCTCTCTAAGCTCCTGGTTTGGAAGCTGTGAGGGAAAGCAGTGTCCAAGAGTGTGCTAATATTTGCTGGTGTGAACCTTGACTCTGCTGTTTCATCAGTAGCTGTGAGTAGCACTGATGTGGCCAGCTTGAGGTTGAGGACAGTTCTTTGATATCTCACTTTACATCTACCGCTGGACTTTTCTGGAACATTCAGTACTTAATGACAGGACTGTTACTTTGAAAGTGAATGTTGAAAATAGAATTCAATATATTTAGGTTAAAAAACGAAAGCTTTTATTAAGACTGCCTAGAAGATATCACGAATCATCAGGATTCTTTTTTTCTTTTTAAAGAAGAATCATGTTACTTACAATTTATTTAATAGGTATATATGATAAAATTAACCTGCTTTGAAGCACAGTTCTATAAATGGGATGGTTACCATTCATGACTAACTTCAAACTTGGGGGTAGCCTCTGGCCATGCCCAGGAAGGATTGCCATGATGATGGCTAGCCTCTGGAAATGTCTGTAAGAAGTTGTATTTTTTAAAAAAATATATTTTGTGTTTGAATAATGAATGTGTGGGCTTATGTGGGTGTCTGGGTGTCAGATGGCAACTTGGGGAGTCAATTTTCGCCTTCTACACTTGTGTGGGTACTGGAGATTAACCAGGTGGTCAGGTTCAAGTCATCAAGTGGCAAGTGCCTTTAACCCTCAAGCTATTTCTGTGGCCCAGAACGTCTTATTTATTAAGTAAATCAGTGTGTGGACACGACACTCATCTTAAATGTAGATGTGGCCATGTTTTGGGCAGAGAATTTAGGGCTGTATAGAGTGGAGAAGAGATGCTAAGCACACATTCAACATCTTCTGGTTGTCAGTGCAGATGTAATGTGACTAGCTGCTTGGACTCTCTAATGCCTTGACTTCTCTTCATTGATGGACAACAAGCTGGAACCGTGAGCCCAAATAGACCTGTTTCCCCTTAGTTTCTGTCTATCAGGTTATTTTATTATAATGACAAGACAAAATCAAGTCAATGGATTTTAGGTTGTATCCTGGATTCTAGAGCAATTGTCCCAATTAGGTTATTCAAGTGGTCCATACTACCACTGTACAGCTCCTTTACAGAGACACTATTCTACCAGTCCAGCCCGCAATGTCTGTTGCTTGTCACACCATTTCCGTCTTTCTGAGAATCTTATATAAATGGAATCATTCAGTGTGTAGCCTATTCAGAGTGGCTTCTTTCATCTAATAGAATTCCTTTGAAGTTGCCCCAAGAAACTTATAAACATACACTGGACACACTGGATAATGCTCATTGTTTAGGGTTGCTGAATACTTTTCCTCCTTCCTTTCTTCCTTTCTTCCTTTCTTTCCTTCTTCCTTCCTTCCTTCCTTCCTTCCTTCCTTCCTTCCTTCCTTCCTTTCTTCCTTCCTTCTTTCTTTTTCTTTTTGTATACTCCAAAGGTTATTGATGATAGTAAAATATACATTGTCACTTACATATTTGTGTGTGCGTGCATGTGTGCGTGCATGCGTGTGTGTGTGTGTGTGTGTGTGTGTGTGTGTGTGTGTGTGTGTTCTTAAGGAAAGACCTGGGAGCAAGACTGTGTGGAGTCATATAGCAAGACTATTATTTACCTTTACAAGAATCTTCCGCTCTGTTTTATAGACTGGACTCCACACGTTATTGCACACGATACTTCCAGCTACTTTCTATCCTTTTAAGCCTTAGGTATTTTTAATTTTTTATTATATTAGCTATTTTGACACAGTGTAGTAGCAATCTTAATGGTTTTTAATTTATATTCCCTAAATGAGCCATGGTCTTGAACATCCTTTGATCTGTTAGTTTGCCTTCTGCATATTCTTTTTGGTAAAGTTATCTTTTTAATTCACAGACAATATTTCAGAGTTGTTTGTTTACTGTGTGATGCCTCCAACTTTATTATTATTTTAAAAATTGTTTCATATCATGAGGCCCTCCTCCTTCCTTTCATATAAATCTACCTCATTTATCTATATTTAAAGCTATCCCCATGATACATTGATTGAAATAAATTAAACCTATTATGTTATTTACTCTCACTAATGGGACAATAACAAAAATGTCCATTTATAGGACACCCATGAAACCTGGTACACATCCACAATTTCAGTATTCTGAAAGCAGACCTAGGAGGATCAAGAATTTAAGAGAAGTTTGGGCTTCATAAAAAGATCTCACCTCTCATTAGAGAAATTTATTTGTGCAGCGCATGGTGGTTAACACAAAAACTCAGATCTAGTGTGAGTGCAGAGAATGTTAGTGGAGTATTCAGGGACAAATCCTACATCCTTGTCCCCAGGCCTCAGGAACTGCCCTGGAAAAGGGGCAGAAGTACTGTTAACAGAGGTTGAAAGGGCCAGACTGAAGCAGTATCTTTTCTATGGGACAAGGCAGCGCTACTTATAACTCACACACTAGATGTCTACATAGGATCAAAACAGCCAACATTCCAGCATGGGGAAGGAGGAGTTCATGAGCCCTGACCATTAACTGAGAAGCTATGGTCATAGATGGGTTCTGGGGAGAGAGAAAGAGAGAGACAGAGAGAAACAGAGAGAAAAAGAGAGAGAGGGGGAGAGGAAGAGGGAGAGGGAGAGGGAGAGGGAAAGGGAGCGGGAGAGGGAGAGGGAGACAGGGAGATGGAAAGGGAGAAGGAGAGTGAGAGGGAGAGGGAGACGGAGACAGAGAGGGAGATGGAAAGGGAGAAGGAGAGGGAGAGGGAGAGGGAGACGGAGACAGAGAGGGAGAAGGAGAGGGAGAGGGAGAGGGAGAGGGAGAGGGAGAGGGAGAGGGAGA
>JANHMN010000011.1:12135112-12156066 GCA_030674055.1 Rhabdomys pumilio
GGGAGAGGGAGAGGGAGAGGGAGAGGGAGAGGGAGAGGGAGAGGGAGCGGGAGAGGGAGAGGGAGAGGGAGAGGGAGAGGGAGAGGGAGAGGGAGAGGGAGAGAGTCAATTTTCCTTAATCCTGGGTCATGGTACATTGACCATGATTCAGGCTGCAGTGGATGGTACCACACCCAGGAGCATATGGGGGACAAAAATTGGATTAGATGTTTTTTAGATTCTTTATTCTGAAAGCAGAACAGAACAGAAAAGGACATAACATTGTAGGGTGGATCACCTGGGAGGAGTTAGGGGAAGACTTGGGGTTGGATATGATCAAAATATGTTCTTCAATAACTATTGAAATGGTGGAGAAGGACCTGGACTGAAGCAGATAAACAAAGCAGCAATGACTAGATGCCAATGTGCCACTGAATGGTTTTCTGTGAGCCAGAAGGACAGGGACCGAGCAATGGACTTGCTTCTCTGTGTTTGCTCTTGGAAGATTGATATCTAGGTATTGTCAGGGCTGGGCTCATCCCTCACTGCTCTAGAGACGAAGGTCTTTCCGCAACCTCAGTATCTGAAGGGTGAACAAGACTGTCTTTCTTTTTAGCTTAATTCTGTGAGTTTGGACCTTTTGATATATTGGCCTGTTCCACCTATATTATGGAGCTTATATGCCCAGTATATATAGCATCCGCATATACATTGAATGTCTCTGTGATCAGTATATATGTAATTTCTTTGTTTATTTCTGTCTTTATGTATTTCCTTTCTCTCCTCGCTCACCTAGCTGGAGATCCATCAGAATCATCAGTTTTCTCAGAAAACCCATTTGACTCCCTCCACCTCATTTTATCCATTTTAAAATTATTTGATCTCTACTTTTCTCTTCTTTTCTTTTCTTTTCTTTTTTTATTTTGCTTGCTTGGTTTATTTGTCTTGTCATTCCTAGGATCTAAAGTGGAATCTTAAACTGCTCACTTTATATCTTTCTTTCAAGCATAATGTCTTTAATACAACGGACTGTTTTCCAAGGAGCACATCATTAGTATGATATTTTAATTTCATGTCTTCTCTTCCTTGGAGATACTTCTCTGATCCATTGGTGATTTAGAACTATATTCCTCCCTTTACTTCCCTGGTTTTATGTCTGACTGAACCTTATGTTTAAGGATTGTCCTCTCATTTCCTTAAAAGATGCTGTGGGTTGATTCCTGTCCAATGACACGACCTATCTGAGTGCTTCAATAGGTTACTCAACTGTTTGCATTTAGGAGGTCTCAGAAGGCTGTCCTTTATTATGCTCGTGTTCTGTACCATCAAGGCTAGGAAGGATGGACAGAGCGCACTTCTTTCATATTGCCTATAATTAGTGCCTTTTATGTCGGCTCGTTTCAAAGTTCCTTTATTGCTAAATATTGGCTCGTGAAATTTTCTCACAGAGCTCCTCTTATGGAGGGTTGTGAGGCAATACCAGATGGATGAAAACATTCCCCACTTCTTAATAAACATAAGTGGGTTCCTGTTCTCAGAGAGGAAGGTGGAGAAGCTGTGGAGAGGCACTGGGAGGAGAGGGTGATGTATATAAGGATGTAAAGTGAATACATAAATTAATTAACGAAAAACCATCATTTTCCTTTTTCTAAAATGACATGGAAGTTTGCTTATCATCTCTTAGGTGTGAGTTAATGGAAACATATTCCAGTTTATCTGTTATTAAAGATTAATAAGGAAAAACACAGATGTGCTTACAATAGCTGAAGACTCAGGGAGGCAGTTAGGTAGCAGTATTGACTTGACAATGGTTTGGCCATCTAAAGTTTGCACTCTGCCAGGGGACAAGTTACCCATGGTTAGATCATTACAAAGAACAAAAACAAAGCAAGTAAAATCAGATTCATGGCCACAGGAGGTTTATTCAGCTTGTAGCGTGACCTTACAGGAGACAGAGTAAAATTCCTGGGGGGAAAAACTGACAAAGGCCATTTTTAAGGTCTGAGTCTATCCATCCTTGTGAGTCATAGGAGTGACAGTTCTTCAAGCTTTGCGGAATACATAGAGTAAGCAAACGGATAGCCACTACCCTGAGGCTCAGGGAAATGCCACTGTGCAAAAGAAAAACTGAGCACAGCACGTGGCCTGGAGGCATTGCGCCTAGAATGCTGGTCCAGAGAGGGAATGCCTAATGGCTGCATCAGAACCCAGGCCATTCAGAAGCTTAGCAAACCTCGAGAATGTGGACAATGGAAATGTTCCATATAGAGGGAGCTGTAAGAGTGGGGAGGAGAAAGTGAGTCCTTACTAACATTTCTATGCCTATGTAGCGTTAAACATGCATTTGAAACTTTTTGCTAAATGATACATGCATCCATGATAGTAGGTCTGTTAAGAAACAATTGCAGTGAATATCTTAGAAGTAATGATACAAAAGGGGAGATGATAGGAAATAGAGTGGATAACAGGAAAGGCTGGCTGGGCACATATGTAGATCACTATAATCTGAAGAAAGAACAAGATCCACTAGACACCATCACAGTTATGTAAACCTAGCTGTAATTCAGATACTGCAAGCCAGTTTCTCTCTCTCTAACTTGATATCCTCTCACTCCGAGAACCACGAATTGAAAGTGTATTTCTTTTTACAATGACAAAAATTCCAAGGCTGAATTGCAAGTCAGTATTAAATGAACCATCATCCTCTAAGAGGGTTCAGGCTAGCCAGCCATCTCCAACTAGCCTTGGTACCTTTAGTCTCTCAGAACATGCTGCACAATCCAATTTTAGTTTTGTCGGCTTGATGTTTTATTCATCACAGGACAAGGTTGACCCTGGATTTGTGTTTGAACAAAGGTTATCTTTGGATTAGCTCTCTGCTGGTGACCTGACTCTGCTCCATCCTGCATAATCCAGTCACTCTTGGGAATAGCAATTAAGGTCTTCAATCACACTAATTAGAATGTCTTCTAAGTGTTGCTCTAGGAACTCAGTAACTTATAAACAGGTAATTGGTAAAATCTAAAGAAGTATGTGTGAAGTATGTGTGTGCACATCTGTGTATGGGCCTACCCGCCCCCTCTCTGCGATCTGTGTGTGTGTGTGTGTGTGTGTGTGTGTGTGTGTGTGTGTGTTAACAGTAAAAAGTAACGAGGAAGGTCAGAATACTTAGGAGGGCTGAACCTTCCGCACTCTGAATCTGCAGTGCAAAATCTTATTGCTCTTGCTGACGAGGATTGATGCAGAATTATTAATTACTTTCATTAATGACTTGGGTGAGGACATAGGTTGCATGCTGAGCAAGTGTGTCAATGACAAAAGTCTAGCAGGAGAGCAGTGACTGTGACAACAAACTCAGGATCCAAAGTGACTCCAAGACAGACTTGAGTCTCTTCCATGATGAGCCTGGCAGAGTGACTTCCCTAAGCCCTAAGCTGATCACTGCTGAATCACTGGATCAATCTACATACAGTAAACATCAGTTGCCTAGTCTGCTGTGTAAGTTACATCACATGTCTTTGGCTTGCTTTTCTCAGCACTGCCAGTTTTGTCTTCCAGGCCCTTTCTGCTTTCCAACAGAATCATCTTCAGTTCTCTTTCTAATACCCTGTAGCTGAGTCAAACAGAAGTATCGTTATCCTACTTTTATTATGTCTCTTTGTTTTCCTTATCTTTAAATGTTACTCTCCAAGGCCATTGTTTCTCCAGACTCTTCTTCTGCTTCAATTCCCCCAAACCAACAAGTTTTCCCTCGGTGTGAAAGCCTTGTATTTCAGCTTTGCAGAGTCTTTGGTGGGAGCAACCTCACATTTGCTTGTCTTGAGTTATATTGATCTGTTGCTTTTTTAAATTTTTTTTTTAACTACAATTAACTTTGTACTCCAATTTCTTCTTTTGGTATATATTTTAAGTTTCCATAAGACTCTGCTTACTACTATATCCTCTGTCTGATAAGTCCGATTTCTAGTCTGTGTCTGCATGTATATATTTTATACATAGTTGAAGACACTGAGGTGATTGTCGTGAGTTTACTGACTGAAGAGAAGTATTCATCAAAGGCCTTCCATTATGCTTACTAGAATCCACTGCAGTTAGATGCATGTAACTTATTAATAAAAATGTGAAATACTTTGTGGAGGAAGATGGTATCAGGGCTCAAGACCTGTGTTGCATGTCGTATGAAAGTGCTGTACCAACAGGCTACCTCTCCAGCCCTCAATGTGTTTTTATCGAATGAGTGAATGAATGATAGATGGATGGATAGAACTAAATTTCCCTAATACAATGGTCTGAGGATTGGAACGTAATTGTCCAGGGAAAAGACATTTGATATTTGAAACAAAAACATTTTCATATGATAAATTTACCTGTGATTTTTATACAGATAACCTAAGGAAGGAATTAGATACTTTTGGTTGTCTGTTGCTATGATAAATGGTAGGTGTAGAAACTTGCATTTTGGGTTAGGATATACAATACAACTGAAAGTGTTTAGTTAATACCAATTTATACAATTTATTTCCATGTAGTATTATTATAAGTGGCCCATTTTGGTGTCAAGCTATCATCCATTTATTTTGGCCATTTTAGGTATGTGGGTTTCTGTGCTTGATGCATTTTTTTAAAAATATCTCATCTCTGTTGCTTTCTAAAAGTATCATGTGGACAAGCTACCAGATGTCTCTAAGTACGTCTGTATGAATGCTTTCATCAATGAGAAGGCAGTCATGAGCCAGGAATTTCTGAGTCATTCCATATTTCTGTATTTATAACCATGGAGACATTTTACCACTGACCAGGAAGGTCCATAGGCATAGGAAAAGATGTTCATTACAGAATTGTTGAATCTCCTGCATCAAAGACCATACAACCAAATATTGGAGCATGGCTCTTGCTAGTTGGCAGTTTCCTCTGGTTATCATTGGAATGCTCAAATTGATGGAGGCTCCTGACTTGTCATTTGTCTTTGCAAAGGATAAGCAGGAACAGCAGGGCAGGAGGTTTGCATATTTTCTGATGATAAAAATTCTGTGTGGTTGACTGCAGACTAGATCTGAATCCAGGATCTCTAGACTTTCAATTTATCACTGAGATGGAGCAGTACCTGGATCATAACGTATTTCCCCACTGAGATGAGACGAGGGAACTGAAAGAAGGGTAAAAGGGTCAAATTCATCTGCTAGGAGTTTTACTCCAGGTTATAAAATCCAGATGAACATTTTTTTTCATGTGGCAGTTATAGTTCAGTGATTAGCAGAGATTTCTGCAGCCCCACAGCTGGAATTTAATGATGGTCGGACCACTTTCTAGTCAAGGGATCTCAGTTAGGTTATTTAAACTTGTTTGCATTTATCTGTCTGTAATTTGGGGATTTAAAAGCAAATGACAAAGAACAGCAAAACTATCACACTTGTTGTTTCTGACAATAAAGCTTGCGAATATTCTAAAACCCTTGAAATGGTTCTTAAGCTATAGTTAAGAACACATTCCCAGTGCTTGTTATTAAAACTGTCCAGGGAAGAAGTACCCTCCCTTACTTTTTTTTCTTCTTTATGTTGATAGAATGAGACTTCTGTGGTGTTTGATGAGTCTGTCCTTCTATGGGATCCTGCAGAGTCATGCTTCGGGTGAGTATGTGGTGCTGGATTAATGACTGAAATTAATTTAAGATACAGGATCATGTATAGTGAATTTAAAAGAGCATAATTTTGGTTTTGTTCCACAGTCTTCTGCAGTTGCATAGAATTAAGTATCTGAAGGAACCAGGAGAGGAACTAGAAAACTTGAGAGGGGGTTTGATGTGTCTAGACACAGGGAGCTCTCTCCAACTTCATGCCCACAAGGCTAATTTTCTGTAATCTCATCTCAAGCTCTATGGAGGAAATGGCAGAGAGACTGTGCAACCTGTTTCCCCAACGTTGACCATTGCTGGAAAAGATTCATTTGTTAGTAGTTCACTGGAATGCTGAAGAAACAAACAAACAAGCAAACAAGCAAACCAAAAATGATAGCTTTGATCAAACTGCATGTATATAGGCAACAAAGGATTTGTTGGTATGCTTTCTTTGACCATGGCTTTGTATGAGGATCCAACCAAGATATTTATTGAGTTTGAATAACCACACTTAGTCACCATGATGGTGGATCACATGTAAGCAGAGGCAGGAAAGGTTGGTTATGTGCTTTTCATCTCCCAGTTGCTTCTCAGCATCACCCATGTTTGTTCTATCGAATGAGCATCGAATTGCAGGCTGTCATGGTTTTTGACTCATCGAATTTTTATAAAAATTCTTGCCCATGGGACTTAAATAAGTCTCTGTCATTTCCATATATTTCTTTGATTTAGCCTCATAATCGAAAAAGAAAATACCTAAAGCACTGGTTCTTTAATTTTTACACAGGGACTCCAGGGATCCTAATTTTAATAAGGATCCCTATGTATAATTCCTGTGAACACCACGGGCTGTGCTTTGACTGTCATTGCTTTATGCCTATTCTCTGTGAGAACCCTTTGGAAGTGTTAAGTCAGCATTATGTAACTGTGACCCCAGTGTTCTGCCATCCGTACCTTCAACTCTTCTTCCCTTGGCATGAATTTCAGCCCTCCTGCCATCCTGATCATCTTTGCTGGGTGCATTTCATTTTTTTCTATGCCACTTAGAGCATTGTATTAGAAACCAAAAATAACTCTAAAGACAGGGTGTAACTAGGACAGAGTAGAGCTGAAAGTACAGATAATATCTAAACTTGCTGGCCCTTTGGGACTTCACAGAGGAATTCTAACCAGGCCTTCTATCCAACTGGGATGCACTAGCATACAGCTGGGCCACATTAATATACCAGCATCAATTTGGTATCTGTCTCATTTGATTGGAAGGAACTTGCTGTACTGATTCTTAAATATGCTGACGATAACCCTGGACTATAATTTATTTTCACTTGACTTATTACTAATTGAATGCTATTTTCTTACGGAGGCTTTCCTTGGCCATTTTAATTACAATGGCCCTGCCAGTCACCCCCTCTATCCCCTTGCATTGCTTTAGCATTTTGCATCACTGCAAATATTTTATTAACTCTTGTACTTGTTCTCTGTCATTTGCCCTTGGATCCATCATTCTTATCCTCTTCTCCCCTGTCCTTTTTTCTTCTTTCCAGCCTCTCTTCCTTCCCTGTCTCTTTCTTTACTTTTGTCATCTCCCTCTCTCTAAATCTGAGGGCACAGATTTCTTCTTCTTTTTGTTTTCCTAAACACTTGGGATGATGGTTAACACACAGAGATACAGCACAAGTGCATACATGCTAAACAGATGGATAAGTATCCCATCAGAGGTGCCTTTTCTCAAACTGCATGGATTCATGTCACTAGGGTTTAAATTCACACTAATAATTCCCATTTAGTGTGACAAGTGCCATGCCTGGAAGTTAAAGTGAGAGATGTCTAGGCTACTGCTGTTGAAAGATCAAGGCTTCCCAGACGTTGTGAGGTCTCTTGCCTGCCCAATTGTCCTGATAGTGCTCTTTTTCTGAATGACCTTCACTGTATTCTCCCAAGTATCCCCTTCCCCCAAATGTTGTTGGTAAGTGTACTTTCTTCCCAGGAACTGTGACTCATAATTCTGCAAGGGGAAGCTGTCTTCTTGAATAAGATGAGTTCTCATACCAGCCCCATTGAGTCACTATGGGAGAGGAAACATGTTGTAATCCCCTCTGCCCATCTGGCACACACTCATGCTTTCCTTATGAAGAGGTGTATTGTGGCTGTGTCTCTGCTGTACTTCCTCGTTGGAGGGAGGGGAACATAAAGGAAGTGTTGTTGACAAAAAAAATGAAAGGGGCAACTGGCTCTGGGAATAAAAGGGATCATTGCGATCTTGAAGGATCTGTCAACTTTTCTACAGGAAGGTGTCACCTTTGACAGGGATGGAGACTTAGACAGACTTGCTGGTCTTCCGTAAGACTCTGTGGTTCAGTTTCTCCTCTTACTGAAAGCACACACTAGCATAAGGGACAGAGCAGAAATATCCCGAGTGCTCTTCGTACTCTGTATTCACAGGACACAATTCTGGACCCAGAGTTCAGTGTCATACAGTGAGGTTCCTGTGTAGAGAACTGGCCTTTAAGGCACAAAAGTCTGACATTAGAGTGTAGTCTGGTTGAAGAACTCTTCTGCTTTCCTCATACCTTTAAAAACTCAAATAATAATTTAAAAAACATAACAACAACAACAACAACAATAATAATATAACAACAAATATTACTTATAATTAAGCAATTAAAGCTTGGCTAAGTATGCCAGTGTCAACATAACTAAATGTGGCTCTTTTAGAGGTCACATAACTCCCTTTTCTTCACCACTGTTTGCACTCCCTAGATCAGGACTAGTGTAGCTCTGTCTTTTTCACTAGACACTTACATATCTTGTGGTTCAATGAGTTGAATCCACCCAGTTAGTGTTTGGCATAACTAAAGACTCCACTCATTCTTCTCTTCCAACGATTCCTGTTATTTTTTATTAAATATGGATCCCCTGGGATCCACCAAGAATGCCAATGATATAGAGAGAAGGTTGTGATGCAAACAGCAATGAGACACTATTGGGTTGGAGAAATCACTCACCGTGGAAGTACTGCCTGCTAAGGTTTTCGTGCTGTCTACTTAAGCGGTTACAGCTTTACCATTCCCTCAAGACCATTTTCTTCAGATGGAAGATCGCTTGGATTCTCATTTCAAAGCTCACTGCTCCCCCTTTTGCTTGTTATACTTCTCAGCATTTGCACTATTAGCTGGAAGGGGCTCCTGCTTACAGGAATTAAAAGGGAAATGTCAGCTCAGCTACCCACTCTCCTTTGGTTCCTTTTCCATTGGCTGCCCATTAGAGGGATGGACTACTAAAGGTACCTCCTAGGAATACATATTTTGTTGACCCCCTTGGCTCCAAGTTGGAGAGACAGTGAAATGAGTATCCAGGAGCATGAACTTGAAAATCTTGCCATATCAAAAATTTGCTTTCTCTGTAGATCCTATTTAAAAAAAAAAAAAAAAAAGACAATTCATTTCTTATCTCCCCAAAATGTGTGGGTGTGTGGGTACAAAAAAGATCTATGGATGTGCTTTTGTTGTTGTTGTTGTTTCAAAGTCAACACAAATAAATACGGGCCATGCATAGGGTTAGCTTTTGTACACATGTCCTAGGAGAAGGAAGTCCTTGCAATTTAGGAAATAAAGGACTTAAAAGTTGGCTGAGCTGCAGAATGTGGCCTGTCTCCACCTTCAAGCACCAGCTTTGTGGGAAGCCTACGCATGCCTGGCTCTTCCTGTCTGTGCTAGACATTTGAGCTCAGGTTTTTATATTTTCTACCAAGTACTCTGAACAACAGCCCACCCCCACCCCAAGCCATCTCCCTAGCCCACTACTTTTTTCTTTATATTACACTGTCATCCTAGAACATCGTTCTGCTAATGAAAGTCACTTTCCCTTTATTAAGCTTTACAGAAATTTACAGAGAGTAGAAGTCTGTTGATTTATAGGGTATGAATTATTCAAGATGAAATAAATAAGTGAAAACTCTGTGCTTTGTTAGCACTTGAGCCATTGGTTCAGGTTCTGAGAGTTTCATTCTGTGAGTTGTTTGACACTGCTAACGCATCACATCTTGTTCTCATGTTCCTTACTTTTAAAACAAATGAGCCAAGGCTGGAGAGATGGCTTGGTGTGCGAGATCACCAACTCCTCTTCCAGAGGATCTGATTCCCAGTACTGACAGGACAGCCCACAACAATCTGTAGCTAGAATCCCAGGGACTCTGACCCCCCTCTTCTGGCCTCTGCAGAAACTATGCACACATATGGCTCATAGACATACATGCAGGCAAAATACTCATATGTAGAGATCAAATAAATAAATAGAAGTCAAAGCAAACACATAAACCAATCAAGTAACTAAGGCAGCTATAGATCACACCCAAATTATCCTTCTTGTTTATAATTTATTATTTTTCCCTCTGTGTGTGTGTGTCTCTCTCTGTGTGTGTGAGTGTGTCTCTGTGTGTATGTGTTCGTCCATGTGGGAGTGTGTGTGCAAGTGGGTGGATTTGGGAGTGAGTGTTCAAGTGCCTGATTGTGGGCATGTATATGCATGGCTGTGTGTATGTGAGTCTGTGCATGTGAGTGAGTGTGTGCATGAATGTCTTTGTGTGTGTGAATGTGTGTTCATTTGTGTGCTTGTGTGTGCATGTGTTAGCTTGTGTGTGCACATGTGTGAGAGTCTATGCATGTGCATGTGTTGAGTGTGTGTGTGTGTTCTGGTTGTTTGTGCGTGTGTTTGTAGGCACACATGTGTCACAGGGCAGGTGTAGGAAGATCAATAGTCCACTCTATGATCAATTATCTCCTAGTATCTGAGGAAGAAACTCAAGTTGACAGGTTCCCATGTCACTTCCTCTACCTGGTGAGCCATTTCTTCCATATAGTTCTTGTTTTAAAGAACACCATCTATCAGGGGCATACA
The DNA here is from genome assembly GCA_030674055.1 of Rhabdomys pumilio. Taxonomy (NCBI): domain Eukaryota; kingdom Metazoa; phylum Chordata; class Mammalia; order Rodentia; family Muridae; genus Rhabdomys; species Rhabdomys pumilio. Next base: position 12,145,602 of record JANHMN010000011.1, read on the forward strand.
TAGGACAAGGACTTTCTATTTAATTAATTATCCTTTAATAATAATTAATGACTTTAAGTGTGAAGATCATGGGTTTGACCATTTTTATATGGTTTAATCCAATGTGGAAATGGGGTGATTCTTACTTTAGGGACCTGCAGTCTATTTTCAAAGATTATATAATAAAGACCCTAAGCACTAGGCTGGGCTAGTGTCCCCGGGCCCAGAGAAGCTCTCAACCTCTTTCAGAGGCATGAGGAAAGACTTCAAAAGATTTTGCTCTCTAGTCTTCTAGCGTTTCATACACTATCAATGATATATTATGATTGTAATCGTTCTCTATTGCTCTCTGCTATCTCCTTTCCTTTCCCTTTCTTTCTACCTAGCCCCAACCTATACCATCAGAGAAAATGATGTGCCCTTCCCCAAAAGCTGTTGCCAGTCAATAGCTCCTCAGGAAATGATGGCGTCTGGGGCTCTCCTCCATCCGTGACAGAAAGTTGAAGGACTTGTGTGGGCATCCATAGCTTTGCGTATTCACGGTTGTAATGGGGAAGACGTCATTGCAGGAGCACTATAGGGTAAAGCAACAAAAAGGCTAGTGTGAAGGCATTTAATAGCCATAATCACAAGGCTGGAGATACAGTTCAATGAGGAGAGTACTTCCTTAGCAAGCACTAATGTCTGAATTTGATTCTCTGTGCCACGTTCACTGAGCATGGTGGATTTCACCTGAAATCCTACTGACTGGAGGCAGAGGCAAAGAGGTCTGAAATTCAAGGTCATCCTTTGCTACGTGACAGTTGAGGGAATTTGCAGCAAGCCTGGCCTACATGAGACTGTCTCAAATAAAAAACAAGCACTGTAAACTGAAAAGATATATCGGTAACTGGATAATGTGCTTTTTAGAAAGTTTTGTTTTAGTGGTTTTTTGGGCCATGACAGGACCATTGTACTCCGGAACTCAAGCTGTTCAACATTTTAAGATGGAGAGAGGAGGGTTTCAGGAACATGTGACCTCTGACTGAGGAGCTAGTCTAGTTGATGCCTTTGGGTGAGTCAGTTCTTTAAGCTCTCTGGTAAGGTGACCATGGGACAGTGGATGAGTCCTCCCTTCTGGAAATATATGGGTAGCACAAATTTGAACCAGTAAGTTATTTATTAAAAAACCAACCAAAGAATCAAACAGTCAAAAAGAACACGAAGTTGGGGTTTGTTAGGACAATGGGGTGGATCTGAGAGAAGTTAGGGAAAGGAGCTGGAGGCAAATATAATAAAAGTATACTGTCTGAGATTCTCAAAGAATTGCTTAAAGAACGTTTTTTTCTTTTTTTATTGGATATTACATTTACATTTCAGATTTTATCCCCTAACCCCCCTCCCCCCACCACCCAGGAACTTCCTATCCCATCCCCCTTATGCTTCTATGAGGATGTGCCCCCACCTTCCCGCCGCCACCTCATTTTAAAGTTCCAATTTTTTATGATATTTTGACCTTGTAAAATTATTACTTTGAGAAAATTGTTTTGTAAAAGTTGCAAATAAATAAAAAAAATCAGATACCAAAATGAATCAGACATATAATTTTCTTAATGTTCGATAATGATTCTTTCAGCTTCTTGTAATAATTCAGTCCGTTGCCAGCCTCAATGGCCTCATTTTACTTGAATATGTATTTTGAAGCACTCCGCATTCAGATGTACTTGTGACATTCTGTCCTGTCTCTGTTGCCCATGGCTGCGCATACTGTCCACTGCATTTCTGTGCCATTCTGTCCAAACATTTGGAGAATGTATGAAGAATGCAATTTCATTTTATTCCTAGTCTTAAAGGTCACTGGAATTGTAGAATTTCTCCCCATTCTTTAAACTCTGCTTCTGGGAGCAGTTCTCGCTAGTCCTTTACAGCCAGGCTGTGTGTGTACTTTGAAACATGTGGCTGCACGTTTCTCCACTTTTACTTCCTATGGGTGAGTATTACATGGACTCAGAAGAGATTTGTACACCATTGACTGGTTTGATGCTGAGTTTGCAAATGGGGAGTGTCTGTTTCACAGTGATCATTTTATGTTAGGGAAAATGACCCAATTCTTTACTACGGGCAAGTTAGTTACAGGAAACTAGAAGTTTTGGAGAGTTCACCAGTGCCTATGGTTGTAGACAGGAGGGCTGCGCTCATAAGAATGACTGTGACCGTCCTGTCGCTACATCTCTCATCTTCTCTTCCCTTTCTGCAGTCTGTTTTGGCCCCATGGCAATCCACTTGGAAGCTCCCAGGCCTCAGTTTAGTGGCAACTTGCTGCCAGGCAGATTTCTAACTATTTTTATTCTACAGTTTAAATGTTTCCTTTTCAGTTTAGCTGACTCAATTCTTCAGGGAATGAAATATATTTACATCCCAAAAAACAACAGGAATCTTGCACTTCAAAAATCCACCAGCTATTTCCAGCTTTCCTTTGTTTTTGAGAGACATAGAAAACAGTTACAATTTTTTTAATGAAGGAACCACAACCAATACCTTCAAGTATCTGTTGTACAAACCTCCAAGAGCTGATGCTAAGAATTGCTGTACTTTGCCTTTTCCTGCTTGAGAGACAGGAGGGAGATTGTGCACACAAAATGGCTGAGAAAACGAGAAAAGAGGAACTCATTACACCTTAAGCAGTCCAGTCTGACAAAACTGCTGTTTCTGGGGACATCATTTTCTCACTTTCTTTTGGGAAGAGGGGTGCTGTGGCAACCCATTCTGGAAAGTGACTCTTGCTGTCTCGTAGTCTTCATGGAGACTGGAGTTAAGGTTGTTAATCGGAAGTCTGTTTTCTTCTTTCGGGGACTTTCTTGTAGTCCTTGAAATGCCCTCTGAGACAGACAGGAGAGATCATTTTGGCATGTACACCGGGGTGCTGCCATTGGTGTCTTCCATGTAACTTAGTGATGAGATGTCATATTACTCTTCCAAGGCTGAGGCTTGCCATGCTGACAGAGTGCTGCACGTGACAGTATCTACCAGTTTCTTCCACAATAGTACTTCCAGTGTCTGCTCCTTCTTATGGACACTACAGGGGACACAGAAAACACAAGTGCCCATTAGTTACTTATAATCTTTCTATATTGACATTACCAGCTATTACTTTGTTGTATTGATGTTTTGACTTCAAGTTGCATACACATGGACTTATAGCCAACAAAAGTTGTGCTTTAAAGCAACATAGATCTACAGCTTATTATTCCCAGTGGATTCCATCTATTATTGAGTAGTTTGTTTGTCCTATTTTACTTAGACAAACAACCGTTAACTGCTCACCATGGATTTGCTTATGGTTCAGACACATCAAACACTTAGTTTTTAATTCACTTACATCTTTTTCTGGATTCTCTGGGATCTCAGATGGTTCAAGAGCTGATTAATGAACGCAGAGTTTCTTTTTCTGAGAGAAAGCATTAAATTTGTCCTTCTAACGTCTAACTTTCTTTGGACTCTTGGTTTATTGTGTCTCCTAGAGAAAATGAAATTTCTCTTACATGGGGAATTTTGACAGTCATGGTTCGGTATTAAGTGCCTCTTCAGAATTTCTTACTCTTCACTCCAGACGAAAGAGGGAGAGGGGGAAGAATGAAGAAGAGAACCAACAAACCAAAATAGGAAAAAGAAGAGAAAGAGAGAAAGGGAAAATAGATTTAAAAATAAAGATACAAGGATACTCTTCCACTAAGGTATCTGTAGATTGATTCAAATCTATCTTCATGCTTTTTATCAGATTACAGAAATCATTTAAACTACACTGAAATATTCAAATTTATCCTAAGCTTCACACTAGATACTTTCCTATTTGGAATATTAAATCTTTTGTTTTTTTTTTAAATTTTTTATTAAACATTTCTTATTTCTTCTTGTGTTAAAATGATGGGGGTGTGTTTATTTTGTAGATGTTACAGAAGTTTCCTGTCACTGAGTGCCCCTCCAGTCATGAGAACTGTCTTGGTCTCCAGTAAAAAGGCTGTGTCAGTCAGGCACACTGTCTTTCTGAAGAAGGCAGAGATTGACAGTCCCCAGAGCTCTTCGTGGCCCTGGCGGTCCTGATGGAAGAGGTGACAGCAGGAGTGTAGGAACCCGGATCATCTCTAGTGTGTTTGCATTTTAGAAGCAAAAGTAATCTGCTATTGCTTATAGTTGACAGTGGCAATGCAGTCTTTGCTAGGGGCAGTATATTGATGAAGGTTCGGTATGAACTCAGTTTCTACTGAGGTCTAGACAGAGAATGTAGCTTTGTCTGGCGAATAGTTGAAATCCTGGAAATGGCAATGGAATAATTAGTAAATGGAAGTGTTGGAGGAATCCCTCCCTCTCATTATGTATAATGTCAGAGAGATGCTAAGGGGTTTTCAGGGGAAAAAAAAAGATGAAGCCATTGTTCTTAGCTGCTTCATTAGAGCAAAAGCTTTGTTATGGTGCCTTTGTAGCTTTAGATATCGTGTTATTAAAAAGGTTCTTCCTCTCCTGCAGAAAGAACTGATAACTGATGTTGGCAGCAAGAACTATAAAACATGATACTGAAATGTTTAACTAGTGGAGGAAAAGGAGATCAAGTTGAGCTAAGCATGACTTAAACACCTTTCAATAGTCTAAAAATGGGCATCAACTCTGGTACATATGTGTGTGTCTGTGTCCCTCTCTGTGTGAGCATGTGTGTTTGTATGTGTATGAGTGTGTGTGTGTGTGTGTGTGTGTGTGTGTGTGCATGTGGATCTGTGTGTGTGTGACTGTAAGAAACAGAGACAAAAGGAATAATATTATTTGAACTACAGCATACATAATGTTATGTAAATCAACTGTTGGGATAAAGGGATGTTTCCTCCTGTCTTTACCCATGAGGAACTCCAGGTTCAGAAAAGTGAATTAATTATTCTAAGTTCACTACAGCTAAAGAGAAGCAAAACATAATTTCTTTTTAAGATGCCTAGCATTTGAATGTACCATGGCAGCACTGAATTTTTTTTAACGAAGGTAGTTTATTTTCAAAATATGCCAACCAAAGGTACCGGTCAATAACTGAAGACACAGAAAGCATGTTTGGAAAGAAATTTCTTATCAATGAACAAAGCAGAGAGCATGGATGTGTATTGATAATGCAAATTCTCCTTCACATTGATTTGTCTAGCACGTCACAGGACATACACAGCATGCTGTACTTATTCAGACTGGAGTTAATGTTCTCCGGTCTATGAACATTCCCTAAAGAACAGAAGTTTTCCACAAGAACACATTTGTAATCGAGTACATGAATGGTATCTCAGTATGAACCCTGTAGGTTATGTGGAGGTGGAACTATTAGCCTCAGGATGGTGCCATTGGGCTCTGGGGCTTCCCGTTTAGTGTCCTTTAAGGCCAATTCAAAGATGCTAACCACGGGGGCATGGCTTTTCCTCCTTACCAACTACTATAGACTTAGTCCCTTTTCCGACTTGTTAAGGAACTTAATAAGGGGTTTAAACATGCAGCTCTGAAACTTTTTTTTTTTTGGTTCCCAGTAAGCATATAGTTCTAGAGAACTCTTTTCATTCTAAAAATGACAGTTTCTTTCTGCAGACTTTGGCAGGGATCGCGTGTGAATTTTCAAATTTGATTGTGGTTTCACTCCAAGTTCTAGGTTATTTCTGATGGAATTGGAATAGTCTATGCTTCTCAGAAACTGTCATTTTTTTTATGTAGCAACAAAACAGCTAGAATAATTGTCACCTGGACCCGAACTTGGCAAGTATGCAAAACTGTGCTGGAGAGATCGTCATCTGTCCATTCACAGGTCGCTCATTTCACTTACACAAGTTTCCCACATTAAAATCCCAGCACATCAATACACAGTTCTTTTTGAGTCTCAAAAAATTCACTTTCTCAGTAGACATCCATTCATTTCAAAGCATATAATACTTTTTTCATAATATACTAAGTATCTTTTCTATGTTGAGACTGCCTTATTATTAGTAGAATAGACTGAGTATCTGTGGACCTCAATCTGTGTACATTCCTCTCTGTACTCCTTTGTCCCCACCTTTAGAGGGCCTGGATCTTTATGAAGAAACATGAAACCCTCCTGTTCGGCTGTCATTTTTTTTGTCATTTTGTAGGTGTTTTCAGACTACCAAGTACCTGCAATGCTTTGTATAATGAAATTGGAAAAGCAATAAAGTATTTGCATCCATCCATCCATTTATCCATCTATCAAATTCTGCTTATTTGTACTAATTACTAGAGCAGGAGTTTTCTCTCATCTCATCTTCAGTTTTGGAGATAGGTTGAGGCTGGAGGAATGACAGAAATAAAGTTTATAATAAAGTCCCCCAGAAGTCATCTATAAAGCACTGTCCTGATGGAAAGTCAGCTGTAACCATATTTTAATTGACTGGTCACCAGGACAGAAGGATTTCTTTAAGAAGACACCATTCTTTTATTAAGAGTTGCAGGATGACAAAGATCTGCTGTGTGCAGTGCGCAAGGCGTAGCAATGGGCCAACAATGTGTGAGGGGATGGATGCCATGAGACATAGGCTCACTCTGTCAATGTTTCTGGAGATTTAAGAATCGGGGGTAGATAGTATGGGTTGAAAAGGAAGTATCCAGAACCCAGGTAATAATATAGATGCTTTTACAATTTCTTTCAATGAAGTGAGAATTGAGCATGTCCCTTGTATAACTGGCCTAAGTTATTAAGGATTTGTGCTGATATATAAAAAATGTATTGCAGAACATTTTGGGTTTTCTTCAACATGGTGGACAAGATCATTTAAGTAACCATTTTGGCAATAAAAATTTTTTTTAAAAATAAACATGTTTTCCAATGAATTCCTGAATAGGTAAGAGTAACTCAGAGGCCCAAATTGAAGTCAAAACAGGAATCCAAAAAGAAAAGAACCTACCTCTGTGGCTGGTTGATGTCTGGTTAACATTAAGTCAATAGAGAAATATATATTTGGACATTTAAATAATTTTCCTCAAAGTAAAATTCTTACCTTAAAGTTTGTACCAAAACTAAATTCATTTCAAATGTGAAAACATAAATTCCCAAGGGAACTGGAATCAAGCATCTTAGGAAGTTGGGATTGGGAGAAAAAAGCTTTCCTAACTATATCATCAAAGTCAGATAACAATTCAACATATTTAACAATGTAAAGGTATGTGACTCATGAGTCAAGCATCAAAATAGTATCAACCAAGGCTGGAGAGATGGCTCAGTAGTTAGAACACTGGCTGCTCCTGGAGAACACTTGGCTAAAGTTCTCAGCACATACACATGGCAGGTCACAATGATCAGTAATTTCAACTCTAGAGAATCCAGTGCTCTCTTCTTACTACTGTATTCACAAGACATGCGTTTGGTGCAAACATACATGGAGGCAAAACATGCATACACATAAAATAGTAAAATATTTAAAAATACTATGGTCTGTATGTCAAGTTAAAATTAACCAAATATAGATATGAGTCAAAAAATGATGGCAACATAAAACAAGGAGTTTTGCACCAAAAAGAAATTTCTCAAATATAAAGGACACCCTAGATTTAAAAAACAAACAAACAAACAAACCAAAAATAAAAAAAAAAACATTTGAATGGAAGTTCATATAAAAGAATGTAAGTTGACTATCTAGAATAAATTTTATTTTGACTTAATTTGAAGTGAAAGCAACAATAAGGTGACTTTGTTGTTGTTTTGGTTGCGTTTTGTTGTTTTATTTTTTAACTCCTCAGGTTGTCAAAATTTTATGAGTACAGTTCTAGCTCTGGCTCCAGGTCACAATGAGCCATACACAGAGAATAACGTGACTGATGACTGAGGTGGATCTGTAGAGGGCACCTTGTTCTTTGTTTCAGAGATGTCACCAGAATGCTTCCCTTTAACCTTGAGATGAATCTTTCAGTGCTAAAAGAAGCAAAGAAAGATGCTTTCACGTGTAGGATTTCCTAGGATGTTTAAACCGGATTCCATAGAGGGATTGCAAATATTCATCAATAAAGTAAAGTATGATAATTTAGAGCCGTTCAAGAAATAGTCTACATTTATATTAGCTTATGTGGTAGTCATTTATTCCTCATAAACACTTTTGCTTTAAAACAACTATTGTAAAGCAGAAAACGTTAACATCTTTATCAACACTTCTAGAGTTGGATAATATTACTTTGTTCCAATTGTTAATTTTTCAGATTTTTTTGATGCAGTTATCAAGTTGTCAACATTCTGAAATTGCATTCTTTGAAAGTATTAGTCATATGGATATGGGCAAACCCATGCTACAAATTACCCCTCCTCTCTTCCCAGCTGTGCCACCAGCCCTTCACAAAGGCATGCATGCATAAGCATGAAATTACAGAAAACTTTTGGCACAATTCTTTTCCAGCCCCCCCCTTTTTTTCTATTTCTATTATTAATTTACTGCTTGAGACTTTGATACACATATATAATGTGTTTTGATCCAGTTTAAGTCCTAGGTTCTCTTCTCCAGCACCGTTGGATGCAAGAGCATCTAAGGAGGAATCAGATGTGGGACACCATTCAGTTTAGTTTCGTGAGAGACAGTACAGAGAGAAAGCACATCTCAGTATGGCTTGACTTACTCTGACAACCTATGTCTCTCACAGCCTTAATTCATACATAAAAATCACTTCCTCAGAAGCTTTATTCATTGATTACAAAGTTTTTCAAAATACAATTACTTAAGTCTTTTGGATTATGTAAGAATATTGAAAGAGGAACAAACAACACTTTTATGAGAACTAAAATTTAACATTATTATAAAAATCAACTTACTTTTAACTCAGTGTCTTCTTCCTTAAGATTGGTGTCGTAAAGTCTTGCAGGTACAGAAATCGTATTTGAGTTTGATTTTGGTTTGGTTTGGCACAGAATCAGTAGATCTAAAGTTATTTCCTATTTGTTATATCAAACTTGACCTTCCACAAAAGTTCAACCTCTCTGACCCCTTCCTTTCCTTCCTCTATATTTCGTTCATATTTAGCATAAAACCAGCATCCTTTTTCTTTGATTCTTAAAATGTTGTACAGCCTCTTGCTTAAGCAAAGGTGTTCGGGGTCTTTGTTTTTCTCTAATATTGGAATTGTGCTCTGACAAGTCTGTTCAGGAGGGCAGGCAGTTCATTTAGCCAAAATGTTTTCCTCTGTGTCTCTGTCATGAACTTTTGCTTCACTATGATTCATCTTTTTATTACAATTATGAAAAGAATGGAGGAACATTGGGATTTCTAAAACTGCTTATTTTCCCTTCAGGAAGGTACCAAATCTTGTCATTAACTGTATGATCAAAATCTCTCCCTACTAATACTAGTTCCTTGTTTCTGAAGATGAACATCTAACCCTACTGATTAGATTACAGTTTGTCAGCTTCTAGAATTTCCCTAAGTTTTTCTTCCTTAATAGTTTGTTCTCAAATCCTCTGTCTCATGCTCAACATTAACATTCATTAATGATCTAAATTTATATCTAAGTAATAAGTTCTTAAGAAAGACTCAATTTTCTGAATAACTTTTTTACTGGGGACCTTTCGTTGCTTTCACTTTAGTTTACACACGCTGCTTGTTACCCCAGCTCTAGCATTGGGAGCAAAACCTTTAACAGAGAGAAAGATAAGGATAAGCAAAAGGCATGTGCAGCAAATTTCCACCAAGGGCAGTGAAGGCTCAGTCCAGGTTATCCAAGCACTGGAACTTTGTCAAACAGCACCTTCAGGATGCTTGGTACCACCATGTGTTCTTTTTAGAACCTAGTTAGTGAACTCAGTGTGGATAGTATGTGTATGGGTGTAGAGACTAATGGTGCTACTTTTAGGGGACAGAACTGCATAGTTGTTACACAATCCTCACTTAAGTAATTTACTTGTTGTCCTAATAAAACCATACTTCTATTTTACTTATCATTAAAAATAAAGATTATTATGAAATATAATGTGGTAAAGGGAAATGTACCCCTGAGTAATTATGCTGTGCAATAGACCTTGTGTAAAAGTGCTTTCTTGGGGAGGGGAGGGGAGTGAGGGTCTAGGAAAGGGATAGAGGCAGACAAGTGTACAGGTAGACAGACAGGCAGATAGGAGAAGAGCCATGAAGGCAGAGAAAAGGCAAGCAGAAATGAAGAGAGAGGGAACACTGAGGAGAGAGAAAGGAGAGAGAAAGAAAGAGAGAGTGAGAGGAGAGAGGAGAGAGAAAGAGACAGACAGAGAGAGAGAGAGAGAAAGAGAGAGTGAGAAGAGAGAGGAGAGAGAAAGAGACAGAGAGAGAGAAAGAGAGTGAGAGGAGAGAGGAGAGAGAAAGAGACAGACAGAGACAGAGAGAAAGAGAGAGTGAGAGGAGAGAGGAGAGAGAAAGAGATGGAGAGAGACAGAGAGAGACAGAGAGATAGAAAGGGAGACAGAGAGAGAGACAGAGAGAGACAGAGACAGAGAGAGAGAGAGAGAGAGAGAGAGAGAGAGAGAGAGAGAGAG
>JANHMN010000011.1:12156076-12200303 GCA_030674055.1 Rhabdomys pumilio
AGAGAGAGAGAGAGAGAGAGAGAGAGAGAGAGAGAGAGAGAGAGGGAGAGGGAGAGAATGGGGTGGTGGTAGGTGGGTTCTTCCCTCCATCTGTACACACCTGGAGCATCACATTGTGACAGGTGATAACATATGCCCTAAGCCCCTGGGGACAGGCCAGATGAATCTGAATCGTCAGTATGCTAAAAAAGACTGTTTATTTTCAGAAATAGAAAAGTGTGAAGCTCTGAATGGTTGAATCAGTATGGTTTCACTCCATTTTTTCTGTGCTTAGATAGATAGACTACTAAGTTATCTACTCTGTGAGGAACAAGAGTTATTTATTTCCTATAACTATGTCTATTTGAGTATCTATTGGGCACGTATGGTCATAACATTGGATATTACCTACACAAACACTTAGAAGTTACAATCCGAGAGTTCTCATTTTTGTTCATCAACATTTGCTAACTTGGAATGCTTGGTCTCTAAAATACTTAGATTCTTTCCTAACTTATTTAAACTTGTAAACATTCCTTTAGATTGCAAGTAGTTTTTAGTTTGGTTTATTTGTTTGTTTGGTTCGTTGTTTTGTTGGTTAGTTGCTTGTTTTTGTACTGTGTAGACAAAAATCAGACTGCAGAGTATGCTCAGCCAACTGTCACCATTTCAATTTCTGTAGACATTGATTATGTATGAGCCAAACAAATAACTACTTCCTCCTTCATCTGTCAGCCTTCCTGAATCTTTCTCCACTGCAACAAACATATGTAATATTGCTTTTTCACCATGTGCCAGAGAAATTCACATTCTTTTATATCCACTAATTATCAAAGTCATAAATAACACAAGTTAGTGTTTATCAGTTCAAAATTGCTTGATCCTTTTATAATATTGTGGGATTATAGTATGATCCTGAGTGGGAAGTACACACTGGTAGAGCTTCAATGGTCAGCTATGAACACACAGATAGTCAATGAAAGGGGAGGACCATGCTCTTGCCAGGACCATTGACCTTTCTCCTGGTAAGTGTTTGGGATTCCATACGATTTGTTGACTAAGGATATCATCTATTTTTTTCTCAAAGATGACATATATTACAAACATGAAGATCAGACATCTTGTTCTTATGGCTCCAAGCAAAATCTAATTGTAGAACATCCCACAACTATAAGAAACCTTCCAGTTATAAAAACACAAGTCCTTTCTTACATGTCTTCCCCTACCCTTATCCATAACTAATTTAATTTAATTTAATTTAATTTAATTTAATTTCTGTCTGTATAGATTTGCCAATTCTTGGTCCTTTTATAAATGGAGCAATTTTCTTTGTGACTTTTATGATAGATTCATGTAGTACAATGTTTTCACTTAAGGAAAAATCTCCAAGATAAATAATGCTTCACAACTTTTTATTAGCAGATGATATTTTACAATATATCCATTGTCATTGATAAGCCACAGAGTTGTCTCTGCTATGAGCATTTGTATAAACTTTCTTGGAGACATGTACTCTTTGTTCTCTTGGAGAATTGTTGGGCCATGACAACTTCCAGCTTTAACATTTGAATAACTATCAACTATTTCACCAAGGTGACTATACTATTGTGTATTCAGGGTTTTTTTTTTCTATTGAGACATAATCTCTCTCAGTATCATAGGATGGCCTGGAACTTTCCATGCACTCCAGGCCAGCCTAAAATTCATGCCCATCCTGTCTTATTTTCCCAAGTATTGGAATTATAAACATAAGCCACTATACTCAGCGTTTTTCTGTTATTATTGCTGTATGTGCTATGTTTAAATTAATAAAATAGTTAATATCAGGCCATAGAATGGGATCCTTAATATAAACTATGTTGCATTAATAAAAAAGCACATAATATATGTATTACTTTTTTGTTGGCTGTTGTGATGCATGGTACCATGAACAGGATTCTAATTTCAGTTCCCATGGTTGTGAACTCAGTTAGTTATGTATACTTACCAGAAAAAATTAAAGTAGATACTGGTTGTGCTGTTTTGGCAGACTTGTTATAAAGATCTCAAGAGATAATATGTCTGAAAGCTTTCTCTTACCAGCAAAAAGGAGCAGATGCTTAGGTGACTGAGTCAGGAGTTGGACATCATACACTCAGGAGATGGTAGATGAGTAAGTACCAACTTTCTTGGGTCTAGATTGCAACTGAGTTTGCAATGTATTTGATGAGAGGCATTTACTTTTCCAAACGTTTTTAAACCATTACCCAGAAAGGACATGTATTCTTTCTAAGTATTTCTTTAGTTAGCACTGCTGTAAGAGTTCAAGGGCAGGTAGTAGCACCTTCCCATGCAGTTGCATGGTGCAGTTCTGGCCCACTTGTTCTCTGCCACTCATTCGTCTCTGGAGAACTCCAAGTCAGTTCCGACATACATTCTTCAGTTGAGACTTTAGTACATTTGCAAACGACCCAGGTATTTACTAAGACAGGAAATGAAGTAGGTAGAGAGATGGAACTCTGCCGGGACTTTTCTCTCTCTCTCTCTCTCTCTCTTTCTCTCTCTCTCTCTCTGTGTGTGTGTGTGTGTGTGTGTGTGTGTCTGTCTGTCTGTCTGTCTGTCTCTCTCTCTCTCTCTGAATGTCTTCTGCTATTTACCATGAATAACACCATTACTGCTATTGTTATGCACTTTTAAAAAAGAAAGCAAAAATGTGAGTGTGGGCCACCATAAGGAACATGACATGACATACCTGATGCAGAAGTTCAAGACTGACAGGATTTACTAGGTGTCCTTGGGTGAGCTACTTAACCTATGAGAATCCATGAGTCTTTGTGAAAATCATTTAGCTCCTTCTGACTCCACCTGTCTAGGATCCTAAAACTGAAATTGTTTTGAGGCTTAAGAGCCTCTGAACCAAGCTGGTAAGATGGCTCAGTGTATAAAGGCACTTGTCCTCACGACTGAGCTCAATTCTTTTAACCCAGAAAGTGGAAGGAAAGACCCAACTGGGACATTTGTCCTCTGACTTCGACATGCAGGTACCACGACATCTTCCCACCCAAACACCAAATAAAAAGATAGAAAAGAAAAGGAAGAGCCACTGAACAAAGTCCCTATCTCTTTTCTTTTTCTTCTCATCATCCTGTCACATCTTTCTTGTGACTGTCCACATCTTTCCATCTTAACGTATCCTAGTACAAGCCTCACTACATTGCTATTTCACGGACTTTCTGCAATGCTTTCTCGGGCTTGCTTTCTTCTTCCTTACGAACAATTCTTTACCCAACAAACAAGCTGGTCACTTATTGAAAATATTTTAGACCAGGCACGTCTGCTGATGAAATGCTGATGAAAATCCTGGTAGTGTTCTTGCTATTCTCAGAATTTATTTCCATAGGGCCTCTGGTCCCTATGGCTGTATGTTCAGATTCCTAGCTGGCATGTCAATATTTTTATGTTTCATTGTGTATGTTTTGAAAATCACATTGTTTGTGTGTGTGTGTGAGTGTGTGTGTGTGTGTGTGTGTGTGTGTGTGTGTGTGTGTGTGTGAGAGTGTAGCCATGTGTAGTGCACACGAAGAGGGCACATGTTTCAGATGACATGTCAGACTGTCAGGCATTGCGTCAAGTGCCTGTACCCACTGATCCATTTCTCCAGCCTCCTGCTCCTTCTGCCCCGTGGGCTTTTTTCAGACATCATGATATACTGCTTCCTTCTTGTTGCAAGTTGTTCCTTCACATCCTCACATACATTCCTTTAAACTTCTCTTCTCACACTTAGCTGCCTCAGGAAACATATGCTGTACCAACAAACACTGAAAGCTCAAAATGTATGAGATCCCTGCGTGAAGCCCTTCAGACTGCCAAGTATTTCCTCTTGATACCCATTCAAATAGCATTTGGTTATCGATTGCCTAGGTTTTCCTTAGGTTAATTTGTTACATAAACCCACTCATCTATTGAATGAAAGCCCACTGGGGACAGGGTCAGTTTATCCACCTTTAGTGATGAGCAGAGGCTTTGCTCTATAAATGCTTAGTAAATACTCTACCAGTGAATGCATTGATATAATATATGGTTATTTCCTTTTTTTGTGCCAGCTACGAGATCATTTTGTATGGGAATGCATGGCAGACATGGCTGGCCACTATGAGAGGGCACAGACTTCTGTTTCTGTGCAGTTGTTGATTTCTGATTTGACTGTGGGCTCACCCAGGCCACCCAACCTCAACACAGATTATCTACTGGCCTGTGTTGGGCACTGTGCAGAGTGAGCATTACCTGATCCTGCCTTTGTGTTCACAGTCTAGCTGGGGGTCAGTCACATTCTCAAATAGCAATTACACAAGGTAGAAAGTGGTCAGGGTTATAGTAGGTACAGAGGAAACACTATAGAGGTTCTGAGGTGAGAGAAATTACTTCCAACTGAGAGCAGACAGCTATGTCTCAAGGTGTAGTGTCCAGTTGAGGCTTTAAATGATGGTTACAGTTTAGTCTTTGGAGACTGTGAATAAAAGGCATTGAAAAGTGTCCGTGGGCAAATCTTTGCCCCATGCCAGGTTTTACAATTAATGCTAAGCCTTGAAACACACATTTGAAATTTTGTTTATATTCTTTTTATTTATTCATATGTACATGTAATTAAGATTTTCTGTGTATGGAGTCTAAGGATTTTGACAAATTAATTTAACAATAATAACAACTATTACCATTATGATCGTGATAATTTTCATTACTTTCCTGAAGTGTTTTCATTCTGCCCCTGTTTGATCACCCATCCCCCTCCCCAGTCCCCAGCAGCCACTGATCTATTTTCTGTCTCTGTGATTTGGGCTTTGTTAGAAGCTCAGCTAGATGAGCTTCTGTTGGTTTTATTTGACCAAGCAGAATGTACTGACTGGAGACCCACAGTGTTGCGCCTATTTGAAGGTCGCTGTTTGTTGAGCAGTATTTCATCATTCGGTGAAGTGTCCACTGAAATCAGTTTCCCTTCCCTGATGATTTACTTTCACTGGATTTTGAGGTTTCTTTCTACCAGATTCTTGATATCAAACCTTTATCACATTGGTGACTTGCTAATATTTTCTTTTTTGTTTGTTTGTTTGTTTGTTTGTTTTACTGGTTATTCTTAGTCTTGTCTCATGTATGGCAATGGATCATTCACTATTCTGTTTTCTATTCCTTATGTTTGAATAACTTCAAGTGTTATTTATTTATTTATTTATTTATTTATTTATTTATTTATTTTATACAGTCAGGAGTAGAGAGGGGATTCAGAAAATGAAAAAGGCAATTGTTGTGAGAGCAAGGAGCTTTAAGGTACTCCGGAAGAGAATATAGATATTTAAATATCTGTAGCCTGAGAAGTGATTTCTGAATGTCATCTGAATATATAGACAGTGTGCTATGCCACTGCTAGTGCACTGCTGTTCACTGAAGTTTATTTTTTTGTGTGGTTTGTTTGTTTGTTTGTTTGTTTTGTAATTTTAAGTTAGGTTTTACTAGAAAGGAAGAATGAAGACTCTAGCTTGCTAGATTTTGAAAACTATGATAAGGTGATAATCCCATCAAATGTTGCTGAAGTTGATGGTAACTGGGTGATGGTAAGAGAACAGGCCATAGACCCCAGCGTTTCCCTCTTCATAGATACCAATTCCTCACACTGACTGTGGAGCAAAAGAACTTCCTAATAAGTCAGCCTTGCAGCATCATTCCTCGGTCTCGGTTTCTGTAATTTGTTTCTTGACTTCATTTGTGGTAACATATGAATACCACACATGTGCATAGTTTTGTACATGGTACCTCATGATACTAGCATGTTCCTTAAGCCATGTTTGGTCTTGTGCCCACGGTTAGTATGTGCTGCTTCATCTTTGACTCTCTGTTGTGTGACACTATTCCACAATGTCCAAAAGATCTACTAACAGTTCCACAGTTTGAAATCCCACCACAGTGCCTGAAAGCATGAACATTCATGGGTTTCAGAGTCTGGCCTCCTTCCATTGTTATCTGTCAGTGTATATCTGTCTACTTTCCAGGTTTGAGTCAAGACAAGAGAAGATATAACTTACGTTGACATTGCTTTTGCAAAGGTAGCATTAAACTCTCCCGACTGACAGTCAGAACTGAGTTTGATCTGTCCTCTTATGATATCCTGTGTCATTTCTCTTTGGAGCACTTGCTTTCTTTTCTTTTTTTTTTCTAACAGTGTTTACCTAGGTTTTCATTCCAGAGTTTGAGATCTTTGATAGGAGTACTGTGTCTTCCTCATATCTCCCGTTATAAACTGTCATGTGTGGTAGCTTCTCATTGGGTCTACTGATTGAAAGACGTGACATAACCTGCTTTTCACCCTGCTTTGTGACCCAGACAGACGAGGTGTCCGCATGCCTGATAGTCATAACTGAAAGTGACAGGATGATTTGATGTGTTCTAAGCAGAGACAGTCCCGTTTTCCTATTGGCTGTAATTTTTATTTCCTGTCTAGAAGAGGAAAAGGGTGATTTGATTTTGAGTAATAGGCAGCCTGCCTCTAACCGTGTACCTTCGCTGCCTTCTATTGTTCTGCTTTAGGTGATTTTCTTTGTACCAGCATGAAATGTTCTTCCCAGACAGTTGATGGAGGTGCTGAGTCATGTCTGACTGTACTTAATGAGACAGAGATAACTCCATCAAAGGAGCTGCCTCTGAGGATGGGCTGACATTCCAAGTCCTCTGCTTTTTAAAAGTGAGTTTTATGAGGAATACTCGAGAATGAAGATGACTTTGGAGCCTCCACTGGAGGCTGTAGTGACATTCCGATTCAGACAGATGTGACTGGCTCTGCCACCACTTGCTGTGACATGTGCTTCCTAGTGCTGAGATTTGCTAATCAAGAGTTGTATGCTTCTTAGTAAGGAAACTCACTTTGTCCGGCTTTTGGTTAACTTGTGATTCTCCCCACTCCCTGCTGCAATACACAACTAGTGTCTTTGAAAAACTTGATTTTGCACTTTTAAAGTTCAAGCTGAGATGGACTCTTAATGTTGAATATAAACCCTTCTTATTATAGAGAATAGGGGTGTGGAGGTTATTTGATCCCACCTTCTTTTATTAATCTGGTGAAATGTGAGTGCCAGGGGATTAACATTATTTGGTCGGTGTACAGTAGAGGTTGATCTCTCTCACGAGAGCTGCTCTGGATTAGACTTTCTGTCTTCTGCATACTTATGTGTCATTGTGTGTGTGTGTGTGTCCCTTATTTTACTTGGGCTTTTCCTACTCATTTTATGAAGGGGGCAAGTACAAGGAAAAGTTATTATGAAGATTAGCCATGATGCTACTTGGAAAAGACCAGAGTCTGAAGAGTTGCCTTAGTAAGTAAGATGGCTTGTTGTGCAAGCAAATGTCTAAGCTCAATGCTAGCACGTACATAAAGTTGGGCATAGTGCCAGAGGTCTGCAACTCAAACATGGGGTTGGGTAAAGTAGATGTTAGGGGCTTTCTGGCAATCCCGTCTTGCTAAACAGTGAACTTCAGGTTCTATAAATTAATCTGTTTCAAAAAATAAGATTGAGGGCCTAGAGAGATGTCTCAGAAAATGAGACCACTTGCCGTTTTTGCAGAGGACCTGGGCTGTGTTTTTAGCAATTAACTCATCATAGCTCACAAAAGTTTGCAACCATAACTCTAGTAGGTCTGAAGGTATCAAAAAACACACATAGTGGCAAACACTTAAAAGTGTTTTTTTTTCTATCTTAATTTTAAAAAGGTAGAGAACAATAAAACCACCTGACATCCACCTTTGACCACCACATGAATACACACATGCACACACTATTCACATACATACAAAGTTAAATACTTAATAATTGCCATATAAAAAATGTTAAAGCTAGATTTCACGGAAAAGGACTCCAGCTTTCTAGATTTTGAAAACTGATAAAGTGATAACCCCATCCAGTGTTGCCGAAGTTGGTGGGAATTGGGGGATGGTAACAAAATGATGAGGTTTGTAACCATAAGAATTAAGACAAAAAGCTACATTTTATGACCCAATGATATTGTTCTCTATAGAGATTCCCATACAATATACATCAGGAATGCTGATTGGTTGCAAAATTTAAATTGATGATTAATTACTATAGTCAAATAAATTGTTAAACTAGAGATATTAGCACCTGCCAGAAATGTTAGTTTCTGAAATGTTTGATATACTGAAACAGAAAGACGGTGAGTTGAAGGTCAGCTTAGAGTTCATAAGTAGGTCCTGTCTAAAACAGAAAAAGAAATGACAAATAAATAAATAAATAAATAATAGTAGGTGGTTTGCTATAAGACAGAAAGGAAGGGACACGGTCACAATGTTTCTTAAAATAAAGAATCTAAAAGTATGGAGTAATTGAGGGAAGACATTGTACATGGGCTCTGAGAATTAGAAGCCAAGACACTGGTCCTGGAAATTGAGAAGGTATGAGCCTTTTGTTCTGTTGTCAGAAACTCTATTTCTCACTGGCTCCCTAACTCCCCAGGTTGACCCAGTAACCTCTTTCCAAATCCCAAAGTAGAACCCGGACCACCACACCAGAAACTGCCATCAAACTGTAGATTGTACAGACCCTATTAGCAATGACAGCCTTACAGACTTTGCTGAAGACTGATGTGAGAAAGAAGAGAATCAATCCCAAGTGCTGAGTTTGGGACAGTTTCCTTCTTCCACCAGAGGAAGTAGAAATAAAACTGGGAGACTTGGGAGTCCCCAGAGCTGAGTGTCCTGAACTTGCCTGTGTTGCTTTAAGATATGTGCAAAGAGGTACACACCCACTCACACACTGTCACATAAACTATAGTTGTTTCTCAGAGCTTCTAAAAAGCCCTTATCATATGACTTCGGGTCTTTTGTTCTGGCCCAGAACTTTGTTTTTCTCATTTTAACTTTTTGCCACTTCCTGATAGTTGTTTTGCTTTTCTTCAGTGACAGTGTATTGTTGGGTTAGCCAGTGGGAGGGGGGGGTCAGGAAAATGCTGCTTTTACACCTTTTCCAGATCCTCACTCTTCCCTTCCCCCACAATAAACTTCCCTAAAATCAGGTCTGTCCCATGACATGATTTCTCAGAGGGACACATTGGCACAGGCCCTCTATATACAGTGTACCCTCCTTTGTATGTGCTTTTACCTGGAGCAGGATATGGGGCAGCCAACTGGAAATCCAGGGGTACTTCACCCTGCTCCTTTTGCTAACCTGTTCTTTAACCTCACACATTCTCTCACTACGCTGGGCTCAGAAACAAACCTGGGACCACACTGTTTTTGAGATTTTTTTTTCCAGCTCTGATTTTCAGCAGGGTTACATCTGTTCTATGACACACATAGAGTTACAAGTAACTTGAATATAGAAAGCTAGATGGGAATTTCCCAGTGGCACGCCCTCTCTCCTACCAACTGGTTCTGTTCTCGAGGTGACTGGCCATTGAAAGCCTAGCCACTCTGAGCTCCACCTTGTGAGATGTTCCTGCCACCATGTCATCACTTTGCAGGCATTTCCTCAAGCTCCATTTCTCATGAGGTCAGCTTTTAATGCTCCCTTCACCTGAGGATCTCTGAGAATCTTTTCTTTTCTGCTTGTCACTACCAGACTTCAAGGAAAATCTGCATGTTTGGCACATTATTAAAATTGGATGAGACCACAGTGATGTGCACAGGTGATGCCTCTGTTAAAGGCACTGGCAGGATCGGAGCCTGCATCTCTTTTTCTGGCAGGTGATTATAGCAGTAGGCTTCTTTTGCTCCAGGCCACTCTCCCAGAATTGGAGGAGGCTGCTGGCAGCGCTCACAAGTTGTGCTTTCCTCTCTGATCTTTGTCTTTCTGAGTAGAAAATGGCTGCATATTCTTCAATGGGAGAATCACGTGTTCCCCAAGTTACACCTGTAGGTGCCTACTTGCTTTGATAGAACAACTGTCCCCGACACACACACACACTCTGGAGACGTAAGTACATGGGAGATGTTCAATTTCCATTCTACTGCTCAGTTGTACATGAGGTGTCTTCCTAAGTGAGTTGGGAGTCAACCTGCTTGCCATATCTTAAAACTCATGTCTTCATTTTCAGTGTTTTAACCATGAGTCCCTAAAATTTATACAAATTCAAAAGCAGACTTACAAGAAAACTCACATTCTTTTTTGTCCCTCTTTCAAGTCTTTCAAGGCCTTAGTATTAGAATGTGTAAAGCTCTGTACAATGGGGGCCCAAACTCAGTAAGTTCCTACCACACTCCAGGAGCCGAGTGAACTTCTCATTTCTGGTCTCATTCAGCTCTACTCAAAAATCAATATGACGTTGCTTTCATTAGCTGTCTTGTTTGTTCTTGTAGTGTTCATGTGAGCAGACAGAGTTTCTGGATCCTTCTTTATGGGCGCCACACTTATGGGAAGTGTAGTAAAATCAGTTTTTTTGCTTGGTAAATAAGGATAGGAACATGTACTTAGGTGGTGTGATCAAATAAATAGTTAAGTTATGGTGTACATCCCACTAATTCCACTAATGCGTTTGTGCTTATCAGCTTTTTTGTGAAGTTTTAAAGACTCCACTTTTATTTAGATTAATTGAGCTTTGTTTTGTTGGCTACAGGCTCTTGTTCTCTATTCTAGGCTGGCCTAGAACTCTCTGTGTACCCGAGTCTGGCTCAAAGCGTCAGAGATCCTCCTTGCCTGGGATTAAAGACATGTACAACCTTTTCTAGCACTCCTTTTATTTTTAGCTATGAGAATGTGTATGTGTCTGTGTGTGGGTATGTGCACATGTATGAAAAGTACCTGTGGAAATCAGTGGTCAGTATTGATGGTCATGAACTTGGACCCTCTACTAGAGCAGTAAATGCCCTTAACTACTGGGGTTTATCTCCACTGTCTTTCTCTGTGGAAGCCAGGGGTCATTATAGGTTGTCATGAACTGGGATCTTCAAGTAGAACAGTTAAGGCCTTTCACCGCTGGGCCCTATTTGTACTGTCTCCCTCTCTTTAAGTAGACAGTGTATCCCATAGCCCAGGTTGGCCTCAAGTTCACTAGCTAGCTGAGGATGACATTGAACACTTGAACTTAAGTTATGCTGTACATTCCACTAATAGCATTTGTGCATATCAGCTTTTTCTGTGAAGTTTTAAATTCAAGTACTGGGATTAACAGATGCACACCACATCCACACCTGACTTTTGTCTACTATTTTTGAAGGAAATTGTACACTTATACTAACCCTTTGCCCACATCAACTGAGAACATTTACTTTGATATATATCTAAAAATTTTACTATCAAGTTTAAGGTGAAAAAGAAATATTCAATACTTGCCTCTAGTAAGTTACGTTTTGACATCAAATTAGCTAACTCATAACTCTGGCCTAATTCAGAAGCTTGTAACCTATCTGTAAACTAACAAGACTTCTCTAAGAATTTTTCAAGCTCCTTTGTAATCCTATACTCTTAAGCATGTTCTTACTGCTCTGTCACCATAAATTAACCCCCAGTAGCAATTATGAAACATTACTTAGTTTGATACTGGCTGTCCTGAGTTTGGAATGAACAGAGAAGTAGGTCCCAATGTTCATCTCATGGCCTATATGACTTGCTCTCTGCTAACCATGCTGTAAAGGGCTGTCGCATTTTGTCTTCAAAAGAAAATGCTTTGACACATGTGACCATTAACTTACTCACACATGCTGTGTAAGCATTAGTAGAATGAACAAGAGAATAGTGGTTGTTTGAGACTTGACACTGTACCCTTCAAAAGGGCAGTGGCTTGGGGATATGAAGACCTTAGTTTGTCCTTTCCCACCTCTAATACATTGCATTATTAAAGCATCTCCTTTGGCTGTATTTATTTCATCTGTGTAATGGGATATTACAGGTATCCTGCTGGAGCTAGATGCTATCTTTATATTGACAACCCATATATTCAGGGAGTCAACAAAGACAAGTAAAATACTATTACTTTTAACGCACATAATTTGTTTCCTGATGGGAAATTTGAAGGTAAATCCCATTTTTTTTTCCTGGACTTTCTTTAGCATTCTCCAGTTCTTATGAGATCCGGACTAAATCTCTTCTCACACTGAACATACACAGAGTATATGTGGACTTGATGTTGCTGGATGGTTCCACTGGAGTAGTAATTGGATCTTTACATCTTAATTGTGGATTAGAAAAGATTGCCAGGGAGAAACAAAAGAAGTGCAGAGCCCAGCTAATGACGGCTTAGACACTCCCTAGTGTACTGTGCCACCCTTGACATAAGCCAGTTTATTTATTGTCCCAACAACCCTGCAAAGAAAGGCATTCCTTTAAGCCATGCAAAGATACTCATTACAGTAAATTTTTTTTGGAAAGAAAATAATGGACCCATGGTACAGAAATATCACATTCTTAATCCATTCTCTAGCCTGCTAACCTCTGCCAACTCTTGGGAGCTACAGACCCTTTCTAGGTACCACTACATTATCTGTCCCACCTTCCTTCTTACTGTGCACAACTGCAGGCAGGGTGGCTCTGGATCCTTTATGGGTATTAAAGGTCCCTTTCCTGGTGCTTCAAAAACACTTGTGAAATGATAAAAAAAAAAAAAAAAAAAAAAAAAAAAAAACCACCACCACCACCAACAACAACAACAAAACAAAATCAAAAACAAAAAACTGGAGACCTTGAGAAGATCATGTAGATCTATGAGCATAAAAATTCTCTAGGTTGCCCAAGGTTCTTAGAGTCCTCTGCCATGTAGAAAACTGCAAAAAGTGTCACCTGTGCTCATAGAGTTAGCAAGGACCCTCAGCTTGATATCGAATGTAAAACAAGAAACCATTTTTACATATCTTTGTCTGTGTGTGTGTGTGTGTGTGTGTGTGTGTGTGTGTGTGTGTGTGTGTTTTGACTCATTAGTAGTAGGAAGTCTGAAAGACCTGGACTCTGAGGGACCCTGCGGATAATTTCATTCTGTGACTTCAGGTATTAGCTACTGCAGTTCTGAATTTAAACATCACAAACGGATGCTCTTGTCTGATCAGCATGTGGCTATTCCCTTCCTCTGTTTCCCCTCATTGTCTTTTTTGTCCCTTTCTGTTTGTTTTTGTGTTTGACTACTAATCACATCTACTGGGCTTTTTCTTTGAATCAGACAAGGTTGCCACTTCCAACTGATATAAAATGACAGCCATTAGAACAGTGTGAAGAGAAATGGCTGGTGTTACATGGAGGATTAGTGTAACTTTGCAGCGAGCTTGTTCTGGAGCAGTCTCTAACTATCTGAAGGGTTCCTTGTGGATTTCCCTCCCCAACCCGAGCCTGTTTCTGAATCTGGCATCCTTCCCAAATCTGGCAAATCTTATCATCTGCTGTCATCTGCCCAGGGCTATTTTCTATTTTCTTCAAATTACTCAATCAAGAAAATTCCCCTATTTTTTGGTGGGAGTAAGGTATTTCTAATTATCTGGTCCAGGAAAGCCATCTGCCAAGTTGTTAGCTGAGTACTATTGAACAGCCCAAGTGACATGAGGATGGATGACGGGTGCTCACAGCCGCCCAGTCCCCCTCCTACCTCTCACTTCCATCTCTTTCCTTCTGATGGTTTAGTTGACAAATAGGAATTTTTTTTCAGGTGCATCATCTATACCCCTGTTTGAGACTTTTCTTTTTACTCCCTGTCAAATAAACGATATCTAACTTTTATGATTTTACCACACATCACATATCATATTCTCTACACATGTGATTTGTCAAAGTTTGTAAATTGTTCCTATTATAAGACAGTGATAATGAAACACCTGTGTTTTTTATTAAAGGACAAATATGTATTAAATCTAAATATGAATGAAAGAGATATAGACCCATGGGAGTAATAAAGCCTTAGAAAAATCGTATGGTTATTCACTATAGGAAGTGAAATGAGACCTCAATCTTAGTGCTGATAAATCAGCGACTAGTAAGGACACTCAAAATAAGAGTGTGTTCACGTGGATGAGCTTCCAACTGTAATGAGACCAAGGATAAGCACAACATCTTTAAAATGAAAATTCTGGTGCTATTAGATTCCAGTAGGGTCTGAAGTCTTCAATCCTGTCAGTCTCCTGAGGCAGTGGTAACTTAAGGACAACTCTTTAAATAGAGTATACAAAGAATACAATATAAAGGTGTTTATTGTTCATGGAAAATTTAGAGGTAGAAAATTCAAGACTGGCAAAGCAGCTATACAAGGTGTGCAAAATTCTGCCTTGTTCAGCAATTTTAGAGTGTGACCTCCATTCTATTGACCTATAACGGAACCATAACTCCCACGTCCGTGTCCCAAGCAGTTAGATATCAGACTGATATAGCAGGAGCTTCAGGAGCTGTTCCATATGTCAGTGTCTCAAGAAAAGTCTCTACCCTAGGATACTTTCAGGCATCCCATTGGCTGGAACTTACTTTCCTCATCCCATGTAAATGAGTGGCAAACTGGGAAATGTCACCTTTATTCTGAGTTTATGAGTCAAACTTAAAATTTCCAAACTCTAAAAGTAGGGGAGATGTTGCCATAGAAGTGCGGTAGATGAGACACACTGAAACAGGAGCTGCCAAAGGCCTGGAGATCTGCCTCAAGTACGAAGGACAGTTCTCAGGTTAATGTTAACTAGTATTTACAATTGTAACTAGAAACTCCCCAGCATGCATACAGAAGATTCATGCAGTCATATGCATCGTACATGCTTCATAGCACTTCTGTATTACTGGGAGCCTTGATTCTTAGGTGTAAAACAGGTGCTAAAAATAATTCAGAGGCATCATTGGTCTCAATGACTACTCTGGTTATCATTGCTAGTGTTGGGTACCTCTGCTTCACTTTTTTCTGTGGCCTCTACCACCATCCATGATCTTACCACATGTCAAATTGACTTGTCAGTGTTGTTTCTTGCCAGTAACCTGGTATTAGTAGGTGAGTTTTAGTAGGTCATTGTAGTGCTAATGAAAATCTACTGTAATACTGAGGTTTAGTATATACATGGTGGGGTGCTTAGCATGTGGTTTAGCAATTAATGAATAAAACTGGTAGGTGTCAGAGCTTGCCTATGAATCATGTCTTTAATTC
This sequence comes from Rhabdomys pumilio, assembly GCA_030674055.1. NCBI lineage: Eukaryota > Metazoa > Chordata > Mammalia > Rodentia > Muridae > Rhabdomys > Rhabdomys pumilio. The sequence continues at coordinate 12,171,125 of JANHMN010000011.1, forward strand.
CCCAACCATGATGCTTTGCTATCTGCCACAAGTGTGCTTTGCTGGGAGACTTGTTTTCATTCCGACATTCCCATATTTGTCATACAATCCTATGTGTACTTCCTGATTTATCCTTGATATCCATGATACTCACTGGATGTGGCTTCCTTAACACTGGCTGGCACCTTGAGTCACACTTGAGTCATCCCTTGAAAACACAGAACTAAGCAAACCACCAGAATGAATGTAAAGCCAGCTCTTCCATTTCATTTACTCTCTGACTTCTGTTCGCCATAGTAGTACTAAAAGATTCTGATGGCAAGAATTTGAAGGTGATCTAATCAACATTTGATTGCGGTTTGGAATGGAAAAATGAATTGCTAATAATCCCAATGTAGGCTCAGTGCTACCACCACCATTCTGTACTCTCTTTTTTCATAGTATAAAATAGCAGAACCATATATTATCAAACTTATTTTTAGATGTTATTTTTAGATTGGTATTATAAGAGGGATAAGATAGAAAGGCCTCTGATTTGAGGGGGTCCCAGCAAATGATGTGTGACCTTTCACTCTTAAAACCTGATAGAATAGTAATGGTGAAATCCAGAAGTTAATTTAGTATTCCATATAGTTGTGTTGGGAAGATAAGGGGATTAGTGTCTTCAGAAGTACTGACTTTCAGGTTTAATAGAGAGAGAGAGTTGGAGTGGGCATGGAAAGTATGCACTGTGAAGTAGCCTTGGTTACACATTGGTCTAGTTGCTTATTAGCTCATTCTAGTTCCACAAGGTCCTCAAGTCAGATTACCTTATGTAGAAATCCAGTTTCTTACCATTATGAGATGATGTTTCTACTTAAAGGTTAAACCTCAGTTACTGTCATGAAACAATTATTCTATGTGAGACAGTCTCATCCTGCAGTGATGTACTTTGAAGGTATACCATTCCTGAAATCTTGAAAACATTGTGCTTCCTCGTTTCTAGGTGATTTTCAACATAAAAGGCAGATAAGAGAGGTTAAGTAAATTTAGGGCCAATCAACATTGAATGTCCATTATTTAGATGGACACGTTGTTAATATGTTTGTGACAGATTTGAGCAAAAATTGATTCTAAGATAGGTTCAAGATGATGGCATAGATGCCAAACTTCTAACCTGCTTTGAGATGCTCATTATTTAGCAAGCTAGGGGGAAGAGGCACTGTGTTTTGGCAAGAGCAGCTTGCTTCATTCGACTAATTTTGTATGAGTCCTAGCTTTATTAAGGCTAGTAACTTCATTATGGGCTAGCACCAATTCAAATTTGTCTCGTAGATTAGGCTAATTTATTGCTATAGTTTGGATCTTGAATGCTCTCCAAAGCATGAGCTTTGATGCCTCCTACCAGCCTGTGATACTAGAACACTGTAGAACTTTTAAGGGTGGACCCCACTCAAAAGACTTTAGTTTCCTCTGGAAATGGATGAGGATACTGGAACCCTACCTCTGTCCTTTCTGTTTCCTTCTGGCTTCTAGGATTTGAGGATGCCTCCTCCATTACAGAAACCCACAACAAAAATATCCGCAAAATCATGGGCTGAAAGTTCTATAATGTAGAGTCAAAGTTTACTCTCCTTACATTTATTTACCTCATGTGTCTGTTACATATCGCACACACACATACACACACACACACACACACACACACACACACACTTTTAAGTCTGTTGCTGTATAGCTACGTTATGTATGCAGAAACTGAGATGAAAGGAAGCATTTTGTCTGAGGTCGTATCTGAAGTAAATTTTATGTGGAAAATAAGTCCATGTGGAATGTAAATCTATCATACGCCTTCTACAAAGCAGATCTTTGTTCTTGCTTTTCTGTATCTGAGCATCCTGCAATCTTATATGCCTCAACCCTCAGCTTAGTGCCACAGCAGGTTTTCGATAAATATTTAATAAATTCAAATATATGAACAGCTTTCCTATGGGAAATATCCTGCTTTGAATGTGTGTGCATAGATTTGGGACAAGTGTCCTGGATCTGCGTTCAGGCCGTTCGTATTTGTGCTACCACTCAGGCAAAAAGGAAGCCTGTGAAAGTCTCTGTCTCCATTTCCTGGCATGTAATGTGGGAATGGGCATGAGGCCCGAGAGGGTGTTGTGAGATTAATTAGTTAAAATGTATACCCTGCTATATAAATGCTAATTGCTGTCAGGAGCGTGGGCTGGATTTTCCAGTGACTTGGCTTTGCACAGCTTTTCCATTACTCCTGTGTGTCACCCAGGCTCAGCCTTAAGAAACCCTTTGACTGAGAGAAATGATGATTTTTGTGTCTCCCTCATGATGAAGGGCCAATTTAGACAGGACTTCTACTGTGGAGTAAATTGTATAAGAAAAGGCATTTTAAACAAAAAGTAGCTCACTGAACCAGTAATTTGATATGTTCCTTTTTTTCCAGTATCAGAAATGACTCTATTTATACAACAGCCTTTCCCTGCCTGGACCTGAGGTGAATTATATAATTAATTTGGTATTACACAACATTGCAGCCTGTTGCCATAGATTTCATTTTTATTTTTTCATTGAATAATTTTAAAAAAATGGCCTGAAATAACATCCTCAGGTAACAGCTAAAGAAACTTAGAAATTCACAGAGTAAATTTCATATGGACACATATCCCAAAGGAAAAACTCAAAAATAATAGCATTTTTGCTAATGTTCATGAATAATGATATGAATTTTCTCGGTCCCTGTGGGGAAAAAAGTCTGGTTCACGTTACAGTCTTACTCATAGGAAACACAATACAACGAAGACACTGTACAGATATGGTTATGTCTTTTCCCTTTAAAAATCAATTACATGTGCTATAGTCAAAATATATTAAATGATTGGATTCAGATGAGAATCTTATTTAATAACAGTATTTAGATGTCACAGTGTAGAGAGAGATCTTAAATAAATACTCTTTTCTTAATTCTTTTATATATCTATTAATTCTTTGAGAATTGAATAGATTGTACTTTGATCATATTAACTCCTCTTCTCCAGCTCATCCCAAATTTACCCTCTTCTTGTCCTTCAACTCTGTGTTCTCTCTTATTTTTTCTCTTTTTAACAAGCCCACAGAGCCCAATCTGTACTGACCATATAGTCTTGCATGTGTATCCATCCACTGGAGTGTGGAAGTGATCACACCCTTAATCAAAACTACCCCTCCCTCTCCTGGCAGCTATCAGTTAGCACTAACTCTTCTATAGAGTTCTCAGCCCCAAATGGGACATCTATGTCACACATTCCCCTACCAAGGCAAAATGATTACCATAAGTGCAAGAGCCACATGCAGTGGATGACTAACAAAAACAACAACAAAAACCATCCTGTAGTTTTTGGACACAACAGGGAATTCGCACATATGAAATCACAGCCTCCCTGACTGTGTGCATAAAATCCGAGTAAGCTCAAGCCACACAAATTTCAGTTTGGGAGCCACGGGTAGATGGGCACAAAATCTTACTATTCCTTGGGAAGCTACTGGCAACAAATACTACTTTCCAAAGTATGTGTTCTTCATTTATAAATGCTAGGAAACAAAACTCTCCACATTAGTCATGATAGGCAGTGTTGGTTTTTACGGTAAATCTCAACGCCTTAATATGATAGGGATTTTTAAAATGTATTTACTCCTCCCTTGTCAAAGGTCCTTGATGGATTAAGATCACATTCCTGGAAGCTCTTCTTCTCCATGTGGTAGGGATACAGGAGCTCGTCTTGGGATGCTTCTTCATTAGATCATCACAGACAATCACAATCAGTCAAAAGACAGAGAACAAGTGCTCACTGGGTGCCTAGCCCCATTTATACATTTACTATATAACTCCTGTATCTAAGCCTCAGGGAACATTGTGAAAGAGGGAGAAAAAAGATTGTAAGAGCCAGAGAACCATGAAGTCTACTGTGAGAGTGTCTTCTAGAAATGTTATAGAAGCTTTACCCATGAAGGACTGGCAATATGGCTACCTAACCTAAACCAGACTAGAGAGACTAATACGAAAGAGGGAAATCTCATGGAACCCACCCATAGACAAACGCATACACATGGGCAATTAAGAAATGCCTAGAGTAAGAGAAATATTTCTACCCAGGAATGAGCCCCATAGTTGGTTATCCAGTACCAATTAATCAGCCCTGAAATTATACAGACAAAAGTAATACTAGATATATTGAAAAGGTTGTATTAATGTTTTAAGACATATGTATTTGTTCATATATTTGTGTATATATGACAATAATAGCTAAAGAAAAAGAAGTCAAGGGGGACACATGAGAGGATGGGGAGAAATTATGTAATTATATTTTAATTTAAAAGGAAAAGTCAAATTGTTTTGTTATGTTTTTCTCTTTTACAAAATCCCCATATAGGGCTAGAGAAAGCCTCAGAGTGTGGATGTTGTTTCAAACACATTACCCGTACACTTATTTCTTTGCCTAGGTCAAATCGCATGCACTACACCTAAGATTTAGGCATCTATGACCTTCCCATGGATCTGGGAGGAGAACACAGAATAGAAGAGCATCTATCCAGTGTCTACCACAGGCCATACTGTGATCTCCAAAGATCCACTTGATATCCGTCTGCCTGAGTATCTGTTTGTGACTCAGATTTTATGCTCTCTCCTTTTCTCCTATCTCCTTCCTATCAATCTTTACCAATGGCTGTAAAATCTTTAATATTAGAAGTGCCAGTTTATAATAGTAAAGAATTTCATTAATGAAGTTATGATCGACTCTCTGTAAGGTATTCTGCATCTCTCCAATTTCGCAATGATGGTCCTGTGTTCTGTCACCCAGGCTGGGGCTGTGTGAGTGAAGATATTGTAGAATGGGCCTGTGTGAAATGAGAACTGGTTGCTGAGTCTGGAGGGAGGGATTGCAGACAGTGACGAACACCTTAATGGAAGTATTCTACTCCCATGAATACTCTCTGAGAACTTCAAAACTGTGCATGACACTCTTAAACACACATAATTGTCCCCAAATCCCCAGCATTTGTAATTGACTGTTCTAATGACTGTCAAGCCTCGCAGAGACGTGGCAATTGAGCAAATACTTAAAACTAGAATATCCATGCCCTTAACGATATCAACAGCACACATCAGAAGAGCAACCACACTACTGGCAACATAACTACAAAACTCCTAATACAACATGCATGCCTGAACAATTTTAATATGATTAGCACCACTCATTATTATGAAATTGGTCAGACAATTACAGAAGCTCCGTGGCCTGCCCCAGTGCAGCAGCCTTTACACATCAGAGTCTCTCAGCTCCTGTATTTTCACATCCTCTTCTAAAGAAAACTTGTCATTGCGGACCTACTATGTCTTTTAGTTTTGAAACATACACTGTCAGACATCCCCCACATGAAAATGATAATTTTCACATAAGAGTCTTGCCTTTACCTTCATCTATTTGTAATGAAAGCTGAGCTTCAATGGAGCCGCCTGCGGGAGCATCAGTAGACAGTGCGTGTCTTTAGGAAGCATAAGGCTGTGATTCCTAAGTTCATCCAGACAACAGGCATGCCACGGAAGTTCCAGCCCCAGTCAGCTGTTCTAGCCTTCTGTCTCTTTGTCTTTTAAAGTATGTGCTTTATAATTGAGCAGTGAACGGACTGTTATAACAATTCACAGGAATGCAATCAACACATAAAATGAAGAAATTTTCTGCAAGAATGTGCCTTTCAGACTATTTGACACTGGTGACAGCTTTGTCAATTGTATTAGATAGCATATCTTTCCTGTATTCCTCCTTCCCCTCTCCCCACCCTCCATACCTTCTTTCCCTTTTTTTTCATTATTTCCTTCCTTTCTTCTTTCCTTCATTTTTTTCCTGCTTTTCTAACTTTATCAACTACCTTCTAGAAAAATCATACAGTTGTTTTAAGTCCATAACTGTAAGACATTTTATGACATTCCTTACCCCACCAGTTGCCCTCCTCAAAGGCCCTTTTAAATATCTTATTTATGTCTTAAGATTTGTTCCATCTACATTTTGCTAATCAATTTATGTATATTGCTATCTTCTTACTCAACCCAATGCCTTCTATTTTTATTTTTATGGTAATAAAATAAAAGTTACCTTGTTTCACTATCTTCCCGGTTTTTCCTACCCATTCCTCACTACCCAATACTATTGCATAGTTAATTGATCACAACCATTTAAATAATGAGACCCTACATTGCAAAACACTATTTTTAGGTTACATTTCTAACTTTTGAGTTTATGGATTGTGTTTTCATTGTGCTCCAGATTGTCTTTTCTTAATCATTTTCTTTCTTTTCGGAAACCCCTCTTTTTTTCTTTTTTTCTTTTTTTACACTGATAAATGTCACTGTTAATCCATCAGACACTTGATTCCTTCTCCTTATCTTTGATTTCCACTCTCTGGATTGTTCTTCGCTGAACTCTGCCACGAGGCTCTTATCCTGGGACCTTTCCAGTCACACTGTGCATTGTTACTTTGCTCACTTAAATTGAATCCTCCAGTCCTGATCCTGGGTTTCCCTTGGGTTTTTGTTTTTTGTTTTTGTTTTTGCTTTTGTTTTTGTTTTTCACTTTCACAACATGCACACTCCAGAGGCTTTCTGATACAGAGCATTGAGAAATAACATGTGTAAGTTTTATCTGTCTGCAAATACGACCTTAACACTTGATTGTGCCATTAGGTTTAGAGTCAAGCCTGGGAATCCTTTTTCTTCCCATATGCCTATTATTTCTCTTGTAATCTTCAGTTTCGGTGTGGGGACTTCTCTAGCACTGTTATTTCTGACATTACTTCAGTGTGCAGTTTTTTGTATTCATACTTCTTTGTGGTTTATAAAATCATCTCTTTCATTTTAATGTTTTCAGAATGCCTGGCTGGTATAGGTCTATTTTCTCTGCTTGTGGTGGGGTACAATGGACATAATGATAGGGCCCTTTGCATCAAAATGTTCCATATTTCCGCCTTGGAACTTCTTCTTTTGAGTGATTTAATTGAAAGTTTTTTTCTTTCTCTTTAATTTCTTTCCTTTTGTGGTTTGTACCATCAAATGCTGCACTTCCTGGACTGGCTTTCTAATTGTGCTGTCTTTTTTCTATAAGCTCTTGCTTTTTGCTTTACCTTTAAAGAAAACCGCAATTTCCACTTCCGAACAAACCACCTATTACAGTTTTACGTTTGCAGCAACACTAGAATTTTAGTCTTTCTCCGTCTGAATATTCCTCTTTTACAGGATCTTGTTCTGCAGGACTGTGACTGGCTCCTTACCTCCCTAAAGATAAGAACCACAACACCTTATAAAATGTTTTCCCTGAATAATCTGAGTTTTCTCCAAATTTCTTTACTCTGTGTCACTGAGAAGTGTATTTTTGTAGAAAATTTTCTCAGAATCTTCCTGGATTTTATAATTGCATTTAAGAAGCTGGTTAGAAATTTTAAATGGGAATATGAAGTTTTAACTTTGGAACTCTCCTTTGGGTGATGCAACTGTATAGTGAATTCGAGAGCCCCCAAGTTCAAATATTTGGCCTTTTAATAAAGATTCTTTCACTCTCCTGCTTGGGGCCTTGTCCCAAAGTCTGGATGACAGAAGGGAATCATAGTGGACATGCCTTTAATCCCAGCACTGGGGAGCAGAAGCAAGCAGATCTCTGCTTCATGTGGCAAGTCCCAGGTCCAGCCAGAGCTACATAGTAACCACTCTGTTTTAAAAATAAATAATATGGTTGCCCTTACCTTGGAGTTGTGTCTTGACTGCTGCTCAGTAAGGGAAGTGGAAATGGAGCCGAGGCTATAATCTTCATTGATAGCTTTCTGGCCTTCGTTGATGCTTTTCTGACCTTCACTGGTGGCTTTCTGACCTTCATTGATAGTTTTCATCTAATCCTTTTTACTTTACCAGTCTCCACACAAACAGAATCTCTTCAGTGTTTGGAGTATGTGATTCATTTTGCAGGTCAGAATAGAGTGATGGTAGTGGCAATGAGAAAAATCTCAATCTCTATGACTTAGAAGACCTCCTGCATTACATAGAGGGATCTGAACAAGGGAGGCTCAGTCTGTGCACCGTATTTCACAAGACAGAAGGGAGCTTGATGAAATACAACCTAGCCATTAAAACACCCACCACAAGTGGCATTTGTGTATTGACCCAAGTAAGTCACATGCTCTTCTTACTTGAAATGCCTATAATATGTGAGGAGGAGGGCGGGTATGTCGGGTGAACAACGCTCTTTGTATTGGCGTTGACTGTTTCTAGGTCTTGGCTGTATTCAGGATTGCAGCTCAGTTTGTTCCCCAACATTTCCTTGCTAGCTTAAGGTTTGGGTTTTGCAATCTGCTAAACTGGTTAGTTTGTGTCCCCTTAATATTGACATAGTCATCTCTCTTATTCTTGTTGATACTTCGGATTATGTCTTGGAAAAAATATTTCTGTTTTAATGGCACTTTAAAAAGTAATGGAATTGGGCTCACATATTAAAACTGTTAGGTTTACCAGAGAAGCTTTACTCTAAATGGACTTATTCTGCAGGTTCACGGCTCTATGGCAAATGTAGTTCATGAGTATGAAAAAAATGTTTTTTAAAAAGTAATATTTATAGTTATCAGAAATGCATATTGATGTAAATAGCCTTTGAACTTTTCGGTTCTTTCTGCATGTTGACTACAAAGAGAAAAGTTAATGAAAGGATTAAAAGTTACTCCTCACTAAGTCTTGGAAAGAACGGTATGTAATTTCTTGGAGCACTATTTAAAAGTCAAATATTTTTTCTTTCTTCTGAGATAGGAAGATCTAATTCTTGGCTTTTGTCAAAAGTCAAACAATTGCTGATGTAGGTGTGTTGACTGTTAGTCACTGCTGCAAACAGGCTTTGGAATAAACCTAAGCCTTTATGACAAGTCTTCACTTTTTTTTCCTCTGTGAAATAATTTTATTTCTTTTTTCTTTTTTTCTTTTTCTTTTTTTCCTTCTCCTTAACTGTTACATATGTGGTTGTGCTCATGGGTCTGTAGGTTGCCTGGGGGCATTTACTGTAGGCTGGCTTTGGACGGTTGTAGATTGGGATTTGGCCAGACAGCATTTCTTTTAGATGTGGGCATATTTATGTACACAAGTTGGTTCTCACTTCAACTCTGAGTTGAACCAAATTTATTCTTAAAGTAATAAGAGGATTACAAGGAAATAAAAAGGTTGTAATTTGAAAGGTCTGTGGCTGCATTGAATCTGCATATAAACCTCCCTATTAGCACAGACTCAACGGGATGGAAATAGTGGTCTCAATTGAAAGAATCATAGCTTTCTATTGCAGTGGTGGGCTATGCAGAGTAGGAAAAGTATACAAACTGGTTTTGAAGACTAATTTGAATGTTGTCAAATTATGATTCAAAATAATTTTTATGTTAAGATAAAACATAAAAGCATCTCAAAGGAGTTCAAAATTTGTGTAATGTTTAACATTTTGGGGAAAAGAGTCCTAAATGGTGATATATATAAAGGATGACTGCCAGCTACAACCTTACTCTTCTCATTCAGAAAATGAGTGAGATGGTTCAGCTTATTGAGACAGGCTTTGGGGGCTACTGTGATGCTCCGGCTTTTCCAGCAACACTGGTCCAGTTCCCAGTACCCACATTGTATCTCACAGCTTTCTGAAATTCCAGTTCCAAGAGAATTTGATATCCTATTCTTTCCTCTGAGGACAACATGTATCTATGTATGTGATGTACATACATACATGGAAGCAAAAATAAAAATACATATATATTATTTAAAATGCATATAAAATAAAGTCTTTTAAGAAAGTACACGAGTTCGATGTAATTTTATATTTAACAATTGCTTATAAAATTTGTATATATTATTTAGATGGTATGTATCATAATCCGAATTAATCATTCCAGAAAAAAAAAATATCTTTCGCACTTTGAAGAAATTGTACAGGAAGATGTCATAATCAAAAAAATTTAAATGCTATAAAATAGTAACATTCAAGTCACGTGAGGATATAATTAATACAACTTCAAAAAGAAAAACAACTGTGGTGAGACCGGAAGAAGGAAGAAAGGGGGAGAGAACTTGAAGCTGGGTGGATAGGGAGGTAGCGGAGGACGTGGGAGATAGTTTTGAGGAGGATGAACATGGTCAAAAGACATTCTATAAAATTCTCAAGGAATTAATAAAAACATCATTTAAAAATAAAAAAGCTTGCTTATGTAAGTATAGCTACAGTGCCTGTGCATGCTCAATCATTCCATAACTTGTGATTAAAAGTGATATGTGTAAAAAATTAAAAAGGAGTCATCATATTATTACTTTATTTACCTTATAATGATTTCTCATGTATACAATATATGTTGGTCATATCCACCCCTTACTCCTCTCTCCAAACCCTCTGGAAGTCCCTCAAATCCCCATCCCACCTTCAGGTATGTTTTTTTCTAACCCAATGAGTCCAATAAGTGATGATTAAATGTACATGGATGCATGAACTACCTGCCAGTGACCACGCCCGTGCAGAAGACTCCTCCTCCCCTATCACCCATCACCTGTCAATAGATGTTTGCCTATGGGTTGCACTTCATGAGAATTTCCCAAATCCATGCTGGAATGTTGATTGGCTTGATCATGTGCATATCTTGTGTTGGTAACAGCTGCTACTTTTCGTGAGTTCATGAGTGCAACAGCTAAGTCATGTCAAGAAGACAGCTTTTTGAAGCCCTCTGACATTCTCTGCCTCTCATGCTCTTTCAGCCCCACCTACTGTTGTGTTCTCACACTGTTGTGTATAGGAAGATTGCTGATAGGGCTGAACATTCAGTCGTTGTTATTCTCAGCATCTAGATGATTTATGAGTCTCTGCACTGACTGCTGACCAGTGCAAAGGAGAACAACAACAAAACAGAAGAACAAAATCCACAAAGCAAACAAAAATCAAGCTCTTCTGACCAAGTTGAAAGCAGCTCTAGTATGTGAATAGAAACACAATTATTTAGAACACAAATTTGAGACCATGTATATTTTGCAAAACAATAATAATAAGTCATCCTCCACCAAGGATCTAACCTCCCCAGCCACGGGATTTTGAACAAGTAAACTTTACAGTACAAGGCATGAATTCTTTACTGTGGAACAGGCCTAAAATCTAATCTAATCAGAAAGTGGTTCCATGCATTACTTTATTTTATAAATGGATGCATCTTTTTGGGCAGATGAGTAGTATGTTAGGCAAAGTCTACCACTGAATAAAACCATTGATGATTTTTCACCTCCAGTGGCCTGTATAGCACATTCCAACGCTGTAGAAGCTAGCCAGCATAGAAAAATGTTCTTGGTCGGTTCCAGCTTAATTTGTGTTTTTTCGAACCAAACTGTGGTATGTTCAGGAATAGTGTAATGCCATCTAGTTATGGATGGCAACTAAGAACAATAACAATAGCCTATGTTCTTGTCAACAGTTTGTAGGAAGGTATCCCATAGTAGACACTGAGATTTTCATTTAATAACATAGGAAATATCATTCACCCATGTGAAGGATCTCTGTTCAGATTCCTTCCGTTTTGGTTGTTGTTGTTGTTAAGTCATGTTTTTAATTAGCTCAGAAAATAGTGGATTTCCATAAAGCCTGTCAAACCTTGTTAGTTTTGACTAATTCATATGTGACATGCTTTTCTTCCCCATCTCTCTGCTCCCACTCCTTCTTAAACTTAAAACTCTCAACATTCTTCACCCCTTTTGCTGTCACATGTTTATTCTCCTCTCCCTCCCCATGACCTCTTCACTCTCTACCTTGCATGGATTATTATAGCTTACAGACCTCTAAAATACACCAAAGTTAACATCCAAATCACACATTTTAAGCTTAGATTCACTTCTGAGAGGGAATGTGAAATTTGTCTTTCTGAGACTGGTTTACCTCCCTTAGTATAACGTTCTCCAGTTCCACCCATTTTTCTGCCTAATTTAACTTTTCTTTACAGTGGAGTACAATTCCATGGCGTGTGTGTGTGTGTGTGTGTGTGTGTGTGTGTTTGTGTGTATCACATTTTATGCATCCTGTGATCAGTTAATGGATGCCTCAGCTGATTCTATTTCCTAGATATCGTGAATGGAGTGTCAGTGACCGTGATGAGCAGTTAGTTATCTCTGTAGTAAGATACTTGGGTCATGTAGTAGTCCTGTTTGTCGCTTTTTGAGATCCATTCACATTGATTTCCATGGTCAATTTATACACACATCAGTAGTAGATAAGCCTTCCTCTAACCTCAAAATCTCACAAGCATTAGCTCCCATTTAATGATGATGGTGGTGGTGGTGGTGGCGGCGGCGGCGACAGTCATTCTAACTTGGTGAGACAGAATCAGTACCATAGTGTCTTTTTAACTGAGTTGTTTGGTTTTTTTGTTTGACATCCCATTTTTTCAAGGATCTTTGTATAATCTAGACAGTAATCTCATGTTTCATGTGTAGTTCGCAATGGTCTTCTCTGATTCTGTGGGCTACAGCTCCACCCAATCGGCAGTTTCCTTTGTTAGATAGACCTTTTAATTATATGAGATCCACTTTTATTTGCATGTTTGCTTGTTTAAATCCCAAAGTCTCCCCCTTCCATTCTTACTGAGTTCCTCCCCATTTCCCTCCCCTTGAGAGGGTGAGCCCTCCTGGATCTCCCATCAACCCATATCAAGTCTTTAGAACATTAGATTCATCTTCTCCCACTGAGTCCAGACAAGGCAGCCCTGTGAAGGAACAGATTTTACAGTCAGGCTATAGCTTTAGGGATAGCACCCACACCAGTTGATGGGGAACCCACATGGAGACTGGATTCCACATCTTCTACTTACCTTCCTGGGGCTTCGGTTAGCTCATGTATGTTCTTTGGTTCGTGGCTCAGTCTCTGAGAGCTCCTAAGGGTCTAAGTTAATTGACCCTGTTGATTTTCCTATACAGTTCCTATCCCCTTCAGGGCCTTCAGTCCTTCCCCAACTCTTCTATAACAGTCCTCGATCTCAATCCAATGTTTAACTATGGGTCTCCAAATCTCTTTTCATTGCCTGCTGGGTAGAGCCTCTCAGAGGACAGTTATGCTAGTCTTCTGTCTGCAAGCACAACGGAGTATCAAATATCACGTCAGGGATTGGTGCTTGCTTGTGTATTGAATCCCAAATTGAGCCAGTCACTGATCAGCTATTCCTTCTGGCTCTGCTCTATCTTTGTTTCTTCATTTCTTTTAGACATGAGAAATTTTGGGTCAAAAAGTCTGGTGGGTGAGTTGGTGTTCTAATGGGGGAGATCCTGCCTTGGCTACAGGACAGGAGAAAAGGTCAGACAGTCAGAAAAATGAATGGAAATCTGCAGGTGCTGGGGGTGGAAGAGTTGGAGGAATCTCTAGGAAGTTTCAGAGACTAGGGATGGGAGAAGCTTCCAGAAGTCAATGCAGGTGACCTGAGCTGAGTTGCCTAAGAGTGGGGACACGAATCCTGAAGAGGCCTCTTCTTATTGCCAGACATATCCTCTCTTCAATTGCTAGTATTATTTCCTGAGTGATCAGAGTCTTATTTAGAAAGCCCTTCCCTGTGCCTGTGTCTTAAAGTGCACTCCCTTCTTACCCTCTTACAGCTTCAGAGTTTCAGGGCTCACACTGAGTTTCTTTGGCATTGGTTTAGTGAAGGGAAAAAGAGAAGGATTTACTGACATGCTTCTAATAGCCACTTATCCCAGCACCATTTGTTGAAGATGACATCTTTCTTCCAGTGTGTATTTTTGTCATCTTTGTCGAAAAACCAGGCGGTACTGATTGTGTGGCCTTCTATCTCCTTTATTGTTCCATGTGTCTATTTTTGTGCCCTTTTTGACAGTGACTATGTAGTATAACTTGAAATCAAGTGTGCCTATATCTCTAGATTTATTCTTTTGCTCATAATTTCTGTAGATATTTAGGGTCTTCTATGTTTTCACAACACTTATGCAAGTGTATTAATTTTTTTCTATTTCTGTGAAGAATATCAGTGGAATTTTGGTAGATATTCCATTTACCCTATAAATTGATTCTTAGTACATTGGATTCTTGGACATGTTTAGTACAGTGGATTTCTAGTACATTGGAGAACTTGATGCTTTGGAAAAATAAGATATTTCCATCTTTTAATGTCCTCCTAGATTTCTTTTAAAATTGGAAGTCATTATGCAACTCTGTCTGGCCTGGAACATTCTATGTCGACCAGATTGGTCTCAAATTCCTAGAGATCTTCTTGCATCTGCATTTTAACTACTCAGGCTTTCTTAACCACTACTTTAGAGTTTTCATGGTTGAGGTCTCTCTTTTTTGTGTGTTTCTATTTCTATTTCTGAAACAACACAACCAAAGCAATTTTTAAAAGAAAGTGTCTACTTGGGCTTGTGGTTGAGAGAATTACAGTTCACAAAGCAGGAGAAATTCATGAAGCAGAGAGTAAGCCAGAAATGATAGGAGTCCTTTGAAACTTCAAAGTCTGTCCCCAGTGGCACACCTACCCTTACAAGGTCACATTTATTAATCCTTTCCAAATAGTGACACCAACTAGAGACCAAGTATTCAAACATGTGAACCTACGAGGCCATTCTCACTCAAACGACCATGAGGTCTTTCAGATTCTTGGTTACTATTTTATTTTAAAGTATCCTTGGTTATAGTATAATTTTTAAAAACTCTTATTTCCATTTATTATAAATAAAATGGAAAGTTTTAGATGTAAATTGGGATGTAAGGAAGCTCATATTAAGTTTAAATTTTGTATGTATTTTATGTTTTTAAACATATTATATCATATATGTATATTTTATATACTTATATACTTATACTATATATATATATATCATATATATGTGTATATATATATTTTTTTCTCTAAGGTCTGCAGTTCTGTTCTGCAGTTCTAAGTTCTGTAGTTTTGTTTGCACACTGTGCTCATCCCTTGACATGCATAGACAGCCCATCTTGAGGTATACCACAGCTGTAAAATACACTGAATTTTAAAGATTTGCTCCACAAAGTGTATAAAAGATGATTAATGCTTTGGGTTTATTGAATTCATCAATTAACAAAATATAGTATTCATTCTCCTGCTTCATTTTGTCTTCTTAATGTGGCAAGTGGGTATCTTACATTGAGTTTGTGACTCGCATTATATTTCTGCTGAAAAGGACAGATCTGGCCTCACGAACAGTAGTGCCGGTAAAAACTAGGAGTCTCCTCTCCATCTAGCCGTGAGTTGGCTTTCCAATTACGATTTCATCATCGAGACCTTTCTACTTCCATGGTTTAATAAAGTCATGTCTTCCTTAAAAGAGAATCATTCTCTAGTCACTGAGAGATTCCACAGTTCCAGATAGCTGGCACCCAAAATGCACCACAAAACTATAAACAACTGGAGAGAGGTAATTCCTTCTCACTGCCCGTGTTTATTATGTATGTTTATTCGAGGGAGATTATTGAAAATAACTGGAGAAAGAGGCTCCTAGGAAAGGCCAGTGTTCTGGAGAGTTCTGTGAAATGGCTCAGCCACCCTTTCTTTTTGTTTTTTTCCCAGAGCGCTGTGATGACTGGGGACTAGATACCATGCGACAAATCCAAGTGTTTGAAGATGAACCAGCTCGCATCAAGTGTCCGCTCTTTGAACACTTCCTAAAGTACAACTACAGCACTGCCCATTCCTCTGGCCTTACCCTGATATGGTACTGGACCAGGCAAGACCGGGACCTGGAGGAGCCCATTAACTTCCGCCTCCCAGATAATCGCATCAGTAAGGAGAAAGATGTGCTCTGGTTCCGGCCCACCCTCCTCAATGACACGGGCAATTACACCTGCATGCTGAGGTAGGCTACTTCTCTGGGTTGACTTTACCTTGTCCTTGTAGTCCCTAGAGTATTATTTAAATGATTATGCCATGGCAACTGGGCAGGGAATGGCACATTTAGATGGGTTACACCTTACAAAAGTAGCCTAGCTGAAATGGGAGGAGGAAGGTGGTATCCAGAGAGAGGGTCTGTTTTTGAGAATACCCTTCACAGTGGTTTGTTTTATGAAATAACATATAGCAATTTTTTCTGAAGATGAGGTTGGATTTATTGGCTTCTTTCCATGGCCTTGGATTCTGCCTACACATTTGCCTTACCTGGTGGCATTTTTCCTTAGTAAATGTACAGTGAAGAGTATATTCGTATCTGTTATGTTTAGCTTGTATTTAAAGTACCTGGCAGAGACAACACCCTCGGAATATGTTTATAGAAGAAAGACTATCTGGGATACATCAATGTATTTAGCACAGTGCTTTTACATTGTCAACCAAAATTTCCCTAAGAAGTGAGTGAATACTGTAATCCTTGGAATCCAAAACTACAACCCACAACAACCAACCAGAGTTTACCAAATCCATCTTTGTTCTTTAAACATCTATGAGCCTTTATTGTTAATTCCATTAAAGTACCCGTTTTCTTTTCTACATATCAATGCAAATGTTTGTTCAAAAAATTAGAATACTTACGTCCACAACTGGGCTAGATCTCTGAGTACCCTTCTGCTACCAAGCCACGATTTGTTTTGTAAAATCACATGGAGGACATTTTTTTTTTATTCATTTGTTGGTTTGTTGGTTGGTTGGTTGGATTTTTCTTTATTTAACACAATTTCCCACTGTTTATTAGGGATATTGGAATCAATTTTGGAGGCTACAAGTCTGAGAACAAGGCAGGATGGGTTTCATTCCTAGTGCTTGACTTACATATACCCATCTTCTCTCCATTTTTTTTCCTTCCAGTCTCTGTGTCCTACCCTGTACTTATAATGAAGTAGCTGTCTTGGATGAAGGTCCATGTATATGACCTTATTTTCTTTAATGATATCTTTATTATTAAAGCCCCATTTCTAAGGATTATCCAGCCCTGAGTTTCTGTGAGCTTAAATCTTAACATTTGAATGAATGGAGGCTATCAACATGTTTCATCCTCTAATAATTAGTGAGCCTGTTTCTTTTCTCTATCATGGATGTTAAACTCTTCTTTAATAGAGGCTTAAAACAAAGTTTTGATAAATGTGTGTTATTTTATTAGGTGAAGAGATTCTCTGCTCTATTCCAAAATAATCCATTGAATTGTTGAACCTTTGGGAAATCCATGTAGTCAGGGAAGTCTCCTTTGAGGTTGTCATTCTATAATAATCTTATTGGAAGAAACTTCAGATTCACATATGGGCTTCTAATGAGCATCACATTTCCATGTTCTTATTATCTGTGTCCAAAAAATGCTATAAATAGGGCCATAATGCCAATTGTATTGGAACTAACATTGGATGAGAGACAGAAGAATAAAACATTTGCTACTGCTTAGTGGTGCACTAAGGCAGGTTGTGTACAAAGCTATAGCTTTGGCATTTTTATCTATACTGTGGAAGAGCAGGACCCATGTCCTTTGATCTCCTTTTCATATTTAATAATTGTTAATCTTTAACATTGCCCAGATGAACACTGCCAAATCCCTGGTAAAAAGCCATTCCTTGTTTTAGCTAGGCATTTGTCTTTGCTGTGCACTTGGTACTGCTGCTATCTCTGCCATGCTTCTAGGGCATATTAATCCTCCACAGACTGTATTCACAGCTCTGACTAGAAAGGATTGTTCTAGCATTCAGTAGCTTTCCTAGCCCAGAATCCAGAAAGAATCCACATTCTCCCACAGAACAGCATGCCCAATTCTGCCATAACAATAGCCTCTATCTCATACTAACTTCTGTCTCGTTACTTTTCTATTGTTCTGATCAAAACATGACCAAGGCAAAGTATAAAAAAGACACATTTAATTTGGGGCTTATGTTTCCAGAGGGTCCATGACCATCAACGTGAAGATCGTGGCAGCAGGGTGTGAAGGCATCATGGTGAATCGGTAGCTGAGAATTCTTGCCTTGAGATGATAACCATGAGACAGAAAGCTCAAAATGATATGGGCTTTTGGAGAGCCTCAAATTTCATCACACACCAGTGACACACCTCCTCCAACAAGGTCTCACTTCCTAGTCTTACCTAAATAGGTCTACCAACGGGAGCCAAGCATGTAAATGTCTGAGGCTATGTGGTGATTCTCATTCAAACTACTAGATAGGTTCCAGCATGTTTAAGGCTTTGGAGTTAGATTCATTTCTTTATATTTTATTGCTCATATTCTCAATTCACTTGGCAATGATGAAGTGACATCTTACCAAGATTATAGATGATGGTTATGGTATACTCATATGGTTTTGAATTATGATACATTTAGTTAAGGAATATCTAAGGTGCTCACTGTATAGGCGACCGAGTGTAGAAGTGCAGGATAGGCGGTAGTGGAACAGAACTTGACAGAGATGTGGCTCATTGTGGACAAACACTAGTGCCCACTTCCCACTCATTATAAGATGGTTCCTGTGCTGGGTTTTGCCTTTTATGCTTGCCTCTAGGTACATACAACAATTTTGAAAACTATGTCATAGTTTTCTTTGCGACTGTTTTGTTTGTTTGCTTTTTTCTATTAATCTCCCTATTTTCCTGACTGATATAACACTGAATAGACATTTTGGGTTATGGATTGGCTCTATTTCTCTCTCTTTTTTTTAAGTCTGAGCTTAGAAAAAAAGAAAAAAAGAAAAAAAAACACAAAAATTCTAAAGCTTTCTGGTCAGAAGCTAAAATCCTGAAAACGTTCACATTCAAAGGTTGCTTGCACCCTTCAACATGCTATCCTTACCTTTGCCTTAATAAAAATGCTACAACGGACACTGTTCTAAATGAGCACGTTTAAGGTCATGTATACAGTATAAATATTTTAGTGCATTGGCAGCAGATATAGATGTTTGCTTTTTAGTGTGTGGTGCTAAGTGTTACAAGAAGTCTCAGCAAGTCACTTAATAATCCCAAGACTTCCCACATATAAAGAAGTCCCAGCTATATTAAATCAAATGCAGACGAGCATCCCTGATCACGGTGCGCTTCTTTCCAGGAACACAACTTACTGCAGCAAAGTTGCATTTCCCCTGGAGGTTGTTCAGAAGGACAGCTGTTTCAATTCCCCCATGAGACTCCCAGTGCACAGATTATATGTTGAACACGGGGTTCAAAATATCATATGTCCAAATGTAGATGGATACTTTCCTTCCAGCGTCAAACCATCGGTTACGTGGTATAAGGTAAGAAAACTGAGACACGCTTTTTTTTTAATTGCCTGTTGAGTCAAATGATAACACTAATGACACTGATATTTTTATCGCTGGATAATTTTGATTTCTCTTAATATCTTTATAAAAATTTTTTTTACCACTTCTTGTTTTGTTCTGTTTTAGAAGGTGAGGTGTGGGTTGCATTGCCTCAGCTTCCTGTTTCTCATGTGATGTTCTCTGGAGTCCCAGAACTAATTACTTAATTTCCATTAACTCCTTAGGAAAACATTTTCAGTAATGCTGCCCACTTCCACTCACTGCCTTGTAAAGTCAGAAGGTGCTGATTTGTGACGTGAATCTCAGCTCCTTGATGAGTCAATACTGTAGTTTATTTTTTATGTGTACTCTGTTGCTTGCCCTCCTTTGTGGGTACTATCCATCTGTGGTCTCTCTGGCATCTAAGGACTTGGAAAGTGTTTTTATGCAAAAATGTGAATATTGGAAGGGGACATTTGTGGGGCCACTGGAGCACAGCTTTTGACTCTCACAGCCCACAGGTACCAAACTGCAAAACTCAAGCGCTGTGTACAGCAAACTCCATAGAAAATTCTCATCAAACTAAATGAGACAAACAATATCGTCTAGGCATCTTTAGAGTCAGTATTTGCATGAGGTGCAGAAGAAAACCATTGTTGGTCAGATTTCTAAACATGATTTCCTTAGAAGAGATACATATTGGAGATCATGTATAGATTATAAATATTTTAGTACCTTAACAAAAGATATTGCTGTTTGCTTTTAGTGTGTATACACTAATTGGCATAAGAAATACCTAAGTAAGTCACTTAATATTCACATGAATTTACACATATAAGGAAGTCCGAGTTATATTAAATCAAATACGATGAGCCTCCCGGATCATTGTGTACAGACAATGAATAGAAATTAGGATCAGCAGGAAAAGGTGGAAGAAATTTCATTCTCTGGGACAAGTCACAAGTCCTTTTGCGGAAGTTCTGCTAGGCTCCGTTGGTATCACTGTACCTCAGAAAGGCTAGCCAGAGCAAGTAAAAGATGCAGGGCTAGAAAGATGCCTGCCTACAATGTCTGAGACCTTGCAGTTTAATGCCCAGCTTATTGGCAAAGAAAAAAAAAACTTAGTTAAATTAGAAAAGCATAAGGAAAAAAAGAAAATGGACTTGACATGGGGGGAGGAAATAGTGGGAACATCTCAGGACGAAGGCATTTTGAAGAATTTCTGTTAAAGATGAACACGCAACCATATTCTAAAGTACAGAAAAGGCTAATTTTTAACATAAAAGTGAGCAATAAGAACTTCAAGTTCCATTTAGGTTTCATGAAATGGGCACGTGAAACAGTAATATTTTTGCAGCAAAGAAAGTGTGCCAGAAGGCTATACTATTGGAGTTTCTTTAAAAAACAGGCCTACATCAGAAAAAATAAGATATATGAATAAACAGGAGGCAGAAATAGAATTAAAATGCCCTAAAGTTACATCACTTATTGAAAATTTAAACTGAAGAAAATTATTCTACAAATGAAGCCAAAGAGGGAAAGTAGCAGGCATGCACACATACACACACAATCACATAGAAATACACATATGCATACACACAAGCATATACACACCACACGTACACTAGGAAGCATACATACACATTCACATATATGCACACACACATATGTACACACACAAACATAACACCACAGCCAAGCATATATACCCATGTACATATCACATATACACATATGCACACATAGCATACACACTAGTACATACACACATATGCACAGGCACATGGGCAAGAATACACACACCACAGAAAAGCACACTTATACATATATGTGTACACACATACGTATGTACACACAAACACGCACAGTCACATAAACATGTTAGCACATGCACCCATACAGACACACAGACACACACCAAAGTATGTGAACACACACGTATATACATGCCCAAATAGAAGTGCATACAATCATATACACACGCGTGCACCTGTATCCATGCTCAGACAATGCACGGCAGCTGAAGATTGATAGGAGGTAAAAGAAGGAAGTTTAAAAATGAAGAGATAACAGTAACAGGAAGGCTAGAGTGGCCACACAGATACATGAAAACAAAAGAGATTTTACATAAGTAAGTATTCCAGAGAAAAAATGGACAGTTCACAAAAGAGAAAAGACATGCAACAACAGAAGGATTTTTGCATTATTTTCAAGTTTCAAAAATACATGACATTGGTTGGTATTGTTGCTCTCTCCATGGGGCTGCAAACAGCTCCCAAGGTCTAAACCACCAACCTGGGAGCACATAGGGAGGGACCCATGGCTCCAGCTGTATGTGTAGAGGAGGATGACCTTGTCGGGCATAGGTGGGAGAGGAGGTCCTTGGTCCAGTGAAGGCTGGATGCCCCAGCATGGAGGAATTTGTGGGTGAGAGGTGAGAGTGAGCGGGCAGGTGGGGGCACATCCTCATAGAAGCAGGAGGAGGGGGATGGGACAAGGGGTTCTTGGGTGCTGGGGAAATGGAAAAAGGGGATAACATCTGAAATGTAAGTAAATAAATTATCCAATAAAAAAAATACATGATGTTCTTGGAACTTGTCAGATATCAAGGTGCTGATAGACAAATTCCAAAGTACAATTCACCTGTTTAAATTCTCTTTCTTGGTCAATTGTTAGTGAAGTGACCTAGTAATCAACTTTAAAAGCTTCCTGTTAGCTAAAGACAGACAGCCTAAAATTTAAAATGGTAAAAATTTTGGTGACTTCAGTCCAACAAAGTACATAACGGTGGCTTCACATTTTACCTAGTTATATGGAAAGATCAGAATAAGATCTTGAAAACGAATAAACAAAGAGAAGTGAAAGTTATTCTTTCTAAAGGTAGTCATATGCTATGAGTTTACAAAACAGAGGAGATAAGTATGTTTTTATAGAAGTATTTCTGCCAATAAATTAAATGATAATGGTAGCTTTGAAATATCACTCCACAAGATTCAGTTGATAAGTCCAAGCATAAAGCATCCATTACCAGCATCACACGTTCCACAATAGTAGTCTTCTTTCTGATTGGAGGACAGTGCTACCTATGGTGTTGCAAATGGGATAAACCTGAGGCCAATCACATCTGTCTAAAAATACAGAGAGCATAGCAAGGTCTGGAACAACATCATGAGTTTTAAATGAGAAAACAAAAAAAACATGAATTTATAGTCCTCACGCTGGGTTGTCCTGATGTACAAGGGAAAAGTACAAATCAAGGAAGCGTGAAGCTTTTTAAAAAGAGAATGAATATACATATCGAAGGATGGACCTATACAGACATGATAAAATTATAACTAAAGTCACATTTTTGAGAGTTTAAATAGTGTCTACTTGTGCAAGGAGTAGTGACGGAGCTGTGACTGACAAGGGCTGAATGGCAGGCTACCAAGTCTGGTTCACAGGAGTATATTCCTGGCCTTGATTCTGCTTACAATGATATAGACTCTTAAACAACTCGGTAGCTAATTCATATGGTTATACTGAGGTTTGCTCATGCTTGGATGTCTGCTAAAATAACTAGAAAAAAAGGAGACATGGTGAGATTGAGTGAAGGAGAAAAGAAAGAAGAGGGAAGGGAAGAGAGTGACTGGGAAGAGAAAATTAGGAGGAAGAGAGATGAAGAGAAAGGACAACCACATGCCTCAGCTGAATTTTGTTTCACATACTTTATAAAAAAGAACAATAAAAAAACCAGAATATTCTCAGTGTGAGATACAGATGATAGTAAGGAATTATTACCTTTAAGTGGAACAATGGGATCTTACTTATGTTGCAGAGAGGGGTTAGAGACAGATACACATAGAAGTCTTTACAAATGAGAGTATTAGTGAGGTAATTTTAACAGGTTTGCAATGCTAAGTAAAGGCTCCCTGTGGTTCTCCTGGAATTGCCCTCTGACCTGCCTGCTTCTCTAATTCTTTCCCTATTCACATTCTACCATTTCTTTTTTTCCTGTTCCCTACACATGGCCTCTGCCTAGGAATCTTTCTCAGAACAGATCAGAATCTACAGTCATGAATTGTTCTTTCATTCATTCCTGTAGGCTCTTACCTATTCATTCATGCCTGGTTTAATGTCACTTTTTACTAAATTCTTTGGTGTAGTCTTTTATTCACATAAGTATACACCAGCTAAAGAGAGATGGGTTCGATGGAGTATGCACAGGATCGGGTTTAATGTAATAAATGTGATATATTCTCAGTTCAGTGAAATCTCAAAAGGAAGACACAGTTCAGCACAGTTACCATTGCAGGCATGTAGTGCATAGGCCACATATATGCAAATACTCACACATATAAAATAAAATTAAATAATTTTTTAAGTGTAATGTTGAGTCCCACAAAGTGGCAGAGAAAAAATTGCTCTGGTTTTAATAATTAAGAGCTTCTGTCCTGTGGGACCAGTTGACTCTTGAATGCATCATATCAAAATATTCAAATTCTTGGATTTCCTGTCTTCCTCAATGGTGATGGTATTAACCACGGTATGAGTGAAGGAGGAAACTAGGGGAGTCCGTGGTAGACTTAGTCAATGTCACACGAATCTAGGCATGTCTAAGACATCAGGGTGGCAGACAGATAAGCGGACAGTGGTTGTATAAATAAGGATCTGAAACTTAACAGTCACACTGTGCGTAGACAGATTGGTGTGTCTGTATGACAGTTGAAGCACCCAGAAGATGACACACAGTGAGAAGGTGCCTGAATCAGTCTGCAGACTCTACTTGCAGTGAGTGAAGGCATAAAGTCTGGATATTGAAGAAAAATTCACCTTTATATAATGATTGCTGAGGCAGACTCCTCACAGTCTATACTCAAAAAATAAACATGCGTCAAGGGAGACGGCTAAGTGGGTAAAGCTGTGCAAACACGGGGGTTTGAGTTGGATCCCCAACAACCACATAAAGTGATATTCGTGTTAAGCACATCTGTAAACTCCTGGGGACTGGCAGATTCTGTAGCTTACAGGGTAACCAGTCAAGGTAAAATGGTGGGCTGTACATTTAGTGCAAACATGTTCCAACAGATAAGGAGAAAGTGGCACACAGGCACATGCAGACCCCCCCTGACACATACATGTACAAGGCTGTGTATACACACACATAAAAGATCCACACAATTATACACATAAAAATGAATACCTCCAAACACATACAAATATACACATACACAATAAACACACATAAGACACACACAGACACTCACATACGAACACACATACACACACACAGTGCAAACTACCTGTTTTCAAAGAGAAAAGACAGCGAGAACACAGCCATCCTTTCTATGGATTGGTTATGAAAAAACTTCTGCTAATGTGCATTGTACTTTTCTGGTTTTGTTCTTCATTTCTCTGCCTGTGTCTAAGTGACAGGCACCTTTGATCTCAAGAATTCTGCTACCTTGGGAGCAAAGATTGAGTTTGGGATGGATGCATTCTCTTACCTTGGCAGAAAGACTGAGGTTTGAGATGGGTTCTTTCTCCTATTGTTTGATGGGAATCCTGATGTTTTTTTTTTCTATACCTTCTGCAGCCATTCTCAAACATCTACAGAGATTCATCTCTCAGTGGTATGCTGTAACTTGATTTTAGGAAAAATTCTCTTCTGTGGTAATTGAAATGTATCGTTGAGGCTTAGAAGTTTTATAATTGTAATCTATTTCACTAACTTGCTTTCCTAACACCTGCAAGGTGAAGAATGTTCAACTGAAAGCAGGAAATGAATAGCTTCCACTTTAGTCATGCTATCCATATCCTAAGTACTGTGTTATCATGATCAGTGCCCATCACCACTCCAAAAGGTAGCCGCCATCTTTAATAGCCAGGCAATGGACAGCTAGAGTACAAGGTCCGTTCCAAACAACCTGTATTTTATTCTCCCAGTGTTCTGAAAGAGTACAATGTCCTATTTCTTGTACTTTCTAGTTAAGAACCATATTAGTCAACATTTTTGAGTCTGTTACAAATTCCTCAACTAGGCAACTTAAAGGAGCAAGGTTTTAATCTCAGCTCATAGTTTCCTTGGTTTGCATTATGATTCGTGAACTTTATTGCTTAGGTGTGTGACGAGGATAAGACAACATGTCTGAAAGGCAGGATAGAGGAAAGGTGCTTAACCTGTCATTCAAGTAGTGGAGGGACTGACAGGAAGGGATCTGGGGAAAAAATAATCTTGAAATGAAAGCTACCAGTGACTTACTTAGTTCAACATAAGCCAGCTCCTGTGGAATTCATTAATAGATAGGTGCATTAATAAAGTTAGAGTTCTTATGAGCCAATCACCTGTCGCCAACTCATCACCTGGCAAACAAGTCTTAACGTATGAGGTTTTGTGGGATATTTTTATGTTAAAACCATAACAAAAACCTAAGCACAATGCTGTTGGGAAAGTTACCAAATGCCACCGGGCTTGAAGCCAAGATTCAGAAGGCCATACTTTAGCATTAAATTCTGAATTTATTCAAAAGTCCAAGCTGCATCTGGATATGCTGGGACTTCAGGCCCATTCTGGGTGATTGTAAAATTTTTCCTCTCTAAGACTGATGTAGAGAGGAGAGTCTAGTCCCTTTTAGATCTCAGGAAATCATAAAGGAAAAGACAATGTTGGAACATATATTGGTTTTTGAACTGGATGGTGGTACTTAGGAAACTCTGGATGGAAACATGAAGAGGATTCTGAGGGACTGCTATTAAAGGAAGGAACACCAATGTCTCCATTTCTTAAGTGTGGAGGGATCAAAACTGACCGTTCCTCTCCATGCCTTTCTTTATCTGTCATCCTGTTTTCTTTATTGTAGGGCCTACCTAATTCAGGACTTCAGCAGTCCTGTCATGAACTGTCCAGTAAATGTTTGTCAAATGAGGCGGTTTTGTAACTCTTCACCTGGAAAGCATACTATGTTTTGTAAGCGATTTACTGAATTCCAAATAGTGAACTAGTCAGAGAATTTCTAGAAGGCAGGCTGGATGGAAGTGAGAAAATGTTGGTCTAGTCACACAGATATCACCACAGCATGTAGTAAATTGAGAGATAAGTGGGCTGTACTATTGCTAGTTGTTGTTGTTATTATTACTACTATTATTATTTTGTTAGATTTTAATTATAGACGTGTTTTCAGGCCACCATGTCTTTCATATAGCTGAATAAACCCCCTCTTTACTGTTATTATTAGGTATTTCAATTTTCATTTTACAGAGACCTGTGAAAGTAAGGTCAGTTTTCCTTTTTCCCTGAGATAGTCGATCACTTTATTGAGTGTTTTATATATTTGAGCTATGTTAACAGCAAAGATCTTCACTACCATGTATCTGGTTAGAAGTCAGTGAGATTACAGAAAGCCAAATGTCTTCATGTCCATTGTGATTTACTTTGGCATTATACCATCATTTCAGGTTTTTTTTTTAATTTGAAAAAAAAAAAAAAAAACTTCCATGCAACATGTTATTTCCCACAAACTTCTCCCAAATCCAATATAAAATAAGTCACTGCTGATAAGATACTATTTGGTAATATTTCTCAGAAAATATTTAAATTATTGTCTTTTATTTATGTGAACGTGCCCTGTACTGGTGAATTTTTATGTCAACTTGACACCAGCTAGAGTATTTGAGGAAAAAGTCCCTTAATTAAGAAAATACCCAGACAAGATTGGCCTGCAGGGAAATCTGTAGACGATGTCCTTGGTTGATGATTGATGTGGGATTGCCTAACTTACTGTAAGCAGTGTTCCTGGGTAGGTGGTTTGGGGGTTAGCAAGCCAGTAAACAGCAGTCTTCCATGGCCTCTACATCAGCTCCAGGTCCCTGTCCTTTTTGAATTCCTGCCCTGGCTTCCTTCAACAATGGAGCGTGGCTTGAGAGTTGTTAGCTGAAATAAACTCTTTACTCCCCAAGTTGTTTACAGTCATGGTGTTCAATAACCTGAGACACAACTTCAGGAAAGAACATTTGTAAAAACTTGCTGTATCCAAGACACATTTAGGCATGGCATATACTTTTAGGAAGTATCTGTGTGATAGACTTTTTGTTACAAGATGGCATCAATTAGTTAGAACTGCTCTTCATCTCTTACGTTTCTCAATAATATGTACATAGGAATTTTTAACCTTTGGCATGAAGTTAGTCTGTTCATATTTTGAGAGCTGCACACTTACGAGATTGGTGCAAGAGTTCCCAGCATTTTGCATATGGTTTTAGGGTTCCTCTCAACCCGAAATCTATTGTTTAAGTTGAAAACCAAATTAAATTGATATCTTTGAAACCCTGAAGCTAAAATCAGGTCAAATGAATCATCCCTGCGTACTTTGAAGAAACCTAATCCCTAACTCATCGTTGTCTCTTTTTTGATTATATCTTTGTTCTGTGCTAAGCCTCATCTCTCTCTTCATTTTCTTTTTCTCTCTTGAACATCACTCTTACAGCACCAGACTGGGTCAATCCACAGTGCACTTAAGAATTGATTGAATAATGGATTTAGACTGGATTGTAAAACTTCATGAAAATGTATGCCACCTCGTTGTTTTATTATTATACATCTAGCTCTTAACATTGCCTGGCACAACACAGAAGGGACATTGTAAATATTTATAAACATTGAAAGACTGAGTTCTCTTTATTGGAAATGACTGGCTTATGAAGCTCTTTACAGAGTCCACAAAGTACAATTATTTTATGTCAAGATTTTCATTGCTTCCACAGCTATCCCTAACTCTTCAGACATCACAACTGAAGTTCTTTGTGTTTTTATTTCAAATTCCCCAGGAATCCCGGAATAACTATCCCATATGTAATAATAATCCACATACTTATTATGACACATACTCTTTGAGCTCTCAACTCTGTGATGTATCTGTGATGATTTCATACATATTTTTGATCATGTAACATAAATATTGAACTCATATGCTAACTATTGGTCCAATCACAGGCCATGTAGACATAGTCTTCATTTACCTCTCACTTGCTCAACTGGAGTTGACTACCCAGAAAAAGAAATGTAAGAACATTACAGGGAACACTGTAAGAGACCTGATATGATACAGCAATGTAAATGGTAACAAGTAGAAAACATACTCTGAAAATGCAGGAGAAAGAGTTCTTCGCTCTTCCCTCAGCCCAGAGTGTCCTGCATATACCTTCATTTCCTCCCTAATTATTGTCAATATTTTTCATGTCATTTTAAGATAATGCCTCAAATTAACCTGTAAGACCCACTAGCCCAAGGACCAAGCAACTTTTTAGAATGCTGAGAGTTGGAGTTCTTAGAAAATAATACCTCATGGGAAAATACAGTGGCCTCTATAGTAGCCTTTGAGTTTTTGCTCATAAAAACCCCTTAACATGTGTCTCAGGGCCACTCTGCTGGGACATTCAAGGGAGTCATCCTAACCAAAGTCCATCTCTTGATCAATATTTAGTGTTTAACAGTGCTTGCCTCAAATTTGACACCAAATGGTGGAATTGTTTTTTCTCTAGCAAATCTCTGGATTAAGAATATAACACAAATCTTCCTTCTCTAGTAAGATTTTTTTCACTCTCTTATAGGTTGAATATCTCTAAAAAACAAAACCAATAAACAAACAAACATTTTTTTCCAGTCATATCTTCACATGGTTCCTTTTGTGGAATAGATGTCTCTAATGGAAGTTTCTCTTTTCTTCATTGTGACATGATAATACTCACAATCTTCACTTCCTCAGACACGTATTTTCTCTCTGGGATCCCAGAGTCATTTCTTGTACTGTTCCTTACTTACATGTTGTGGTTGGTTGCCATAGCAACCATTATGTGGTTGACAGTTGCTCTTCGATTTAACTTCTTTCTTTTGAATCCAGAAGGAGGAACTGGTGGGCCGGGTAGAAGGACTGTTTGCTAGCCACACAAACATTTGATCCATTGAAAACACATTCACTTAGTACTAACTAGTTTCTTGGTTT
>JANHMN010000011.1:12200313-12240331 GCA_030674055.1 Rhabdomys pumilio
TAAAAGTCTAGAGTTGGGTTATTTGCATAAAAAAATCCAACTCAACACTACAGGCTAAAATTACTATGTATTGGTAATACAACTGTGTGCCAGTATACCACACTGCACAAGCACATCTTTAGAATGAAAACCACTTCTTCCTTTTCCCTTTATGAATGCAATAGGCCTAACGACTTTGATGTCATTGTATTCTCAAAGATACTTTTGTCAAATTAAGTAAAAATATATGCCACTTTGTGCTGAAGGGTATGCTTTTCAGGTTAGCTCTAACTGTAAAGACTGGGAGCATCACACTACTAATTCAGGATTTGCTTTGAATGTGGCATAGATGCAGGGTATGGTATATACACATACACAAGACTATGGTGTAGATGCAAGGGTATGGTGTAGTTGAAAGGTATGGCATATATGCAGGTATATCATAGATATAGGGTATGGCATAGATGCAGTGTATGTCACAGATATAGTGTATGACAAAGATGCATGGTATGGCATAGATGCAAAAATACAGCACAGATACAAAATATGGCACAGAGACAGACAAGGCATAGGTACAGAGGTATAGCATAGATGCAAGGTATGGCATAGATGCAGTGTATGTCACAGATATAGGGTATGGCATAGATGTAGACTTATGGCATAGATGCAGGTGTATGGCAAAGATGCAGAATACTGCACAGAGATAGGTGGAGCATTGGTACAGAGGAATGGCTTAGGTGCAGAAGTATGGCATAGGTTCTGAGGTATGGCATAGAAGCAGGAGTATAACATAGATGCACGGGTATGTCATACATACAGAGATATGGCACACATGAAGCCCTACAGCATAGAATGAGGACATGAAATCATGTGAGATTAAAAGCAAAGGCTTTGAAAGAAATAGATTTTGATTCATGATTGAAACAAATAGACCTAAGTTCAAATTTCATTCCTGGCATTCCCAAGTTGTAAGACATCACCAGATACTTAACTTTTACAGGTCTTTGTTTCCTCATTCATAAAATAAGATAAGATCGTTACAGACTTCAAAAGTTTAGGACAAGAATCTGATGAGGTAATACAGGGCATGTAAAACACAAGTCCTGCTGTAGTCTTCATAACCCGAGCTCTGAGTGAATTTGTCATCTTCAGTTCTGAGTTCAGTGAGAAACCTTAATTGTGGAGTCTGGAAAAGAGTTTTTGCCTTGCCATGTACAGTCGGGTATGATTCTTTATCTACTTCATTTCTATTTCTATCAGCAAAACTGGAGCACATGCACATGCAGCCTGATCTGCCCGCTCCACGGGATTTAAGAACAGCTAAGTCAACAAATGGAGGAACGCTATCTTGCTGCTGTTCTAATGAAATGTGCTGCCCAGTCAAATAGAGTCCTAGAGACATGTTAAACTCAGCCAAAACCATGTCTGACATGAATCGATTATTAGGTGTCGGCCTTTATGACTTGCTGCTTTGTGGTAACCTTGTGATGCTGATGTGCCAAGTCTCCAGACAGGCTGCTTACCCAGCAAGAGAAATTGATTGAGAAAATGTCTTACTTGAGCCTGTATCAGTTCCCTTTGATCTCCATGAAGCAAAACTATATTTCCTGTGACAAAGTCTTGCAAAATATATTTCTTTGGGTAAATGTCATCTTTCAAAATGTACCTTCCAGGAATTGAAGTTTAAAAACTTAAGCACCCAGGACTTTAATGTTAATATGTGAACTATTAGAAAAAAAATAATCAATAGGAACCGTGAAATGTAAAGACTTCATGTCTCTAAAAATAATACAATATTTTTGTCATTTACAAATTATTATTTTTTTAAAAGAAAACCCACACAAATTTGAAAAGGAAATATTTAAAGTGGATTTTGTTACATATGATGTATTGACATTTTTGTAAAAATAAAACTGCATAGCCAGAGACTAAGCTATAAAACTGGACTGTGGTGTGTATTTTGCACAAGACAGTCAAGTTTTATATTTTAAACAGCTGCTTTATATGGAAATATGAGTTAGAAGCAGAAATGTTTCCTCGAGTCTTTTTAAGACTCATACATTTTGGGATGACGGATTAAAAGTGGCTTGTAATAAATCCCTTTTTTGAGAAAAAAATGCAATAAAGTAAGAGAAGAACAGAAAAGGTTATTTGAAAATAACTAATGGAGAAATTCGGTAGAATCTCCAAGAATACCCAAGTTAGATGTCTAAACTGATGTAAGGTATCCCAAAGGTACCAGATTCCCAAATTAACAGAGTCAGGAAGGAGCTACAGAAACGGCACATGATTGCTTCTTAAGGGAGGGCTTGCAGTCGTTCATATACTCTTTTTCACGGTTGCAAATTTTAACTGTGCTTCATTATGAAAAGGGCTTCCAAGATTTTGAAAACTGAACCTCAGACAAGAGGAAGCTTGATTTTGAGGTCGTATCTTGAATTAGAATTTTAATTTCTCCTGTTGCATAAGAGTTAATTGTACTCACTCCTCCTATCTTTGAAAACAAGGAAACAAAGAGTTATTGTCCAGAGTTTTGATTCAATATTTTGTAAAAAAAAAAAAAAAAAAAAAAAGTGTAGCATGGATTTTAGGATGTTCTGTGAGAAATAAGATGTAAGAGCTTCCTTTTGCGTGTGTTATGTGTGTATCTGTATATAAACAGCGAACCACTTCTTCCCCCCAGGGTTGTACTGAAGTAGTGGATTTTCCTAATGTAGCACCTGAGGGCATGAACCTGAGCTTCTCCGTTCCCTTGGTTTCAAATAACGGAAACTACACATGTGTGGTTACATATCCTGAAAATGGACGCCTCTTTCACCTCACCAGGATTATGACTGTAAAGGTGGTAGGTAAGCATGGCTTGTCATTCGCAAGTGTGTGACACAAGGACACTGGGTTTGCTCAGGCTCTTAATGGCTTGTTATACACAATTATGAAAACTCTGTTTTTTTTAAAATGATACAGAATTTATTCATACTCTATGCCCAAAGCTGTAAGCAGGTCCATTCACACAGGAAGCATCCAGTAACTTTTGGTTAGCTTACTGCAAACGTGAATAAACACCCAGCATGCTAGGGAAGGAGAACACAACTGGATAGATGGTTATTCATGTGCTACCAGGGTCATCAGTTAGTCACATGGCTTTGGTTCAGGTCTCAGTCTTAGATGCATAGCAAGACGGAGGGAGAGCGGATGGTGGAGTATGTTTAACACGTTTATGTATACTTGACTATATTTCACCATATTTCTCCATACCCAGTCTTTTATTAGATAGGAGCACTACTGAGAGGCACTATACATGCTAGAAATCCCAAGTTCTGCTCATAACTTTCTTCTCTTGTAAATCTGCTGTCAGATTCTAAACACATTACCAAATTTAAAGGAAAGAAAAGAAGAGAGGATTATAAGAGTTTAACACAACACAAATAAAATCTAAAACAAATAATTCTGTAGCCACGATTCTTTTGCTTACTTTTGAGTTGGTAATTAATTCACATGGAAAAGAGAATAGATTTAGAATCTGTTTTAGAAGCCAGATAAATGATATAGCATTATATTCACATCAGCAGTTGTTTATAATGTATTTGCTTATAGTGCGAGGTTTTCTCTGTATTTGTTAAGGTAACAATGAGTATTCTTAGTCACTGATTTGTAGAAATAAAAGTTGACAGACACACAGTGCAGAAGTCATTCTTTTTTTATTATCGGATATTATATTTACATTTCAGATTTTATCCCCTTACTCCACTTCCCCCCACCACCCAGGAACCTCCTATTCCATCCCCCCTCCTCATGCTTCTATGAGGATGTGCCCCCACCTACCCCCCCACTCCCACCTCCCCACCCTCGAATTCTCCCCCCACTCGCTGTTCATCCTTCATGAACTAACTTTTAAATGATGAGTTCACTGTTTTTCTTTTTTATTGGATATTTTATTTATTTACATTTCAGATGCCATCCCCTTTCCTTATTTCCCCTCCCTAGAAACCCCTTATTTCATTCTCCCTTCTCCTTTTTGCTTTTATACCGTTTTAATTACATACAAGTATTGAGGTCAGTTCTAGGTTGAGGAACTAGCAATACAATAGATGCAAATAGTCAAGGAACAAGCAAGAGAATAAACACAAATAGTCAAAGAACAAGCAAAGCAATAAACAAAATTCTGTGAACACTCCTGTGATCACTTTTTAAAGCCACAACACATTGGGTATTTATTTAACTTCACGAAGAAGTTTGTGAGTGTATTTTACTTAAGTTGTTTTATGTAATTTATTCCTAACAGTGCAATTGTGATGTGAATTTTATTTATCATACTTAGAGTTATTTAAAAATTTCTTTTAAAAGTGAAATATACTCACATACATATGATTAATATATGGAGAAATCTGAATAAGAACCTGCTCAGTCTATAAACTCTTAAATACTGTACTAAGTCTGGAGAGATGGCTCAGTACTTCAAACCACTGTCTTCTCTTCTACAGGGCCCAAGCAATCTGATACAAGTTTCTGGCCTTCATAGGCACCAGACATGCATTTGATGCACAGGCATACTTGCAGACAAAATATTATTAAGCATAAAATAATAATAAATACATTTTAACAACATAGCACTGCAAAAGTTTTTCAACGTAATTTAACACATCTATAATACAGACCATACAAACAGCAGCCTCTTCATGTGTGGACATTTGGCTAGTAATCCAGTATCAATAAGTCAGACATATTATTAAGAACAGCGGTGTCCTTAAACTTTCCATAAAGATGAGGATTCACTTACTATTATGTAGGTCCCATACTAGACATTGTGAACTTTTGAGGGAAAAAATACTTGGATAATCAGTGTGATTCATATGCATGGTTTACAAATTGACAACAGGTAGTTTCACCTGTCAAATACTGTGAGAAAAGTAGCTTAGAGATTAAAATAGAAACAAAAAGAGAGGAAATAAGACATGAAAGCACTTATTTCTAATATGGCAAGAGACATCTTTGTCACTTGAGCATAGGAAATCAGCAACTCTGATAAAACAGTTTACCTTCCTGAAAACTCCAGGGGATTCGATATATTTTGTTTGGACTCTTGCAAAAGAAAAACTGTTTTTCTGTGCTCACAACACATCTGTCATGAATTGTGTGAATTTTCTACAGCAAGCAGTTTTTCAATTCTTTAAGATACTGCTTCCTAAATTTTGATTCATTTTTGGTGCTAACTGCCTGGAGATAGCACAGACCCTGCAGGCTGCCGGCTTCATCTTCAGAGAGTCTGAGGAATTTACATGCTCTTGGCTCAGGAACTGGGGACTAAGAGTAAATAACAGGGCACTATGATGAAAAATGCTCGTACCACCCATAGCACTCAGTAAATTAAAGGGCTTCCATGAGCTCTGTGTTAGCAATAAGTAATAGCGATAAGTACATATTTCCTATTACATCACATTTTGTTTATTTTCAATGAGTGAAATCCAGGAATTGAGCATATATTAGACTGTAGGCCTTCGCAAGAATTGACAAACTATGCCAGGAAGTTGAACAAGTTCGCCGCAGAGCTTTGCATAAGCCTAAATGATTTCACATCCTCCTTTTGCATTTCCTATTATAGGCTCACCAAAGGATGCATTACCACCCCAGATCCATGCTCCGAATGACCACGTTGTCTATGAGAAAGAACCAGGTAACTATAGGTGTGCTTCTCAGTTCTGCTTAGATTCTCTCACAAGAAGGAAAGCATAGCTTAGTGTAAAACAATAAAGATTACTTGTAAGGAAATGCACAGATTTAAAGTGAAGCATGATCAAAAGCCACAGCATGTAAGGATCAGATACTTCATCAATCTCAAGGCAGCCTGGGAGGTTTAGCTTCTTTGCCAGGGTCGTATCCTTTATTCTCTGCTCCTTGTCCTCCTCTGTGATTACTGTTTGGTGAAAATTTGACTTTACTCAGTCTTCTGTTTGCCGAGGCCGTAATAACAACACAAGTCAGCTTTTAAGCCTCTGCTTCCTGTTCCGAGCATGGAGCATGGAATCAGAGCTGAGAGTACCACGTGAAAAACAAATCCCTGAACACAGGACTCAGAATACCGTCAAATGGTCGCCATGTCTCCCTGGGATGCCGATAAGTTCTTCGTTAACCTTTTAATCTAGAAAGAAATCATTTATAAATCACCAAGGAAGAGATTATTTCTGTTCTTTTGACTGAAAGCCCCATACAATAAAGTAGAAAAAGTCACAGAAAAAAATCTAACACTTTTATACCACTACTATACGGTAAAACTATTCTACATCGAATGAAATATGTAGAAATGTGGACTGACAGTTAGAGAGGCAGAGAATGTGTGGGTAGATTGCCAAGAAGGGAAAGTTCTCATGAGTTTTCATGTATGATTTGCCTTGTAAGAGTATAGGGCATGTTAAGAGGGTTTGCCATCCTCAGGTGGACTTCAGTTTCTAGAGTTACTATGGAATTTGTGTAGTCGTTTGAACAATCTTGCCACTGCTGAAGTAATATCTGTCAGTTATCCTAGTATGCTTCATCTACTTAGCATGCCACACCTCAGAAGCATCCCTGAACTCATGTTGATTTTACCTTTCCTAGTAAAACAATTGTTTCAAAGTCTATAGAGAAAAATCAGAGAAGCCACATATTGGAGTAGAAGGTCTGGAGTACACGTTAGTCTGCCAAACCCAGGACAATTAGAGGCGTCTTCAGAGTCTAGGCAATAGTGAACCACGAAAATAAACACAAAGCAGAATTATTCTCAGCAGACTGGAATGTTCCAATCCAGGTCCAATCCTTACCTAGTCCTTACTAACAATATGACCTACAAATAACGTTTAATATGTAGAAAAGTCAGCTTTTGCATCTGTAGGACAGTAACATTTTTAAAACTTCATGGTGTTTGATTATTAATAAATAACTAGGTGAAGAAAATCTTCCTTGGGAAAAAGGGGAGAGGGCAACAGAGAAGTAGAGAAAAAGTGGAGGAATATGTAACCTTAAGGATATTTTTTAAAGCTGTAGATTATAGATAGATATAGATAAGATATAGATATGATATGGAGATAGATAGATAGATAGATAGATAGATAGATAGATAGATAGATAGATGGATAGATAGATATTGTAGATAGATAGATATTGAAGTTATGCCACTTGGGGTAAAAATGGTCCCCCACCAAAAAAAGAACATAGACTACTTAATAAAAACCCCAGTGTCAGACATAAGAAATATTTTTTCAAGTTGATGGGCAGGAGAGTCCATAAATCTCCCCATGCAATACAGACTTTTGCTCTTTTCCTTGATTGCATCTCGGAAATTAAAAGTCAGGCCCCACTACTGATGATACAGCATACTTTGGACAGAAAACTTAGAGGAATCGATCTAAACCTAACTTGGGAGTTTCTTCCCTTAAACCTAGCTCTCATAATCTGGGAAGAAGATATGCAAGTTTCCAACGGAGAGAAGCAATGAGTAGCCCCATTAATCTGTAAAACCTATGAACTGCAATGGCACAACAGCAAGATCTTCCAAAGGTGCACTGATGGTACTTATATACCAGGGCTAAGCAACAGCCACCTAATTCAATTTAAAGTCTGCTCAAGAGGTCGGAATCCATGCCTAACTCTGTAAATATAGCCAGCTAGCGAGCCATCAAATGTAGAGGAAAACCTGCTACTGCCATGTGCCTAAACCAGTATAGTTTCTAACTTCTATCTAAATTCCCACAGCCAGGTGTGGCTCTCATCTCTCATCAGAGAAGCTTATTTTTGTCATGGACAAGGACATACTGATCAAAATGTCTAGGGCAGCTGACCATGGGGTGTACATCCACAGCTGCTATATCTATAACACAGTCTCTTCATGTAAGGCTCACGGAGTATATACACATGTAATTATAGATCTTTAATTTTAAGTAACTGTTTTGTAGACACCTCTCCATCTTCTGGCTTCTGTTATATCCTTCCTGTTTTAACTCTGTCAGTGTTTCCTGAGCTTGAATGAGGTAATGCAGATTCCTCATTTAGGACTAGCTACTCACCAGCCACTTACATTCTCCAGTGATAATTTGCCCAATGTTTCTGTTAATAACACCCATATCCATGCTTGTGCAAGCAAGCATGATTAAAATCAGGAGTGCAGTAGAAAAGGTAGATGAACTGTTTGGGGAAAGGTGTTAAAGAGAGTAGAGGGGTGGTGGTCATGGCACAATGGGAATAAACAAACTTTATTATATAACTGTATATGATTTTTTGAAAGGATAAAAAAGAAACAAAGGAAAACACGGACAGGTGTATGTATTCAGTACTACCAAGATCACAGCAATTATGCTAATCCTGACCTGATTGTTAGCACTGCTACCCCTGCTGTGAAACAACCTCATGTCTTAAATCATCTCAGCAACATAGCTTAGAACTGCTGTTTTAAACTAAGGTTCCTTTGGAGAGGAGGATTCCCTGGTCACTTTTCTTATGGAATGACATCACTCTGTTCTCCATGGACAAGGCCCCATCATCTACAGACTTTTATTGGTCAACGTGGTAGTTTGAACGAGAATAGTCGCCACTCCCATAGACTCATATATTTGAATTCTTAGCGCCCACTTTATGGAACTGTTTGGGAACAATTATGAAACATGATTATGAGACATGACTGGGGGAAGGCTTTGGAGTTTCAAAAATCCCATGTGATTCCCAGTTAGCTCTCTGTCTGTCTTGTGATTTTCCATGAGAAATAATTTCTCAGCTACTGTTCCAGCACCATGCCTTTAGCCCGCCACCATGCTTTCTCTTACAATGGTCATTGACTTTAACCTTCTGGAACCATGAACCCCAAATCAAATGTTCTCTTTTTAAACTTGCCTTGGTCATGGTGTTTTATAACAACTAAAAAAAATAATAAACTAAGGAAGTCACACTTTGTTTATGCCTTCATAACAAGATATCAGAAGTGGAGGAGGATTGACTTGAAAAGAATGTAGTCAGAGTTCTTCTGACATTTTAGAAGATATTTATTTAATGTTAAAAATGCCCATCCTTGTAATTTCATGCACACTTGCTGACTTCTCATCTTAGCTTTATTCTTTCATGTGTTTGGTGTTGTAGTAGGTTGCCTTACAGTGGCTACTAGAGAATCCGACACATATAGTCATATGAAATATGCATATTGATGGATTAACATAGGTTAACTTTATCTATTAATGTTTTTAGGAGAGGAGCTGATTATCCCCTGTAGAGTCTATTTCAGTTTCATTATGGACTCCCATAATGAGATCTGGTGGACCATTGATGGAAAGAAGCCTGATGACGTCACTGCTGACATCACTATTAACGAAAGGTATCTTTGCTGCACGCAGTTGCTCTAGTCTTTGTCATTATAAGGTCTTGATAAATACTATTCAATGTACATGATTATTGTTTTTCTTTTAAACAATTAGCAAGATTTTTAAATCTTCAGGGTCATTAAACTTGCAATCCAATTTCACACACTTGCCAGATTGCATGCCAAAGTTTGAAGTTACATTGTTTTCAGACTAGATATCTTCATCACAGTGAACCCACAGTACAGGCACCAGATTGTCTTAAGCTCAACAAACTTCCCATGTTTCTGATTCTCACTTAGAAACATAAGGAGTGTATTTTCCACATGAACAAAAAGATGAATAAGAAGAAAAAATTTTGGCATGAGGTTCCATGAAAGTATTGTGTTATCTTTCTCAATCCTGGAGTGTGAGTCTAAATACTTGGTCTTACATATTTGTCTCTTCTATTAAAGTAACCACATTTTTCCTACCGTCCCTTGATACTTAAGAATTACTTATCAAATATTAACCAACTACATTTTTGTTCTTTAAATTTTACTTTTAAAAGTAAATGTTCAAAATCCCAAAGAGCTAATTTTTAAAAGCCTATGGGTAATAATACATACCTCTCTTGATATAACAACGTGGGTCATTTGATTCTTAAGTAAACTTGATATTTGTAAGAATTTAACAAAGAAGAATGTACAGATCTCTGGAGACAAAAGATTTCTCCATAGTGAGGTATAAATTGCTAGAGAGAATTGGTTTGCTCCAGAAACTAATAAATCACAGTGGTCACATATGTGACAGAATAGTTGGGAAGACCCTAAGTTTGGTCACCTTGTGCAAACAGACCTTAACTAATTGAATTTCTACAATTCAAATCTTTTTCGTTCCTAATAGTAATATAAGTTTTTGTAGAAATTATAAAATGTCTACTTTGAACAGTTTTTTTTCTTACTTATTTCATTGGGCAAACCGTGACAGATCAGGAGTCTAAATAATATCTGATAAGTAAGTAATAGAGAAAAAGAGGATGTTACAGGAAGAATTCTTAGGGGATTCCTTCAGTTCAGGGGAATTAAGGGGCACTCCACAAAAGAAGCAGCGTTTGAATCAAACTTGCTAAGTTAAGGAATGAGAGGAAAGCTGGTAAAGAGAACGTTGTATGCATGGACCTGTATGTTTTGGAAACAGAGAAACAGAAGAAATGATGAACGCTTTAGCTTAAGGAGCAATTATTGGTCATTTCAAGAATTCTGAGCATTGCAATTCTCATCTTCATAATAAATGAATGCTTAGGATAGCAAAGTCATGTTATTCTACCTTGCTGTTAGTAAGATTCCACAGAGCAAGAAATTAGCATGGAAGAAAACAGTTGAGCCTCTAAATGAATGTTATGAATGACATTAAGTCTAATCTATAGGAAAATGTGGATATTGGTCAGCTAAGAGAGGGATATATTTAGATTCCACCCAGAGGGTTAGATCAAAGAGAATTAAATAAAATCTCGCTCTTAAACACAAAATACCTCGTTTTAAAGTTACTGGAGTTTGGATATATTTATTTCACAGCTCAGTCTTCTCGTTCTGAGCTATTTCTTCTCTTCCTATGTTAGGACTCAACTATGCAATTTCAACATCTCACAAAAAAGCATTCTGTCTGTGTTTGCAAGTCAAGCTTCCAGTGTCTCTGCACTGCAACACTTACTACGGGATTAAAATAGCTCACGGGAGCATTCATCGAGTTCCTATTCAGCCTTCCAAGTGTTCCCGTAAATTATTCATACAATACACTTCTTCAAAAAACAGCCAAGACATGCAAAGTTTAGTGACAGTGTCCAAAGTACATAGCATTAAATGACCAAAACATGCATCAAATCCTAAATGAGTCTGATCACAGACAATTCTTTGCAAGCTGAAACAGGCATCATGCCTTAGCATCTAGACCAAAGATGAGGTTTAGCTGGGAAGAAAGAGGTGTAGCGAGACTCTAACATTGGGGTTTGTCCACCATTACAGTAGTAAGTGGTATGATGAGAGCTTGTGAGCACCCCATCTGCCCTCACCCAGGCCTCTCGAGTCGCTTACTTCTGATTCACACAGTGAGCATATAGGCATTATATCTCACAGATATTTTTGATTTGCTTCTCCTTGTGTGTAGTGTAAGTTATTCTCCAACAGAAGATGAAACAAGGACTCAGATTTTGAGCATCAAGAAAGTCACCCCTGAGGATCTCAGGCGCAACTATGTCTGTCATGCTCGAAATACCAAAGGGGAAGCTGAGCAAGCAGCCAAGGTGAAACAGAAAGGTAATGGATGCACCCAGTCGATGCCTCTGTGAACTCTCAAAATAACACAGTGGTGAATAGGAAATAAAGGAGAGAATTTCTGCACCCGCATTGGACACAAAACAATGCGTCAGTTAAATGAAAAATCTTAAGAAAAAGTTTGTGATGATATCAGTATGTTGGTTCTGATACTGTCAACACCTTTGTTTCTAAATGTTGCTTGAAAAAAAAATCCTTGAATACATGAATACGATAATGAAACACGATTTTCTTATCTTAGCTAAGCATGAAAAAATTAAAAATATTCCAAGTGAACACAGATGTAAGAGAGTTGCTAGAATCACATATGACACAAAGATGCCTTCAGAAGTAACTGAAAGAAGGATTCACGAGTCACAAAAATGATTGTGCCACATGACCTCATCCCTTGGGAATTTTTCCTGAATTATGCACCCAGGGCTATTCTTAGAAATATATGAGAGACTGAAACATAATTAGCAGTCATGTATTTGTGTAACAGCAGTTATGGAGGGCAGAGAATGTTAGTTAATTAATATTAATTCTCATAAAATTTCAAATTCACATTTTAAACATGTATCAATATTTAGGCAGTTTTATAATGTTATAATTGATAAAATAAAACTTACTAAAATATGATTTAGTTGTATGTTAAAATAATTTCTACATTAACATCTGTATTTTCTTTAATAAAGAAATATTATAAATCTTTCTTGTGTGAGCTGTTGCTCCTAAAACTTATTGCCCCAATTTCTCTTTGGGTCTTGCCCCTAACACATATCCCAACCAATTGGTCCCTTCCAAAATATTTCCCAGTGGTATGAAGTAAAGTTAACAGTGACATCACATTGTAATTATGTCATTCTTAAGCATCCTAGCCCCTCACATTTGATACAATTTATAACATTTATATACAAAATGAAAAGGCTGACATTGTTGCATTTGCATCGGGCTTGAATTCCCTTTTATTATTTTATTTTTATTTTTTTTTAAGCTGAGCAACAAGCAAGACACAAGCCCTTTTGCTCCAGATTAGAAAGAAATTGTATATGGTTTTTACAAAGACTTAAAGAATTTGTTCAGGATGCTCCATTACTTCCAGTCCTCAGAAGTCACTGTAGGGATGGGAGCACAAGATGCCCACAGCGTCAGTGCCCTGCCCTGTGGATACTGCAGAATCACTACTGTCTTACCACATTGGATATTTTTGCTCTAGCATCATTTAGCCTGATGAAACCCTAGTTTCCATGCGGCCGAGCTCTCTGATGTTGGAAAAGGCAAACAAACACCAACTGAGCCTTATTTGGTTTTTGATAAAAATGGACAAACCAATACCAGTACCTCTTAGGTTGTTTAAAAATGCTCGGAACCATCATTGTTATTAATCCATACTATCACCTGTTCAATAAATGCTAGCTCTTATTTCCCCAAGGATTTCATAGGCATTAATTGCCCTCCCCAAAAAAACCCTGTAATCAAGTAAATATTATTATAGTCTAGGTTATGAAATAAATCAAATTACTTTGCTCAAGACCTATTAGAGCCCTTAATATTCAACATTCCAAACAGAGGTCTTCAGGGATTTATATTGCTGCAGGCTGGGCATTTTCAATTGTGTTAGAATCCAGATTGCTTAAGTCCAGGGAATTTGGGAGCTGTCTTCTAAGGCATGTACTCTACAGAGCAGTAATGAAAGATGATTGACATTGCTAACTTATCATAGAATAGTACCAAAGCATAGATAAAATAATGTTTCACGTGTGGGACATGCACAAGCATGTCTGCCAGCCCACCTGAGTAG
The DNA here is from genome assembly GCA_030674055.1 of Rhabdomys pumilio. Lineage (NCBI taxonomy): Eukaryota > Metazoa > Chordata > Mammalia > Rodentia > Muridae > Rhabdomys > Rhabdomys pumilio. The sequence goes on from JANHMN010000011.1 coordinate 12,213,699, forward strand.
CTACAGTAGCACAGAATTGCTCGCTCTGAGTGTAATGCTGACAGTGATGGAAACAGTATAGGGTTGTGAAGGCTCACATGACCCCCCTGATCAGTGAGTGCTGACACTTGTATTTTCCAACTGTACTTCATCAAGACGATGACTGAAAGCGCAAACTGGTGGCCCAAGCTTGTCATCCATGTAGAGACTAAGGCAGAAAGTGCAAGAGTTAGGTCAGCCTTAGCTACATAGCACATCCTGAACTACCTAAGAACCTGTCTCTAACAAACAAATAAACAAATAAACAAACAAAAAACGTGACAGGAAGAGGTTAACCCACGAATGAGAAGAATTCACTGCAACAGTCTTTGTTGAAGGCACATTTCATTTATTTAGTTAAAGTACTACATAAACGTATGAGAGAGCTAAGGCAATCATGTCAAATGTAAATGTGTGATTTTATGATCAGAGAGTGGCAAGGGCTAAGGAGATGCATGTGCTTAATCATAAGAGAAGCCTCCAAGCCAGTTGCTAAGGAGGTTTGCTATTGCACACTGCCACCAACAGCACACGGAACCTTCATGTGCTCTCCTTTCTCACCAGTGTTTGGAGATGTCAACTGTTAAACTCTCCCCGTCATAGCATGTGAACCTTTGTGACTCACTGCACTTGGTCTCTGAGGCGTTGGTGGTGCTGAAGGCTTTGGTGTAAGCTCATCGATCATTATTCATTCTTTCTGCAAGGCCATTAAAAGTCTTCAGTCATTTTTAGCTGGGTCATTTCTTCTAAACTTAATGTGATGCACAACTCACACTACACACATACATACAGCACATGCAAACACATGTACATGCCCACGCATACAAGCACCCAACGCAATCCTTTGTTAACTATAAAATTTTTAAATGTTTCCATCCAGCTTGTGAATTGTGAATTTATTAATTTTTGAAAGATTTGTTTTTGCCTGTGTGCATGAGTGTTTTGCCTGTATAAACACACACACACACACACACACACGTGTGTGTGTGTGTGTGTGTGTGTGTGTGTGTGTGTGTGTGTGTGTTCAGAGGCCAGAAAAAAGACATCAGATCCCCTGGAACTGGAGTTAAAGCAGCTGTAAACCACCACATAGGTTCTGAGAAAAGAACCTCAGTCCTCTGAAAAATCAACAGTGCTCTTAACTACTGGGCCCTATGAGTTGATTTTATGATAAGCAAAATTCTTAATAATTTGGAGAAGCTCATTTTACCAATCTCCTTTTTTATAAATCGGTACTTTCTGAATAATGTACTTACTTTTTTTCTTTTGTGTTACATCAAAAGGTGTTAGGCTCTGTTCAGAGATTTCTCTCTTCTGTTTAGCTTGTGTTCCATCTCAGACTATAGTGTTGAGAGTATACATTGCAGATTGACATCTGAGATTGGTTTTGTTCTCTTTCTCCCCAGAAATGATTGTTCTGACATCATGTTGAACATGTTTCACTTTTTTTTGTCTTGAACTGTCTCAAAATTTGGTCAAAAAAACCCAATTAGGACTCTATTAAATTTGTGAGGAACATTGATTACAACAATATTGGGTCTACCACTCTATAAAGATAACGGAGCTCTGTATATGGTCTTAGTAATTTATTTAATCAATTTAGAAAATATATGAGTGTACAGAACTTTATTGAATAGTATCAAATTTGTCTCTAAATATTTTAATTTTAGGCTACCAGGTTATTTTTAATTTTTCTTCTCTAATTGTTTATCAATAAAGCATACAAATAGAATTAATTGATTTTTATGTACTGATCTTTATCTGATCTACCCAAATTAAGTAGTTGTCACATTTTTCATTTGTCTCTCTCGTCTTCTTTTTCCTTAAGACATTGCTTTCTTGTATCAGTTTTCTGATTGTTCTCAAAAATGGTCCCTCTTTCTCCTAAGTTGGGATGTACACTCATGGATTGTTCGTATCATTTCCTTACAATCTTTTCATAACCTACAGAGACTTTGGTGACTTATTTTGTCATAAATGATTCACACTACTTTTGAAGAATGCATTTTTCAGATTTTGTATTTCTGCTTCACTAGGATATCTCCATTGTCTTCACAGTGTTCATTGTTTTTAAAAAAAAAAACCTCTACTGACACATTTTCATATGAATTTTAAAGTGCTTATCTAGCCGATAAATCATCTTTGCCAATTCTGCATTCTATTTTTGCGTGATATTTTGATGCTTTTACTTTTCTCCTATCCCGTATTTTGTCATTATTCTGAGCCTCATAGATATATTTTGTAAAAACGTTGAAATTTATTGCAGCCAATGGTTAACTTGTTTACATTGTATGTCTGCCTCTTTGGCACCCACTGTTTCTTTGTTCCGATACTGAGCCTCTCTGTTCCCTTAGACCTGCATGCGCCCTTATGGTTGGTCATTTCACAGACACTCTTTATAGGACACTGTAAGTGTAAACCCAAGTGTCCACAGTTTTGCATTTGGCCACAAACAGAAGTTAACCTCATGCAGATATCTAGAGTTCACTTTCTACTTAGCTCTTCTCTTCTTTCTGTTACTTAGTTCTTGAAATTCAACACAGTAGTCTCTATCCTCGTATCTCTCACTAGGTAAGAACAACTGCCACCTTTTCATGACTTTCCCTTCTGAACCAAACTCCAAAGCTTATCTTTGGTAATTTTTTAGGAAAAAAATAAAAAGACATAATGACCATAGGCTTATCTCAGCAGTTCTCCGGTGTAAAAAGCAAAGCAACATTATCTGGAGGGATGATTATTTCAGGATCAGCTTCTTCTTCAGTCGCCAACAGGAAGGTCAGAGGTTGTCAAAGCCATCAGACTCGCAGATCAATTCACAGATCTCTGTTTTGATTTTCATTTAAATCAAACACACTTTTCTTAACATTTTAGACAATGGTCATCACCACAATTTCAAACATTATGGTGAATTTAGTACTGACTAGCCCTGGGCTCTGCAACAGGGGACATTTGAAAGTCCAGGCTGCTGCCATGTGAAGGGAGAACTCAGTAGATTCCAAGCCAACCGCAACAGTGAAGATAAATAGCTTTGATTGCCAAGGACAAAGATTATTGTAGAGCCAGCACCCCAAACAGGGGACAGGACTAGCTTGGGGTTCTGCAATCTTTTAACAATGATGGCTGGCTGGGCATATGAGCTTTAGAGCCAATTTCTAATACAGAACTATGAAGTGAATTCTCATTTGGAGAGTAAAAATGAGCAAATGTCGACATTTGGCTACATTCTAATTGAGACTTCAGTGGAATCGATGAGAGCCGGAGTCCAGCACAGGCAGATTGCATCACTCCTTTCTGTTCTTAAGCTGTTTTGTTTGAAAGTGCATCAGCATGCAATCATTGTGCCGAATGCCAAGACCTGCAGGGGGAAGGACACAAAGTATAGGCTAAGGGTCACTCTTCCCTGAAGGTCAGTCCATTTAAAAAGATAGCCCTATAGAATAGACCTGTGAGCATTTCCAGCCTTCTCAAAAAGGAAACCCAGAAGATTATTTATTTTAAGGGCCAATTGTTATGTAGTGTTAGAGAATCTTCATTAACAACAACAACAACAAAAAATAACTATAGAAAACACAATCTGGAAATATGATCCATATCATTGGTGATAGAAAAGAAGTTTGGAAAACCCAAAGTAAAAGACACAATAGAAATATGAGATGCCAGAGAGAAATTGATGGGCTAATTGATCTTTCAGTCATTGAGCAAAACCTCTATTGACATTTAGAAAAACACCAACCCATTTAAAAAATCTTTTTCTTGGGGGCCACCATGGGAACACACCTGATAACAATATTCAACTGTCCAGTTTCAAAGTTCTCCCTGTAGTAGATATGTAATAGCTAGAGTCGGGTCATTGAACTTGAAAGTCGAGGGTTTAATCCCGAAATTTGAGAACTTTGGACTCAGGTCCAGGCTACTTACCATGTTTTCATTGGGATAAAATATCATGTTAAAGGTAGTTTTCACTCCCACCAACAATCAATAATCTAATGCCTTGATTGCATTATGCAAAGATATGCTTACTTTTGGAGAACCTGTACAGCAGTCCAGCTCTGGAGAATGTTCTCCCATGCCTTGTCCTAGCAGACACTTGCCACCTACAATATTCAGATGCTTACAGCAGCTTTCTGTATGCTGCCTCTCCACTATTAGAGTCTGCCTGCTGCAGTCTTACTCCTCAATCAGCTGTCACACTATCTGCTTTTAAAATGCACCAGTAAGAGTTGTTAAATTAACCAAATGTATTACTCCCTTATTTTTTTTTCCTTCCTGGATTAGATTTTTTAGCCCTTTCTCTCTCCTCACAGTGCTGTGTCCCAAGGTTCTGCCATATACATGCATTATAAAAATGAAAGTCATTAGCAAACCAACCTATACTAACTCCTGCTACATATCCAGCAACCATTCTGTATCTTCCTCAAACTCGTCAGCTGTAGTACCATAGCCAATCTAATAAGTGAATGATGTTTCTGCCATTGATTGTAAAACTGGACTTCTTTGGTTGTCTTAATGAGTGAAAAACAAATGAACAAATAGAGTAATATGCTGTGTCTGGAAAAGTTCATTGAGATCCCAAGAAACCAAGAGATAGGACAGACAGAAAGAGTTTCCACATGGAAGGGTAAGAAAGTCTAGTTTAGCTGGGAGTGGGAAGGGTTTGGGAAGCAGGCCTGTTGACTGACTGCCATTCGATAAATGCTGAAATAAAATCATAGAAAGAAGAGTAGACATTTCAATGCACAAAGTTCAGGCTAAAAAAGAACAGCTTTATTCTTTAAAGATGATAGAAAATAAAGACTTATGCAAATGAACTTGGAAAATAAACTGAAGAAAGACATATTCTGATCAGAAGGCGTAGCCTAGTCACAGCATGATGCTTGTTTCCCTGATACTGTTGAGAAAAGGGGGATGTGAATGAAGTGACAGTGACTGGAGACTTGGTTAGTAGAACAAGAGGCAGTGTTGTGAAGGCTTCTGAATTAATCCCTAGATTCTAATAAATTGAAATTTATCCTACTCCATCTCTAATACTTCCATAAAGCCTCTCTGTGATGCCCATCATGTAAAAATGTAAGTAAAGAAAGGAAGTAAGGAAAGAGTCAAAGGTGAGATAGTGAATGTCAGTCGCATAGAACTGTGAACTTGGGAAGTACTCAAACCAAATAACACTCGCCATTGGCCCATTTCTAGCCAATGAGAATACTAGCATCGAAGCTTTTTTTTTTTAAAGTAACAAAAGAAATTAACTTTTTTTTGATACAGATGTTAGAAAGAATATGGAATCAAAATTAATAAACACATTACGATTTTTTTTTTTTGCCAAGTTGCCTTCTTTGTTTCTTGGGAGCACACTGCAAGAAATAATTAGTACAGGATATGATACTTTCAAAGATATCATTGACCCAAAACTGTGGCACATTGCTGCAGTCTCAGTAAACAGGAAGCTGAAGCAGGAAGTTGGTGAGTTTGTGTCGTATGGCAAAACCATCTTAACTTGTATATGGCTGGGGATATTCCTCAGTGGTAGGACCTTTGCCTGCATGCACAAGGCCCTATGTTAAGTTGAATTTGATAACCTTCCTGGAAATCTTTCCCAATGATAAGATCTTATTTTATTTTGTATATGGGTAGGAATCTATTTAAATTACTGAGTAATCTAGAGCACTTTCTGTGACAGGAGCTATAAGTAACAACAAGCCGTAAGGAAGTGGGATGCCTGAGCTACTGTCATATGGCCTCTGCTCGTTAACTTCTATGCGTCAAGTGCCTGAATTAGTTGCATGACTGATCTAGCCATTAAGACTGTCGTGGGAAACTGTGATCACTAAATAGAAGTTAATTATCATTATCATTATTATTTTATCATTTGCTATAGTCATACCGCCAAGGTACACAGTAGAACTCGCCTGTGGTTTTGGAGCCACGGTCTTTCTGGTGGTGGTTCTCATCGTGGTCTACCATGTCTACTGGCTGGAGATGGTCCTCTTTTACCGGGCTCATTTTGGCACAGATGAAACAATTCTTGGTAAGTAATGGAAGTATGCTGCAAATCACTTGTCTCACCATCTTCAGATAGCAAGTTTCCTTAACAGATGACCTATTATGATCAATAATATTATCTCTTACTTTAGCTCTTTCTAGTAAGAATAAATCTTTCCAGGGTGCACTGTTCACCTTTCTTAATAGATATGTGGTTTAATCTAGATTAGCATCGTCTATACAAAAAATATGATGTGTAATACACATGAAATTTACAGCTTTTCCCCTATGGCTCAAAGAGCACAAACAAAAAAAATAAATATTTGATTCAATCTTCCGTCATTATTATTTCAGAATTAAAATTGTTTTCAGACATTAATGAGCTACTCTGAGACCTTTTTGGCGCTGAACGTACTGAAAATTCAGAACATCGCTTTGCAGTCATGGCACAGCTCCGTTCCAACAGCTGCATCCCCGTGGTCAACACACACACGTGATCCGTGCTTACTGACAGGACAGTTCAAGTTCACAGTCTTTTGTTTTGCTTTGTTTGCTCCTTTGTGTTTTGACACAGTGTCTCATTGTATAGCCCAGGCTGAACACAATCCTGAGTGCTGGGATTGCAGCCATGTGCCACCACATCCAGATGTAGGTTCACATGCTATACTCAAGGAAAGACCCACGAACCTACAATATCATGATCATCCAAAACACTTTTAACTGCACAAACAAAACCTGACTTAACCTGAACCAGAACTTACACTTTAACAATACCCCCAGATGACCCAAGAACACATTAGAGTTTAAAACCACCAACAACAACAACGCCAACAAGACCACCAACAACAAAAACGTTCTAATGTGTATTCCTGGCAGAAATTTTCTTGACAGTATGAATGAGACATTTGAATCTATACTGATAGAAAAGGATAAATAGACCTGGACATAAGAGTCTATCTAATTCAACATGCTTTGGGTAGAAATACATAATCTATGTTTTTAATGACTCATGAATTTTGTTAAGCAAATTTAGGAAAGATCAATATACTGAACCTAAACATAGCTTATTTCTAGTTCTTTCTAGGTATAATTTACTCAGTTTCAAAGTCTTTCTCAATTTTATTAGTGGGTATTTTTTCTAGAACACTGAGTAGAAATTTCTTGCCTGACATTAGCCCTTAGCGCCTATGATGCTCAACCCTGTTCAGTTAAGTCCTAAGGCAGTCTTCACCTGCTGTAGGGTCAACTCTCTGAGACGAGAGTAGAAGCTACATCGCATGCCATTTGAATTCCCATGCCCGTTTGGCATGAATAGTGTCAACACTAGAAAATTACACATTTTTTTATAAATATAAAAATTTTAAAAAGGAAAGAAAATAGAAGAGAAAAAAGAAAATGTCCAAAATTCAAAAGTTAAGGAAAAAAATAACAGTTTGAGAAGTTTTTCTAATTTATATTGGCTATGTGTTCCTTTTGCTAGATGGAAAGGAGTATGATATTTATGTTTCCTATGCAAGAAATGCCGAGGAAGAGGAATTTGTGTTGCTGACACTGCGTGGAGTTTTGGAGAATGAATTTGGATACAAGCTGTGCATCTTCGACAGAGACAGCCTGCCCGGGGGAAGTAGGTATTTCTGATGAGTAGCCATGGTGCCACCCTGAACAGAACGTGGATCCTGAGCTTTGGTGCACAAATGGGTTAAGTAATGGTATTCAGATTCTGAACATACAACTCCTTCAAGTGATCGAGACTTCTACAGAGAAACAGCCTCAGTGTAAGGTGCACGTTGTTCCAATTATGGCTTTTAAAAATTCCCTTGTAATCTTTTTAAGTACTCTTTTTTCAGAAAAAAAAAAAAGCCAGTCCTTAGGAAGTCTATCTCACTGAGAGGCAGATGTTTAAGAAGTGTCAGGCTGATGTGCACTAGTGTTATATATATATATATATATATATATATATATATATATATATATATATCTTTTACAAACAGAAAGTATAGAAAATGATACTTTACAAAGACTGGGGCTTCCTCAATTTGATCGGAACTGAGTTGCAAGACAGAAAGCATAGAGCATTTCCCTGTTAATACAATATGCCCTGTGCTCTTTCTCAGTGTTTTCTCACATCTGTGCCAACAAGCTAGTGTCACTCAAATCTACCTTTCTTGTTTGCATCTCCTTTTCTATTAGTGTGTGTGTTTGAGTTTTAGCTTAAAACGTCCAAGGCCACTGCATTCTAGCAAGTTTTACAAGGCAAAGTTTTAACTACTGAATATTTCTACAAAGCCAATTCCCCTTCTTTTTAAGTCCAGACAACAAGTAAAGTCATGGTTCATTTGGGAGATTTGTAGCAAGCACATGGGCAACCATGTTCAATCTCTCATAAGCCTCTCCTGTTCGGAATAAGGGCACTGCCTCTCTTCTGGAGCATGGCATGCTCTTTATTGTTTTTGATTTTTATCCTTCCCCCTTTGGTAATATGTTCACATTAACTGTTTTATATGGTTTGGGGGTTTGGGTTTTAATGCATGGGTAGTTGATACCTGGGATAGATATAGTTTTCTTTTCATTTTGAATTAGTGTATCAGTCATCTTATTTGCTAAACCATCACTCAAAGACGGTGCTTGTCTTCTACAGATGATTCTCCTTTAGTGTTTTTGTATCATGAACTGATCGCTTGCATGGTTAAAGGCAAAATTCCACTCATATTACTTCTTACATCGCCCAACTCATTCATGCTCCTGTTTATCCCTCCACACAATTTATCATAATATCTTATCTACTGTGTGAAAATGGATTCCAAGCTCTGCAGTGTACATATGGGCAAGACCTTCCACAGAGTGCTGACACTCCTTTGAAGAGTGCATAATCATTCTTGCATCTTGCAGGGCCTGTTCCCTTTAGGTCCTTTCTGCTGCTCTTCCTGGGGCCACTTTGCCTTTGGACTTCTTTCTATACTTATACATGTATACATGGTCAGCCACCAGTGGAAATGCTTAGAGTAAAGACATAACCCGTCCCTGGATTCTCCCAAGAGCTGCACATGTTAGATTTTAATTGGCAAGTCGTTCCCCATTACTTCTGCACCTGAGAAGATTAAGAATGAAATGACTGCTGGAAGCAGGTGGAATGTGGTTTCACCACACCCACACCGCTGCACTGCCTGGAGCTAGTGAGTGTCTCTCCTCTGGGTGAAGGATTATGTGGGTCTCCCTCTGCATCTGTAAAAAGATAGATTTGTCCCAAGAATTTAGTGACAGGAATTAATCAGAGCCCTTGAATAAAATTAGGCTGTATTTCCATTTTCCTCGCTATTTTTTTTTCAACTTGGAGAAAGCAATTGAAAGTTAGTGAATGCAAAACACATCAGCTAGCAGTAGCTGACGAATGGCTGCCCGGTGATAACTGGAGGTTAAAGAGAAATATGCATGTTGTACTTTCATCTCCACAGCAGAGAAAACTAAAGAGCTGATGTGGGATACACTGCTGGCCAAGATGCCATTTGCTTGAGTTACTAATCTAGCAACAGTGACATCAGTTGGCATCAGGAAAGTACACATCAGCAGAGAGAAGGGAGGGAGAGGGAGAGGAGGAGGGGGAGGGGGAGGGAGAGGGAGAGGGAGGAGAGAGAGAGGCAGAGAGAGACAGAGAGAGACAGAGACAGAGACAGAGAGAGACAGAGACAGAGACAGAGAGACAGAGAGAGCCTCAAATTCAATATTCCCTGGTGTTATCCTTAGTTAGCTGCCCCTGCAACTTGGGGCTTTGACTCTGCAGTACATATTTTTTGAATACTTTTCATACAAGATAGTTTATTCTTTCAGGAGGCTGTTTAGGCTACAACACTATTTGAAGAAACTGATGTCTCCACGATATTATCTATTCCATCTGGTTCAAATAGTGCTTTTGACGACTGGGTAACAACAGTCCACCATATTTCACCATATTTTGGTTTTAGTTTATTTGGAAATGTTTGGGGAGTGGGGCATTTATGTATGACTCTATTTCCCTCAGCAGAGTGATATTCTGGGGACAGTGTGATTATATTAAAGAGGAAGTCACTAGGAGTGTCACTGACAAAGCTGTTTCAGCCTTGATTCATTCCCACGCTGTAGTTCCAGAGCTCCCTGCCTTCCATCCTTCAGCACTTGTGTGTCAGGGAGTTCTTGGCCAACACTAATCCCCATGGTGTTTTCTTTCCCAGTTGTCACAGATGAGACCCTGAGCTTCATTCAGAAAAGCAGACGACTCCTGGTTGTCCTAAGCCCCAACTACGTGCTCCAGGGAACACAAGCCCTCCTGGAGCTCAAGGCTGGCCTAGAAAATATGGCCTCCCGGGGCAACATCAACGTCATTTTAGTGCAGTACAAAGCTGTGAAGGACATGAAGGTGAAGGAGCTGAAGAGGGCTAAGACGGTGCTCACGGTCATTAAATGGAAAGGGGAGAAATCCAAGTATCCTCAGGGCAGGTTCTGGAAGCAGCTGCAGGTGGCCATGCCAGTGAAGAAGAGTCCCAGGTGGCCTAGCACTGACAAGCAGGGTCTCTCCTACTCATCTCTGAAAAACGTATGAAAGGGAAAGTGAGGGGGTGAAAAGAACAAAGGGGCTCATGGGAGGAAGGGCCCCCTCTTCCCTCCTAGGCTGTGGCTTCATAGACAGCAGAAGAGTCCTGTCTAAGCCCCCTCGGAGGAGAACATTCTGGAGACGGTACGGCTGATAGCTCTGCTTCTCAGCAAAGCTAAGGGTTACTGTGATGGACTCCCCAGTCCATCACTAGTTCTAAAAGCCATTCTGATCTTTGCAAGTAAAGATGTGTCTGATGCTTCCTCCACCTCTGTTCTTCCTTCTTTTCTAATCTTGTAAAAAAAATCTCACCATTATGGAGCCGCTTTGCCCAGTGACTCAAAACTCCACTTAAAGATATGTTACCTGCTGACAGGAGTACTCCCTGTTTCTCAGTAGGACCGTTTTTTAATTTTCTTTTATTTTCCATCATCCATTAAGCATGTTATCAGGGACTAAATCTGTGTGAGCTGAGGCTAATTCACTCGTTTGCTTCTGTGTCTGTTGAATCCACCACCTTAGTAAGACTAACAGTCAAACTACAGCTGTTCCTCATGACTGATTTCCTGGCATACTGCCTTCCTGCTACTAAACCCCATTTGCTCTCATCTCAGGTAATGGATATCATATTTATAAACTTGAAAAAGCTGTGGCTTTTGTTTTATCATAGTAATTTCTCAACTGTCTACAGATAGACAGGTGTATACTCGTCCCTTCATCTCCCAACATACTGGATCTATCATTCATATCTCATAGGCAGCGCCACACTTGACACAGTCTGAAGGGAAGCTTTTAATGGTGCTAATGGAGAGTGATAAAAATCCAGAAATGCTCTCAGGGCATTTTTTCACATGGAAAGAGAGAACAGAAGAGAATGCTTGTAGTTTGATCGTTAATTACGACCTTACTGATGGGAAAACCTGGAAAGTGGTTAATCATTGCTCATTCACACACCTCTTCATTATGAAGCGGAGGTGAGAGGTACTGAGTTTCCTTTTGGCATTACTATTCCAAAAGAATGACTATTCACAATAATTAATTGGCCAGTACCTGTAGTACCTTGCTCCAAATGAATCACCCTGCAAGTCACTGGTAAGAAAGTGATTTTATTAGTTTCAAGCAGAATTTCACTAGTCCTCAGACTTGTAAAAGTGAAAGTCAAGTGCAACATTGACATTTAGAGAGGCCAATTTCTATTTCCTATCTAACATGTGTATATATGTATATACACATATACATATATATGATCTCTGTACACATGAATTTTATGTGTCTATATATAAAGAGAAATATCCACAAATGACATGTATGTGTGTATATCCACCTGCCTATAAATTATCTATGTGTATTATTTGGGGCTATACATAAAAGATAGATTTCAATATCCATTGAAAAGAAAGATTTCAATATCCATTGGCAAAATATGAAAAGTCAGTAGAACTAGTGTCCAGTCTTTAAATTATGATAATAGTGTCATGGTTTGGGGTTGATGTTTTCATTTCCTTCCTGTTCCATTTTTGAATTCCTGGCTCTCAGTGTATAGTTGTCATAGTTCTTGCCTCTCCTAAATTAATATGAATGACTTAATGCTTCAACAGTTGATCTGGGTTGTAGGGGAATCTCTTGTCTGTGAACCTCCCATTGCCACTGTTCAGCAGTGGTCATCTGATGTTGCCTGAGTTTCTCCTTTATTTTCTGAAGACCCATTTAGGATTGAAGTTATTATATTAAGCCATATGGACTGATAAGAAAACAGATATAGTTATAAAGGAGACCGAGTAACCTATGAAGCATGACTCATAATTTAAGGAAGACCCTATCCAAGTGGTGTTAATAATGTTAATAAGCAATTGTAAAATTATCTATTACTTTTAGCTGCTCATCAGTACTGAAGTCCACAGTAAACCATTCATTGCTTTATGTTAGAATTATTGATTACTTTAAATTGAAAAGAGTTCCCCTCTGACTCCTTGACTTAAAACTATGATATAGTGTCATTCTTGCATATAACCTTTTAGAAATGCTAATGCTTTTTCGGTATTTCACATAATTCTCATATCCACTAATAACCCTTTAATCACAGTACCAGATGAATTTCCACATAAGCTTTGAATGTTACTTCTGCATAGGCTATGGGAAAGTAAGGGCCGGGCTTGTCACCACAGGCTGTTCTCTCTGTACTGTGTAGTTTTTGCTTGGAGTCTGTATACATCCCAACCACTAATATGTCACGGCCATGTATAGTCCCCTCTTATTCGGAGCCCACTCCAGTGCTATAGCATAAAGCATATCAAATCTAAAGAACATATCTCATCCTAAGTGGACTTAATCGCAAGACCCTAGTCCTTGTTTCAGATGATGCTTCAAACAGAACAGCAGGGGGGGCACACACTTGTAGTGGATAAGAAAATATATCGTATCTCTTATTAAAAACATCCTCCAAGGTTTTAAGTTTATGATAATGAGAACTTCTGAACCCAGGTTAACAAAGAATCATGCTATATAGTGTGTATACTTACATGTGATTTATTTAATTCTCTTTTGTATCTTAGATGACTCCCAGAAATTTTAATTTAAAAAGTACTGTTTTGTATTGAGAAACAAAAGGAGCATTCCATTTGTTAACTGCCCGTTTGTTTCCATAGGTTTTAGTACTTAAAGACCATTTTTTTAATTTTATTCATAAACATTTGTATTTTCCATTTTCATTTGATGTGTATATTTACATATTTTTTACAATAAACCATTTATTTTCACCTTTGAATTTTATTTTGTGCATGTGTTTTATGTTCTTATCTTCATGTTTGGGCTTGAGAAGTAAGAGTAAAAAGAGTGATTATATTTATAAAAAGAAACTAAAGACATTATAATAGTTAAATATTTATTGAGGAAAGACTAAGAAAAATGTGAACTTTATATCAAGAGCATTTCCTTTGCATGGATGTGAAAGAACTGCTTAAATAAAATGGATTGTTCCGTGATCCAGGATGGGGTATACATGTATGAATCGGCAGATGCAGAAGCCACAGTTAGTGCTGCTTTAAAACAAAAGCACACTTATGTCTCTGGTTGTAGTTTCCAACTCTGCTAATGTACAGACAACTCTCTTCAATCACAAAAGGGTGAAGCCAGGATGCATGGACCAAACTCATGAGCAAACAGGTTTCACTCAGTTAATAAACAACTGTCGGGCAGGGTTGAATGATAACAGAGTTCTCTATTGTGCACAGATAGATCCCCCATTACAGGAAATACACATGGTATTCCATTTTGTGTCTGGATGTTTTCCACTGGATGAATGGTAACCAGTATTAAGTTCCTTCACCTTTCTATGGTGATCATATAGAAGACTCAATAATGGCATTGCGTGAGTGTCATCAACCTGTCTATCACTTGCTTAATTAAATGTCTTAAGACACCTTCTCCATCTAGTTGTGTCCAACACTAACTAGATATTTTATGCAAGCAAAATTTGAAGCACGGTATGAAAGACGTGCTCAGCACCTAGGCTTTTTTATTCGAGTGTTTCTTTTTAACGATTTTAAAAATCATTATGTGTTTATTTTCTATCCCCATGTGTGGGTGTGTGGGGTAAGTATGAGAGAATGGTGGAGACAGCTTGCAGGAGTCAGTTCTCACTCACGTCCTGCGCTGGGACTGAACACAGATTGACAGGCATCTTTGCCTCCTGAGCCAGCCTGACAATCACATTGTCCTCTTTCAAATGGAAATCTTGTACTTTCTTGAAAGATACATTTAAAAAAAAAATCCAGAAGCCCCAAGACAGTGTTTAAGATATGTGTTTTACTTTCATTCGTGGTTATCCCATTGAAAAAAATAGACATTTCCCTAATATAATTATTTTGATACGGCTACTATACACTTATGAGATTTGACTGCGTTAAGTTTCCTATGTTGAATATCTAGCCATATAATCCTAAGATTTCTCTTGATGCAGGTAAAACAGCAGAATCCTCCCACATGTGTTCTCTAATGTATTAAAGGCAATTTCATAAAATCTAAGTATAGGGAGATAGGACAAGGCAGTTACCAAAGTACATATGTGCACACGTGCACATCTGCATCCACACATGTGACTCTTGAGAACTGAAAACGTGTATTTATCTTTCAACAACAAAAACTGTCCAGTTCTCAGTTACAGAAGTTAAATTCACTCATTACCAAGTGAATCAGGGAGAAGGATGCTGATTTTTTTCATTCCTTGATACTTCATGAATACCAAGCTCACTGCAAACTCTCAGGATCTCCATAGGCTGAAGAAAGGTAAATACAGCCTCAATAATGACTGGCACACTGGTTGGCATATGTTTTAAAATTTTGGGCACTAAGAGTCACATGGGTGAACTTTCTTTCCCTTATCCATATTTTCTAAGCCGCTGCATCTCACAGTTAATAACTGCATTAATTTGAAGACTCCCTGCCCCCTTGGGGGCCTGTCCATATCCCACCAACAAACATAGAATGGTATGCTCTGCCAGAAGTCTTAATTAATGGATTGATTCTTAACCACAGTGGTGATTTTCACTCTTTAATTGACCATTAGGCTACTTCTTTACATACAGACACACACACACACACACACACACACACACACACACACACACACACAGAGAGAGAGAGAGAGAGAGAGAGAGAGAGAGAGAGAGAGGGAGAGAGAGAATTGAAACAACAAAGAAGTGAGGGTGTGAATGAAAGAGCAAGGAAAGAAGAAAACTTTGGTTAATAAATGACCAGTACTGTGTTCAAAATGGTAATTAAATACCTAAGATCTGCTGTAACTCAGGATGTGGGGAGGCAGTAATTCCCTTAATACTCTGCCAATCAAAGGTTCTGAAAAAGTAACTATGTTCATTGTTATTCAAAACATTATTCTAGAAGACATATATACAGATTGAATTACTCTTCACAGGCGTATAAGGGATGGGAGTTTTGAAATTAAGTATTGTGAAGAATAATAGGAAATAGCTGAAATCTCTTAACACAGAGGTGAGAAGAAAATTCAGTAGCATCACAATAGTGCTTAGATCCTGGGGACGTTTGAAGACCACCAGATTAAACTATGGAAATAAAAAAAAAATCCAAAACATGAAATTATTTACAAGCAGAGAAAGAGAAAGTCAGCTGGTTTTTGAAATAGTTTCTTTAATTAGAATTTATGGCAGGGGAAGATGTTTTTGTGGAGAACAGATCCGCAATGGAAGCGGGGATTCTGTAGAGAGACACTAAATTCATGATATCCCTCTTTCCTACTTTCTTTTCATTTGATAATTGTCCATTTGTTTTTCTCTTCTTTTTCCCCCATTATTCATTTATTCACTTTACATCCCAATGGCAGCCCCCCTCTCTTCCCAGTCCTCTCCAACACTCTCTTCACCTCTGAGACAGGGGAGGTGCCTTATAGGCTCCAATCCACCCTGGCATCTCAAGTCACTGCAGGACTAAGCACATCCATCTTCTCCCACTGAGGTTAAGCAAGGAATTCCAGTTAGAGAAACAGGATCCACAGGCATGCAACAGATTCAGGGAGCGCCCCTGTTCCATTGTTGAGGGATTAGCATGAAGACCAAGCTGCAGGCCTGCTACATATATGCAGGGGGCCTAGGTCCAGGCCTTGTATGCTCTTTTGTTGGTTGTTAAGTCTCTTCCAGCCCTCAAGTGCCCAGGATAGTAGATTCTGTTGGTCTTCTTGTGGAATCTCTATCTCCTCTGTGTTCCTCAGTTCCTTCCCCAACTTTTCCACAGGCTTTCCAGCTCTGTCTAATGCTGTGATTCTCTTCATCTATTTCAATCAGCTGTTGTGTGAATCCTCTCAGAGAACAGTTATGTTAGGCTCTTGTCTCCAAGCATAATGGTATCATTAATAGTGTCAGGGGTTGATTCTTCCCCATGGGATGGGTCTCAAGTTGGGTCAGTCATTGGTTGGCCATACCCTGAGTCTCTGCTCAGTCTTTGTCCCTGCACTTCTTGTAAGCAGGATACATACTGGGTCAAAGGTTTTGTGGGTGGATTGGTGTCCTCGTCCTTACACTACAAGTCCTGCCTGGCTACACGAGGTGTCCACTTCATGCTCCAAATCTCCCACTGCTAGGGGTCTCAGATGCAGTCACTCTCATAGACTCCCTGGATCCTCCCCCATCCCAGGTCTCTGGCACACTCTAGAGATGTTCCCTCCATGCCAAGTTCCATGCACTCCCTACATTTCAGTCCTATCTCCCCAACTCTCCCTATATCTGATCCCCCCTTTTCGTAGCCATTTATTTTCCTCCACCTTCGATGACTGTTTTATTTTCCCTTTTGAGTGAGATTCAAGCATGCCCCCTTGGAACCCCTTCTTTCTACAAGAAACAAATCTTCCTAATTGTCAATAAGAGTGGCATGGATGAGATTACTTGATTTCTCAACTGGGTAGATTATTTAGTAATGATACCTTATTTTTTCAAAATTTTTCATGCCCGTCTTTTGTGGACAGGACAATGGCCAACTGGGTTTGGTGACATCATTACCAGATGCTATGCTATCTTTCCATTTCCCTATAGATACGGTGGAAGCAGTGTTTGATTTCATTCAGCGGAGTCGAAGGATGATTGTTGTCTTGAGCCCGGACTATGTGACAGAAAAAAGCATCAGCATGCTGGAGTTTAAGCTGGGTGTCATGTGCCAGAACTCCATTGCTACTAAGCTCATTGTGGTGGAGTACCGTCCTCTTGAGCAACCCCACCCAGGCATCATGCAGCTGAAGGAGTCTGTGTCTTTTGTAAGCTGGAAAGGAGAAAAATCCAAACATTCTGGCTCCAAGTTCTGGAAGGCCTTGCGCTTGGCTCTTCCCCTGAGAAGTCTGAGTGCCAGCTCCGGCTGGAATGAGAGCTGTTCTTCTCAGTCTGACATCAGTCTGGATCATGTTCAGAGGAGAAGTCGTTTGAAAGAGCCTCCAGAACTCCGAAGCTCAGAGAGGGTGTCTGGAGCAGCGCCAGCCCCAGGCACCATGTCCAAGCACCGAGGGAAGCCCTCAGCAGCCTGTCGCTGCTGTGTCACCTACTGTGAAGGAGAAAGTCACCTCAGGAGCAAGAGCCGGGCAGAGATGCACACCCATCCCCAGTGGGAAACACACCTCTGTAAGCCTGCTCTCCAAGAGTCTGAAAGTCAGTGGATACAAAATGGCACCAGACCTGAGCCCACTCCTCAGATCTCAGCACTTACAGTCCACCATTTTACAGATTTATCCAATAACAATGACTTTTATATCTTATAATCACTTTATGTGGCGGGTGGTGGCTGCTATTTCTACCAACTCTGTTTGGGTCACAAACTTTTGGGAATAACTGACATTTTTAACCATTTAATAGACTATCAGATTTGTGTCCCCTTTTATTGATTTTTTTTAAAAACTATTTATTTCTAGGAGACAAAAGACCTGAAGCACCTGTATCCAGTTATTGCCTCTAACGGCCTTGGAAGAGCACACTCTTCTCGGGCCCTAGAAGGTCAGTATGTAAAAGTTGCTTAGAGTCCGATCTTGCCCAGTGGTTCAAAGGTAGTTAAAAACTGGTGTCTCTTTGTGATACGGGTCAGTGAAGTGTACTTGGGCTTTGGTACTCACAGGGTGTGTGCACCCAAAAGTCCAGGGCTTTGACACTCACAGGGTGTGTGTACCCCAAAGAATGACTTGAAAAGGAGCAGGTTCTGGTGGATACTGTAGGACAGAGGTCAGCAACAAGTCTACAGCACTTTTGCCCCCAAATCTTCCCAACAGGAATCCCTGTTTCCCATTGTCCCCTGTAAATAGTATGCTATTGGCTGTCAGTCTCAATAAAGGTATATTTTTATGCCATGTCTTTTGTACTAACATATGTTTAATGTCCTCTCCTAAATTTGCATTTTCTGGAATTTCTATTCAAATCTAAAAAACAGTACAGTTTAGAAAATTGAGATTTAGATTAGATAGTAAAGGTGAGGGATCTCTGTTGTTGTTTTATTTTTTTCTGATTTGAATTGGAAATCTATGGAAGTACCAAAGCTAGTGAGTGGGAATTCTGTGAGAAGTTGAGCTTAAGTAAGAATCTTGTTTTGTTCACATGAGAGCAGAAAAATTCAGTCCTAGCAAGGAACTGCAGCTAGACTTTGGTGCCTACAGCTTTTCTTCACAGTTCTGAAAACGGATGTTGAGTTCAAATTTCTCCAAGGGACAAAAGGTAAGAGAAAAGGAAAAAAAAAAAGAGAGCAGATGTGCGTTTACCACCCATGGACTTGGTTTAACACCAACACAGACAAAGTGCAGCTTCAGACAAGTAGGCTTTTTCTGCAGGCAGTCACATGCTAATAAAAGATACATGGCACTTTGCCTTCAAGCCAAGGACCTATCAGGAGCCCTTGAGCTTGTAGATAACTAAAGAGCATGTGAGTGTTTCCTCAACTCTTGTTGGTTGTTGCCATGTAACTTCTGCATGACAAATTGCCAAGTTGTTTTTTTTTTTTTTTTATGAGTTTCAAACATTAATATTTGAATGTATGCTTTCAATTAAATCCTGGCTTAAATTTGTAAAATAAAGTCAAAGAATCCAAACAAACAAACATAGAAAAAAATAAACCTTCATGTGTGAGCTCTATTCATCCTGAGGGTCACTTGTATGTAATCTCAGGCAAAAGTACTCAGCCAAAGAATGTAGGCTGAAATAGGGGTCCGAGTGCCTTGGGCAGCTCTGTCCTGGGGACAATACAAGTGAGAACATAGGAGAAATGTATGTTCCTTCCACAAGCTGAAAACATCTGGCCTTTATAACTAGTGTTGATCTGATGAATCCCTCAGCCCAAGAGACAGCTGAACATCCTGTCTCCTCTTTCATCTCTAGATGTTGCCTGCTTACTATAAGAAAGTTATGATCACAAAACCCAACGTTTCTGAAGAGAAGCATATCTAAAACAGTAGCAGGTGACATTAGATGAGAGGCATTACTTCCTTACAGTAACCCCTACTGCTAGTGAGTTGGGCCCAGAGCCAGCTTCTCAGTCAAAGACAAAGGGAGTAGTGCAGAGATAAAACACGTGTGAAAAGCTTTCATTTTATCTGTTTGACTAGAACTCCCACTGTCTAAAACATTCCTTATGATGGAGCATGTACCTAGCTATGACAGTCAAAAATGACTCAGCTCAACGCACAGTTCTCATTTCGTGTTGCATTACTTTTTAAAGAGATGTTCAAAGGCTTCATATTAGCCATCAGAAAGTGGATACTATACATGGCTCCAAATTCGATGAGGAGAGAGAAAGCTGTGGCTCACAACTATCTGTAACTCACATTTCTAGAGAATTCAATTACTTTTTACTTCTGGGACTCCAACACAAGAGCAGTGCACATACATGTACTTAGTACACACATACACAAAAAATAAAAGTAAGTAAATATTTAAAGTATCCGTAGATAAAGAAAAACTTCATGTATGTACACAATCAAAGATGATCACATGGGCCACTAGCCTTCATTTTCTCTAACCAGCTCTCCCTCGATCCTGATAAGTCCCTGTCCCAACGTCAAATCTTCAGAAAAACATCCCACACAAAGTACAGCTACCAATATGCGTATAGCTATAGGGTCATGCACTGGAGCAGAAGCCACTAGTGCCACTTCCCCAAAGAAAGATGACTCTGTCTAAATCCTGGGAGTTCAACAGCTTGTCTGCCATTATGCTAGAATATAGTTGATTTTTTCTATAATCACAACGACTATGAGTTTTAAGTGTACTAGACATGCCATGTCTGAAACAAAGTGTGCCATACCTCTGCCACAGTGTTGCCTAAGTTTTGGCACCGCTATTGATAAAGGTATCCTATTTAGGGTTGAGTATTCCCAATCATTTATTCTTATCAATTTGATTAGTTATGACTATCTGCACGGACTCCATCCCACTGTAAAAAGGAGATTTTCTGATCAAAGCTGAACGCATCACAGGTCCATTGTTTTAAATACATAGTTGGCTTGACAGCTTGACTATTTAACAATATGATAATGATAAATTCCACCAATACATCTCCCCAGCCATCAGATTTGACCATATTTTAAATACTAGAAATGTATTGAATATCAGTCATATAGCAGGCCTCAAATCCAATCAGAATATAGTTCGTTGTCCCATAAGCATCAAGCCACTATTCAACAATGGGTATATTTTGCCTGGGAAGCTGGTATTGTATCATCAGGGTTCAGTGCTGAGTAAGACAATCGTGATGTCTTTTTTCTGTAGCAGCCTGCAATAGCACCTTCTGACCTTATGAAAACTAGGCAGCAGGGAGAAAGCTTCCTGGTAGGCATGATATTGATTTCCCTGGGTCCTACAAAGCATTTGAACTTAGTTTCTTAGTAGATAAAATAAAATCAAGAACTAAAGCAAGTCGTATAAATATAAAATACAAGTTCTTTTAAGTAACTACATAATTTTGGTACTCTCAAAGCTAAATTTTGATATTGATTTCCTTTGAAGATGTTAAGTACAGGCTTAGCAACATAAAGTCATATTTGGAAGCATCTTTCTATGTTAGAGTCTGAAAGATAATGACCTGTATATTCAACATATGAAGAAAGACTCAGAAATTAATGTGATTATTCCTTAACCATCATCCCATAATAAAGTTATACTCATTGTCATATATTTCAACAATGCAAATAATAAGATTTTTTTCTCATGTGCTATGACTACTTATCACTAAAGTGGCATAACTATTGGTTAAATATACATACCAATATGTAAAAAATGTTGTCTATCTAGGAGCATGAATTTTAAGTCAAATACAGCCT
The DNA here is from genome assembly GCA_030674055.1 of Rhabdomys pumilio. NCBI lineage: Eukaryota > Metazoa > Chordata > Mammalia > Rodentia > Muridae > Rhabdomys > Rhabdomys pumilio. The sequence continues at coordinate 12,235,064 of JANHMN010000011.1, forward strand.
TCCTTATCTCTTTTCTCTTGGAATATGATATTTCTGAGCCTTGATGTTCTGCTACCTAAAATGGAACTAATATTATTAATCTCACTGGATGTTTTTCAGCATTAAATGACATGCTATAAGTTCAATGTATATGCAACACTTTTTTCTTTTCATAAAAAATCCTAATTCAACACAGAACAAGAAAGTATTATCCAGGGTAAGTGGTTTTTTCCAATGGTGCTCAGCCAGTTATTGATACACTTGGGCCTCTAATTTAGGCTTTTCATATGTTTTCCAGTACCAACTCTGAAACTAACCCTTGTGGATGCATGTGAAAGAAGTAGTATTCCAAGTCATAAGTGGAACTATCTTATCACAACCATGTACGTCACAATAGGAGAAGCGGGTGGCTTATAGATATTCATGGAAACATAAAAAATGGAATGAAGTTTGTGTGTGGGGGAGGGTTCCATTATAGTGCCTTATAGGTTATAGTACAGGCAATTCGGGAATGACTGTCTCCCAATGGAAAAGCTAAAAAATGTGGGAGCTGTTCAACCCATAATACTAGATGTCTCAGTAGTCCCAATATATTTCTGGAATCCTAGAAGAGTCATAAAGAGCTGCTGATATTTTGTCTACATTGATATCTTAAATAAATGGGTTCTACTACCAATGGGAAAATGCCTTAGCAATATATACTATGGAAGAATTCGTTGGTGAGTGTGGAGAAGCAGGCAAAATCAAATACTTCCTTCTTCAATGTGCTCCTTGTAGATTTCAACCAGAAGGCGTGGCTCAGACTTAGTGTAGTTATTTCTACTTCAAATAACCTAAATTTAAAAATCCCTCACTGGCATGTCTTGCGACTTTGGTTTTAGTTAATGCTGCATGAATTCAAGTTAACAACTAAGATTAGTCATCCCAAGGAAGCTCTACACACAGAGGCATGTTATATCAAGAGTCTAGTGGATCATCTAAACTTGCATTATAATTTTATACAAGTTTTTTTACACGTTACATATAACTTTAAAAACTATACTTGTTATGATAGTTTCTCAAGACCCTCACATCGTGCTCAAACTTTCCCAAAGTAAATGTATATAAATGTATTAACTTTGTACCTTAAAACCAACATTTAATTTTTTGAAGCTGCAATAGACTCTATGAGTTCCAGAGTGACCTTCTTTTATAACTACTAAAACCTCTAGCAATAATATATTTACTTCCAGATAGGTGGCTTAAAGTGGTTGGATAAACTCAGATTCCAATTTAGAAATAAGTTCAATTAATTGTTAAAACATGCAAGAGATAAATCACCCCTGTGACAATGGTTGCAAACTTGGATGTATCTGAGAGTCCCTTTTAGGATACACTGAAGACAAGAATGCAGCTTCTTCACTACAGTGGTTCTTGCAGAAGTTGGGGATCACAGTAAAGTAGTCTGCCTTATTAGAGCAAACCCTTTGCTATTTGAATAAGGTAGGGACCCCATGAGTCACACTTGGAAAACTATTGCCTACAATATTCTTTAACACTTTTCATATTTCCTAGAGTGTTTTTCAGATTGTAAGGCGGGGAAATATTGAAGTTGCCTTAACCTTGGCAAGCTGTATTCCTTGAATCATTCACATCTCAGTCATTTGTACTCATCTGGGAATGCACATTTCTTGCTGCTACTACAATAAACTAAATGAGCGTCACAAAGGCTGGGCAGAGCTCCATGTAAACTTCTTGAGTGATTCTGATGCAGAAATTGTTTAAGAACCATTAATTTTTACCTCTCTTTTACCCTTGTAGGCTCTGATTTTCTCCAGCCAAGGAGGACTACAAATCAGCCTTTTTACAGTGTTTGCAGGCAATAGCTGAAAATGAAGGGCATGTTTAGCCCTTGGAATTGTCTCAGCATAAGCAAACAATTGAATAGAGTGGCTGGTAGGATGTATTTATAATCTATGAACTATCTAACACTGCTCTTTGGAACTTGGTGGGAGTGTTTCAGCCATCGTCTGTATTAGAGTAAGATAAGTTATGCTGGGCTAACACTTCAATAACTTCCCATTACACATCTTATTTTTGCTGATGCTAAGGGTCCAGCTTAGGAGCTTGCAGTTTTGTGTCCTTGCCGTGTGAAATGTGTAGCTTGCAGTTGTCCTATACTTGAGCTCAAATTGACACTCCGTATTTTTTTTCTATTATATTTTATTAACTAGAACTATCTCCAGGGTTCTGGAGTCATAGAGAAGGCTACAAAATATATTCTAGTGTCACTGGGAAGGGAAGATTCCATTGAATTTTTTGAACACAAGGCATAGTCTTCTTCTACAAATGAGACGAGGATGAGATATGTATGTAAACTGATGAAACTAGGAAGGACCATCAATCTTCTATTACTTCATCTAATAAAATAAACAAAAGACTTTGATGTTCACATCAAACCTCAATGTGCCAAGATATCAAGATGAAACTCCACGCAGAAAAGAATAAACTTTCATATAAATGCTCCCTAAATGAAGATTGTTGACAGACTGTGTTATAATAGTTACATTTTTTGTAAACTTGGTTGAAAAGAGTTAATAGTTGCCATATTTGGTTACTCCCTATTTAGTGGCTTAGGTAAGTGCTATCTAAAAATGTGATGCTTAAACTCTCTGCAAATGAGCCATTTCATTCTGAGAATTCAGGGAGGCTCAGAAGAATTGAAGGCATTTAGAACACAGCAGAGCATGTAACATGGTCATTAGGAAGCACCATTGATTCATTTATCTGAAGACTTAAACAGGGAATAACTCAGATGAAGGAGACTGGTACTCGCGTGGGTGTCATGGAGTCTGTGACTACTCTCTGTGTTTTCTCTCTTTCAGATTGGGTTCTATTGTTGTTAAGTATTTGAACTTTTATACAAATTTTTCTAATGTATACAGTATTATTTGGTAATAAATTAAAGCTCTCCTTGTTTAGGCAAAGATAAATATTTCAGAGTCTTGAGACATGAGAACAGCCTGTAGTGTTGAACAAAGAAAGAATTTGTTTCTTGGTGTCTTGAGGAAATTGCTCACCATCCAAAATCCTTCTAAGAATAGCTCACATAGTTTCTCCTTGAATCTTTAAAATATTTCAAAATTTGAAAATGTAAAGAACAGCTTTCTGAAAAGTTTGCATGGATAGAAAAGTGGAAGTTTGCGGCCAGCAGGTCACGAGCTGTCCTTCTCTCTCCCTGGATGATGGTTACTTGAATATTTTATGAATATATGGTACAAACAATTTTAAACTGTGTGTAGTGGAGCACCCCTGCAGTTCCAACACTAGACCATGCTGTCTGTTAAGTTCTAGGCCAGCCTGGGATAAATAGTGAGGTCACCCACTCCAAAAGAGGATTAAAATAACCCCTGATTTTCATTAGTTTAACTCACTGATTTATTTTAAATTGTGATAGATGTGGCTCAGGCTTATCTTGTTTTAGATCCAGGGACAAGCAGTTCTGAACCAGAAGGGAACTTAGTCTTTGAGGCCGATTGTACCTACCTGTGTTGTGCCACAGACAATCAATCCTCTCCTCAATGAGTTACATCTTTGATCTTGATAAGGATGACTGCTTTAAGGACCGTTATAATTTCTGAACAGGAGCCTATGAAAATTCAGTAATAATACTTTGTATATAGGGAATAAAAAGGAGAAGTAAATCCTAATATCATGGATAGTATTCTTCCTCCTTAAAGTGTAAAACTTAAAATTCATTGCCAATGCTGTAACTGAATTATTTGTTTAAAGAAAAGGATAAAGAAGTCTTTTAGCGTTTTTAGTTCTTGGTTTTCATATTGTTTCATACTGATTATGAGATAGTGAGAAAATAACAATAAAGAACATAAGATTACAAAAGTTAATAGAATTGCTAACTTGAATACCCAAAGAAGACAATAGTCTTAGTGTTTATTTTTTTCCTATGATCAGTCCCCTAAAGCAGTAACTTGGTTATTGGCAAATTGTATTAAATGATGTCTAAGAAGATCCCTAGGACAATCAGGCCCTATTTCCCTATGTCTGAGTAGCAAGATAAAAGGAAAAATGTGTAAAATCTCCTTGGTACTCACTAGAGTAAGATGTGTGAATTTCAGGGCTTAGGAAACAAAGGTAGACAGTCATTCCCATTGTAAGCTTTATATTGTATACAATATTACTTTGGAGTCAGGACATATGCTTTGAGATAACAGTTACTATAGTGAATGTGCATTTCAATAGCACATGTTCGCTCTCAAATTCTCAGTTTCTTCATGTTAAGTGGAAATAATATCTACCTCATTGAATTGTTGTAAGGGTAAAATTAAACAATAAATGTGAACTTCTAAAATCTGTAATTACACAAGTTGTGGTATTGTTTTGTCGTCGTCATCATCGCCTCCATCAGCATCATCACTGTCATTGTCATCATCCTCACCATCATCGTCATTGTCATCATCATCATCAGTGTTACATCATAGCTGGAACCTGGAGTTTGAAATGAAGACTACTATGGGCACTTTCCAGAGCACATCCTCCAACTGTAATCTTTCATATAACAGAGAAGAACAGCTGGTTCTTTATTACTATATGCACTAAAGACTACAAAAGTAGTATCTCCAAAGTAAGAAGTAGGACAAGAATTGTATTTTGTGTTTCTTGACAACAGAAATTACACTATCAAAACTTAAAACTATGAATACTTATTATGTTACAGTTCTGTGGGCCAGAAATATGGCATAACCTTGACTGTCTGATTTTTGTTCAGCATCATAGATGGAGAAATAAATGCCCTGCCAAATTTGTGGTTATCTGAGGCTCGAATGGGGCTCAAGCACACCCTTTGAAATATGGTTGTATAGAACTTGAAGAATCCCCTGTGCCATCGTCATGGCTCCATAATAACTTCCACAAAAGGGTGTTTGTGTGTCTTTATGATACCGAAATAGGCTTCCTGTAGAATATATGACCCAGAGTAGCGAGCAAGGAAGAATCCCGCATGCCCTCCATGACTAGGCCCACTAAGAGACTATATTTCAGATGTTAACTATTTTTTGTGTTAGATCCTAAATGTGGGAAAGCCTAGAACAGAAATGAATTATTTTTGACCTACATTACTCCTCTCTTTCTTCCTGTGACTTCTCTCTCTCTCCCTCCCTCGGTTTCTCCTCCTCCCCACTCTGCATTTATTTCTGTCTGTCTGTATCTCTGTTTCTCTGTCTCTTTCTTTATGTCTGTCTCTCTTCGTGTGTGTGTGTGTGTGTGTGTGTGTGTGTGTGTGTGTGTGTGTGT
>JANHMN010000011.1:12246240-12257393 GCA_030674055.1 Rhabdomys pumilio
AAGAAGAAGAAGAAGAAGAAGAAGAAGAAGAAGAAGAAGAAGAAGAAAAGAAGAAGAAGGTTCCAGATTTGAAGTATTCTGGAGAAAAAAAAAGAAACCAGAAAATTAAGTGGTTAGAGGCGCAAAAGGGCATCAAGAAGGATTTTTCTCTCTGCTTTCCATCCTTCTGGGAATAAGGAGAGTCCATGTCTGAATCAGTCTGAGTTTGGTGCAAAAATATTTATCACATGTGTTTCCCCTTAGAGTTTCTTGCAGATAGAAAGACAGATAGAAAGGGGTAAAATTAAAGTTGCAGGATCTGGAGATGAAAACTGATGAGAAGATGATCCAGAGGGAGTGGAATCCCATGTACAGTTTCGGAAAGTGTCAGTAAATATCATGCAGATGAAAGAAGTAGGAGTCATGGTAGAAGGTGAATAGACAATATGCTGAGAATTTGAAGGGAAAGTTGTCTGGTTTTGTTTGTTTGTTTGTTTGGTTGGTTGGTTGGTTTGCTTTGGTTTCTGTTGATCTCTAAATTTCAAAACAGAAGAATCAGTCTAGAGTGGGAGGCAGAAAAGAAATGATGCTTGACAGGTGTGAGAATCTAGACAGAAGAACCACATCTCAAAGATAAAGAAGTCAATAACTGAGAGCTACATGGCAGGATTTTGAAACAGCAATACCAGTATCCATGAGAATTTCAGTTATGGAATTTATAAGAGCAGTCATCATAGTTATTATTTTGTCTCATCATATGCGTTGTGTATGTACAGAAGGTAAGAGGGTAAAGAATGGGTTACTAGGTGGGGATTGAGAACGCATGCCAAATTGTGATTGCATTCATTGGCTATCTAATTTAAACCACATAAATATTGAAACTAGTGCATGGGTTTAGGAGTGGAAAAATGTTGTAAGAACAACAAGTCAATGATCATGTTAAGAGAAATTGAATGTTGTAGTTGCTTCGATTGGGAGTAAGGTCAGAAAAAATAAAATTCAGAACATGTGTGAATTATAGTGCTAATTATTGTAGGTTTGGTTTCATGTGTGACTACTAATGAAGTTAATGTCATTGGTGCCAGAAGAAATATGGTTGTAGACTGGGTCATGTTGAGAGAAGTAAAGAGCCATGTAAGGAACAGATTTTAATATTTTAGGGCTGACTGCAGAACATCTATGTTTGTCATAGTTATTGAAATTAGGGCATAACATGATGGCATTATGGGTTTAGATACAACATTCTCTAAGTAAAAAAGCATAATTAGGCTGTACATCTGCAGCAGAGAGAAGTGAAGCCTGGGAGTACCATGTGCAGTTCTGGGGCTATTCACGGGCCAACGTGATGTTAGTAAGTGAGATAAGAATGGACTCTTTGCTTCCACATCTGGGTAAGTGATTGATTTTCACGTTCCACAGTCCTTTGCAATAGTTCTGGAATCATACAGTTGTATAAATAGTAATTATAATAAATATAATTGATAGTAATTGGAGTAGCTTTAAATAATAATTGATTCAGCTTTATTAAGGCCTCTATACCATTCAGTGTCACATATAGAAAACACTTCAAAAAACATTTTGGTATGAAAATCAAGCTCTTCTTATTGAATAGCAACAATTCTATTCCTCTCAAACTTTGTGCCCGTATATAAACATGCTTAAATGCTTATCTTGAGATTCTTAGATGCTTGAGTGTCCTACCCATACAGGGGTGATCCTGCATAATGAGTTATTTCTCTAAATAATTATAGCTTTAGACATCTCTAAGTATTGAGGTACTTGTTGCCTTTAATGCTCACTGCTTGATTACTGTATAAACTTCTGCTGAGCAATTGATGATAAACAAAATTATTCTATTCTTGACCAAACACGACAACAGAATTTTATAACTCACTGCCCATTCCTTCGTTTCAAAATAACAGTCTATTTTTATGGAAACCTAGGTCTTCCTGTTCTTAATCTATCTTTAATGGATAGATGAGACCCAGAAAACAAGAGGATTAAGATCATTCTGTAAGTGGGATATTCCTGGTCATGGTAATAAGTTTGCAGTAGGCAAGTCATCCCAACTAATTCAAAGAAATTTTGCTAGGTTTATTCTTTTAAGTATGGAAAGAAAATTATATTTTCATGAGGTTTCTGAGAGAATAAGCTCTGCTAAGTCATTCTTCACTATGTATCATGGCACTATCTAAATTAAGCCAATACAGAGCAAAACAAAAAAAAAATACAAAGAAGATGTCCTAAAATATCTTGCTGAGCCCCTTAGTTAATCACTATCTAAAGCAACTTCTGTTTTTGGAGGTGTCAAACATATATCAGTAAAATTTCCATTTTTCTTAAAACAATTAGAATGGGTATCTTGTGTTCATAAATAGTTGGCCATGATTAACATAATAATTTTGATCTATTATGAATCAGAAGTCTTGAGTCAATTAATCAAAACCCCAGATCTGGAGAGTTTTTGACCTTGTAGGACCCATTTATAGGAACATTAAGTGTCTTTGACAGTGGGAAGAAAAGACCTTGTCTAGGGGTGTGCTCCTCTGCTCTAGCCCTCTCTTTATGTGATGGATAACAGCAGTCAGGCCATTAATGTAGAGATAATTAACCAAAGATAATTAAAGGAAAATGATTCTTTCTTTTCAAAGCCATGCAAAGTCTACAATTAAAGATTCATTCAATTATGACGGGGTCCATATTCAACACAAGTCACACAGTCTTAAAACAAAACCTGCCCTTGAAAGAAACAGAGCAAAGTTTAAAATCAAAACATGTCAAAGGACATCTGCTTCCTATTGCATTTCATCAAGCCACATGCCCTGAGGAAGAATTTACAGCATATTTCATTCAGGAATTTCAAGCTTTTGTTCAAAACTATGAGTCAATTAATTAATTAATTAATTAACAATCATTAATTCAGAAACAACCCAGACTAGATCCATGAAAGGTTAAAAAAAAGGGGGGGGTGCACAGAGAACATTTCTCTGAGTGCATTTTGAATATACTTGAAACTTTGAAAAACAGATCAAAGACATATCCTACTAGCTGATTTGGGGAGACATAATATCTCATGAAGAATTATCAGAGAAGAAAGAAGAGGGATGCAGGCAGCCTTCGCTTGTGGAGAGTGACAATGTTGTATGTATGTCTATAACAGGTGACATCATTTTGTCGCACATCCCTTGATCCAGCAAAACTAGGCTTGATATTTTGTTCAGAGAATGGCATCATAGAGATTAGGCAACAAATCCAGTTTCAGGCAAGGAGTCGTCTGCCTCTGAGAGCATGCGTGATTGCTTACATAGTTAAGGACATCATGAAAGGGGTCTCATCACTGCACTAACAAGGGATGCTTTTTAAATTTACTTCATATGTATATGTTTTTATACATTTTAAATTCAAATAGTGTTACACTATTTCCCCCATCCCTTTCCTCCCTCCAGTCCTTCCCATATCCAATTTCTTTCATGCACCCACAAGTCCCAGATAGCCTTTTTCCCCCTGGTTTTACATGTGTCTGTATACGTTTGTGTATGTGCATATATAAGAATGCACAAATAGAAATGGACTTGTTGAGTCCAGTTTTGTTGTTTACTGGTGTGTATACAGCTTCAGCATTGAGGGCCTGATTCCCTGGAGAGACTAATTCTCCTTCTCTAAGAAATTATTTGTTTCTTGCAGCTCTTGGTTTAGGAGTGTGTGAGATTTTCCCCCTTCCACATTAGCACATCTATTGATATTGTCATTGTCCTAGTCTTGTTTATGTAGCTATTTCTAGGATAGACTGCTTTAGAGTAGAAGTCCTGCTTTTCTGGGTCCTCCTTTTTTTGCAATGTGTATTGATCCATAGATGCAGAGGATGTAATGTAAAGTGTGTTCCTTGGGGCTGGACTTTCTACAAGCCACTGATCTCTACATGATATCCAGTTATGGTTTTCTGTGATAGTCTCTACTTGCTGTTAAAAGAAATTGCTTCAGTGAGCGGTGATAGCCACACTTATCCATCAAACATGACTCTCAAGCCCATATGAGTGTTCATATATGTTCATTATCTGCATAATTGGTGGCTATAGATGTCAGAAGAGTATGCCGGATCCCCTGGAATTGGTGTTACAGACAGTGTGAGCCACCACCATGTGGGTGCTATCAACTAAATCTGGATTCTTTTCAAGAGCATCAGGTGCTCTTAACCACTGAGCTATCTTTCTAGTTCCTTAATTAGTTATATTTACAGACAGCCTTTCTTTAAAATGGCTGTTCTCTTTCTATTTCATAGTTCTTTTCTATCTCTCTGATCTTGAAACTTCCTGTAAAGAATTGGGTGGGGGGGTATCTGTAGAAACTTGCTGAAGAGAGGGAGATGAAAAGTGGCTAGGGCCACTATACTCCTCTATAGTATACTTTAAGTTTTTCATCATTTTGTCACAATAAGAGGCCAGAGAACTGTCATCCCTTCATAGGTGTGGAAAAGTAGTGTCAGAAAAACAACTAAATTATTCAAAGAGCAAAAAACCATTAGAAGCTAGGTAACTCTCCATCCAACGTATAAATCCTCCCCACAAATCAATCTGTCTCATAACATCACAAACCAAATAGGTTCTTATGTAGTTGTCTACATTTTGACAATGATGACATATTGTGATGTTATCAGAAATGGTTTCACAATTCCTAAGCCTTACTATTTTGCCATTACAGACTATCATAATAAGACTACCTAAATAGTCTTGTGAGATAAAATATAGATTTTGCTTGCTGTTGTGGCAATGGCAATAAATCACATTCACATACCATTTTACAGTTTCAAAATATTTCCACACAGTATGTCTTCTTTGGCTTCCATTTTTATGACAGCCTGTGAAGTAAGCAGAGTCAATATTATTCTGTGTTTTATAGTTGGGAAGCTAGGTTTAGGTGGAAAGTTTGTTCCACTAAAGTAAAGAGGCTATATAAAATACAGATTATTTATTCATTTATGTATTTAGTCTTTCAGAAAAATTTTTACATATCCATTGTGTAAAACAAACTCTTATTTTTTAGGCAATATCAAGTCTAATACCACTCCAGTTTGCTTTCTACTGCTGTGGTAAACATCATGACCAAAAGCAAATTGAGGAAGAAAGGGTTTACTTGGTTAATATGTCCCAATCATAGTCAATCCTTGAGAGAAGATGTGCAGGGACTCAAATGTGAGCAGAGGCAGGAACCACAGAGGAGTGCTGCTTACTTACTGACTTGCTCCCACAAGCTTGCTCAGCCTGCTTTCTAACACAGTCCAATACCGTCTGCCCAAGACGACATCTCATGCATTGGTTATTGTCCTCTGACATCAATCACCAATCAACAAAATATCTCAGGCACTTGACTACAGGCCAATATCATGGAGGTGTTTTCCTTGGTTGCAATGAACCTTTCCCTGGTAACTCTAACCAAGAAATGGGCCAGTACAAATCCTTACTTCATTAGTTCAAAAATTGCATTAGAATTCGTATCGAATATGTTAATAATGGTGACTGTAATAATAACATATTTTCTAATTTCAACATAATCTATTAAGGAAAGATTACTTTGAGGATAACCATTACTTTTCACTGACAAAAAGAGCAGATCAACAAACCAACTGTTAATGTATGACATGATCTAACATGAAGTGTCTACTTACAGTACAGTGGTATTAGATAGGACAGTCAGATAGTTTTTCTCTGGAATTCTAATAGGGAAATACTGAAGAAAACACGGTGCTTTTACAGGATTAGAGCATAGAAGAAGGCATTAAAGAAGAGGGAGGTACTGGAAAAACAAGAGAGAGACTTTGGGGCAAAATCAAAGAGCTAGTAAAGAAGACACTTAGCCTGTTCTAATGAACAAAAATCATTTCTGCATCATATATTTGAAATGGATGAAGAGTGTGTGAAGAGGAATACTCCTGTGAAAGAAAAGAAAAATAGTTTCATGGCGATGCGTTGAAGCCATGTTGCCTCTGAGAGAATATAGCATTGTCCATTACTATAGTGTGCTTTAAAAAAATATATATGATGTTTCTAGAAATTATACAGGGGTTCATTTCACCATGTGATGGAGACATGTTTAGTATAAGTCAGAAACCAAAATTAGTGCTTCTTTAGACATATTAGGGTAATAATTTTCTAGCATCTCTGTCTACTGACCAGTGGCACTCAAGATCATTGGCATGCAAAAAGTTTCAAGCAAGAAAATGTTATCCCTAGCAGACTGAAAAATGTCTGTATTCATGGACTCCATATTTGCTTATAAATATTTAACTGAGAAATGATTAGAAAATTTCTAAGGGAAAATTGGTTTGGCTTACCCCATGTATACCAAGAAAGGCATCTACATAATTCCTTTCAGAGATAAAATCCCATTATTTATAATTTGCTAGACTTTCAAAAATTTGGCCATGGATTTTGTGCTTAGAGATGTAACAAGTAACTGGACAACAGGCTAATCAAGTTGAAAAATTCATTTGATTATGACTACAGGAAAGGAAGAGATAAGAAAGAGAATTTAAAATAAGTATGCTGCTATGTTTCAAACGCTCACAGGGATGAAAGGAGAAATCTATAAAAAAAAGAATAAAAGATCATGATACAAAAATAAATACATTTGGCTGTCAGTGAACTTTGTAACAGCAAAATTTGATGCTAGTCAACTTTTGGAATAATATTATGAAAATACTGAGGAAAAATAAGTAAGACTGTCAGCCTAAAATTTATATCCAGCTAAGCCATAATTCATAACCATGGGGAAGTAGTGACAGTTCACAATAATAAATTTAAAGGAATGGTAAGTATAAAAAAGTCCTACCCATGGAATTAATACACAGACAATATATCAAACAGAAAAGACTGAGTCAGCAGGAAGGAGACGCGTGGGAGAAATACATACTAGCCAAAAATTAGCTAAGCATAGGCAAAGAAGGCAAAGTTAAAATAATTACTTTTTCTTTATGGAAAAATGAAGTGTAATTGAAATATAAAATTACAGAAAATCCAAATAAGGGATTATTAAGATGGCCATTATAATAGACTTTGTTTCCTTCTTTCTTTCTTTCTTTCTTTCTTTCTTTCTTTCTTTCTTTCTTTCTTTCTTTCTTTCTTTTTCTCTCCCTTTCTTTCTTTCTTTCTTTCTTTCTTTCTTTCTTTCTTTTTTTCTTCTTTATTTTCTTTCTTTTTTTAATGTTGCTCAGGACAAAGACATACCTGGGCTCTCAGAAATGGTCAGTATATTATAGAGACTATTGACAGAGCATAATTATTTACAGTAAAAAACAATAAACAAAGAGGAAAATGCCAGTAATACAGAGATAAGGACATCTTCACTTGTTCACCTAAGAAAAGAAAAAGAAGGAGCAAATTAGCATGACAGGAGGTAAGGTCCAGTTCAATTATGAAGTGCTTGTGCTGCATCATACACACACACACACACACACACACACACACACACCAGGTCCAAATAGTGTATATGGAGAAATGAAAAACAATGAGGAAAATTTCTTTAGCTGGAGAGTGGGGAGAAAGGTAAATACAGAAAAGTAAAGGAAGGAGGAACAAATAATGCCAACAGAGCCTCAAGGAATCACATTATTTAATATTTACCTAAATTACAATACTACATATATGTGTGCATGTGTATAGGTGTATTCATATAAGGAAAAGCCACAGACTAATGCAAATCCCAGTACCCAACGTAAGAAACCTCCTATTGAGTTGTTGTTTGGAGAAGTCCAAGAAACTACTGGGGCTACAGGTATTGCCTTGGGTTGTCTCTCAGAGGTTGAAAGTAAGTCCCTGTTTCTAAGGACATGACACTTAGCACAAAGGACTCAGATGATTCGATCTCGATCTAACCTAAAGATGTTCTTATTGTGGCCCAGTTTACATAGTACTGTTATGCTCAAGACTCAGGATTTCCTGAAGAGCTCTAATAACTGCTGACCCAATGTAGTGAAACAAAAGAGTCTTTATTTGAGCCAGGCTCAGATCACAAGCTCTTCCCACAGTGCAGGTTAGGAATGTGACTATGCATTCAGGGGCTTGGGATTTTTGTACATACAAACAAAAGCAAAAATTCTCTGACTTCGGGGTTATGTGTCAGAAGGGAGGTGAAAAGGGATGTCATCCTTCAAACATGATATTTGTTCAGGCAGAGGGGCGGGATCGTGAAATTGGGAGGGGAATCTTCTGATGTCTACAGGGTGCTATCAGGAACTAGTGTTTTTATAAACTGGCGACAGCTGCCTGAGAAAGCTTAATTGTCCTCCCCCCATGGCATTTATCTCTCCAAGGATGTTTTGTCTTCTTTACTTCTCCCAAGGACAGGGGCCACCTGAACTTGGAAGTGCCTAGCCATCTATCTATCAGAGAGGGTGTCAGCCTCGGTGACTTGGGGGCTGAGAGTTGTGGCCATTTGTCTATTCCCAAACTGCCATTTGTCACTTCTGAGAGAGGGGTTTTCATAAAGGTGTGTCACTATGAAAATGGGGATAGCAATAGTTTGATGCCAGGCCACGCCTTTTCTGAAAGACCAGGCAGAAAAGTGAGAAAAGTGCTGAGGGGTGGGGAAGCTATGTTAATCGGCAAGAAAAGCACAGAGGCCGGCTTTCTGCACCTCTTCAGTACCATAGAGCAGTATACAATCTGCTAAGGGAGGGAAGTATGGGCTAGTGTTATCCATCTGTAACATGTATGAATCACAATAATAACCCACATGAGAAGATATCCCTAAAGGTACAGTAATGGCACTCACGTCTTCACAATGACTAGCTATTGTCTAATTGGACGTAATCCATACCCAACAAGAGGAAAATCATACCTAGTACTAGAAACCTACCCATCTACATGAGACTAGTGAGGCCATGGGTGTTAGCAGAGAATCTAATATGACCACCCTATAAGACCAACACAATTGCTAACTGCTTTCTGAAACTTATCTTATGCCCAGAGATGAGTGTAGCCCTCACTCTTCATCTAAAAAGATTCTCTTTACAGCAAATGAAGACCATCACTGTGAACCACAGCTACACAAAATACAGAGGTCAACTGACCTTTTGAAGTCTAGCACCGAAGGATACAACACAACCCCTGCATCAAAGTGTCAGGGAACACGGTGGAAGAAAAAGCATAAAGATTGTAAGAACCAAATGACAAGGGGATCTTCTGTAAGAGTATGTCTGGCAGAAAGGCCGCCTAAACAAGACCTGAACAGTGACAGTAATACAAAGTGGTTAAATCTCATGGGGGTCCTACTAATGACTGGTAAGAATTTGCCTCTCCCAGAGATGAGCCTCCTAATTAGTTATCCAATACAAAGTGGTCAACCCTGTATTCACATACACACAATCAACAAAAATGGACTCAGCAGGTTGTATTTGTATATTTGTACACACACACACACACACACACACACACACACAGAGAGAGAGAGAGAGAGAGAGAGAGAGAGAGAGAGAGAGAGAGAGAGAGAGAGAGAGAAAGGGTTGGGGCGGGTGTTGGGGGTATTGACTGGATGACACAAAGCCTAAAGGGTGAGGGGAGATGAACTTTGTTGGTGCATCATGGGGAGCAGGGCAACTTGCTTGGCTGGGTCTTGGCTGGCTCATCTAGCTTGCCTGAGTTGGTGGCCTCTGTGACTGGAAAGTAGAGAGGTCATCAGAGGGAGGTTACGCAGTGGCTTGGTAGTTGAAAACCTTCTCTACAACTCCCCACAGCAGAGAGAGGTAGTCTATGGTCTTAAAATATGGTCTTAAGATCTTTATTGTCATGGTGGAAGATGGATGAAGCTATACCCTGTGTACTCAGGGTGGGCTTGAGGTTAAATAACTTCTGAGAAGAGAAGGAGGTCTGGGGGAAGGAATGTTTAATTGACTATGCCCTCTGGCCTTTAGGTATATCATGAATATGGAGATGTCTTGAGGCTCTGTGGCCTATAGTCATGCCCTCTACCTGTAGAGGGGCTAGTAGGAGCATTGTGCCTGAAAGGCATGGATTGATAGAGGTCTTCGGCCTCATGTCAGGAGCCTGGAGTCTGGGAGCATGGCAAAATGCATGCTGTCCCTTGCAGGGAAACCTGTGAGGTCTCCAACCTGCTGGGTCTCTGACCATCTCTAGCCAGTGCTTGACCAGAAACCATGCTGTCCTTTCATACTCCTACAGGAGAATAGATATAGGAGGGATTAGAGGAAAGAAAGAAAAGGGAAGAAGTGAGGTAATTATATTTTAGTTGAAAAACATTTAAAAATAAATCTGTGTTATTCTTTAGACATGGCTTGGTATCTCTTGCCAGGACTTATGTGTTCATATCTATTGTCCATTTGGAGATTTTGGGAGAGTAGAAAGTTAATCTGACCATGGTGTTTGAGGTGGAGTTTGCGGATTTTCATGTGGTAATTAAGATTAAATAAGGTAATGAGTAAGGAACTTTGTGATTGGATTCTGGTGGCTTTATCAGAAGAGAGAGACTCAGGTATTCACGTGCACATTCTTATCTTTTCTTATGTTGCTCTGAGCCACTTTGGAACTTTGCCAGCAACAAGATCATAACTAAACATTGCCCTCAATGCTGGGATAGGCCTATGAGTGATCCAAAATGAAATTCTTTTATAAAATTACCCAACTTCAGATATTTTATTATAGAAAGAGAAACTTGAACTATTTCAAACTGATTTCAGATATATTAGTAACTGATAAGATTTAGTAACGCCTGAAAAATTTCAAGTGCTCATAATATAAAGTATGAATTTTTGATAGAAATGTAAGTGAAAACATAGACAACAGCTTATTCTGGCTGCACACCACCATTTACTTCTGCCAGGGAAGAAGGAGGACAAAGGACTGGCAGTGGATCAACCAGAAGGAGTTCCACTAGAGTTATGGCTGGGGGTGTATAGAAAACAGTTGCAGCTTTATTTCTTTTAGAAAGAGCCTTGAAGGAAATGCATCATAATCCATGGTCATTTTTGAGTGGTAAATATAGGCTATTTTTTAATTTAAAGTAATTTTGTTCATATAATGTATTTTGATGAGTTTCTCCTCCCCCATCTCCTTTTCAACTCCTCTTCATCTTCCTTCTCCTCTTCCTTCTCCTCCTCCTTCTCTTCTTCTTCTTCTTCTTCTTCTTCTTCTTCTTCTTCTTCTTCTTCTTCTTCTTCTTCTTCT